>JARQZK010000017.1:525000-745000 GCA_030704885.1 Cynegetis impunctata | reverse complement strand
CTATCTATATATCAGGGATGTTACGGAGCTTCGACTCCGACTCCGTTAAGTCGGCACTTCCGATTATTTTTACACCTTCGGTTCCGACTTCGGCTCCGAAACTTTTGAATCGGAGGTTTTAATCGGAGGTCCAAGCATAACGAATAGCACAGCGGCCTGCGTCGACCGACCACTACGCACATTCCGGCCCGCTGCACACGTGCGGGTTTTCCCGCTGCGGCGCCGCTGCGGGATCGCACCGACGCCGCTGAAAACCAGTGCACATTTGCGTTTTTTCTCGCTTCGGAGAGGCTGCGGGGTTACGCCATTTAGTAACAAGAGTTTATCCAGCATGGACGTTATACCGTCGCGCACGCATTGTTTCGCCTATTTCGTTTACAAAACATATATTTCAAAGAAAAAAAGAGAAAATACTGGGTGCATCCCTGTACAGACCTTCGTTTATTAAGAGGCCAATTTGTTACGTCTTTGCGATTTGAGGGAAACCCCAGATAAGTTCTATAACTACTTTCGAATGAGCGTGCGGTCTTTTTGATGAGCTTGCAGGGAGAATTTCCTCAATAAACAGTTCCACTTCTACCTTCATCCATCTTGGCGGTTTTTGACACCACGTGTGCACTGCTCGTAGCAAACAATGTACTAGCAATCGCAGTTGCGGTGCGAGGACGCTGCGGTCTCGTAGGGAATTGCGGACAAAATGCCCGCTGTGTGCAGCGGGCCTCATAGTTCATACATGTCGCGGGGAGGAATCCCCCGCTACGTGCGCTCTATCGTTGATTGTTTTTCACTTGTTAGTTTGTTACGCACATGACATGTTTATACGTTACAGTCACTTTTTTTATATTTTGCGGCTTACTGTCAATAAAAGTAATCTGTTTTTATTTCATAACTCCGTCCTGCCACCACTTTTGGCCCTGCCTCCGCCTCCGACTTCGACTCCGGTTCCGACTCCGATAAATCAAATTTAAAAACTCCGACTTCGGTTCCGATAAAATTACCTCCGTTACATCCCTGCTATATATCTATCAATCTATCTGACCCGGCAAAAATGTTAATTATTGGGAGTATGAAAAATATATTACGACCTATTCTCAAACCGACTATTGTTATTTTCGATTGCCATCTTGCAGCCCTATTGCGGATCTGTGGATAAAATTTAAAAAAATGAAAAGATGCAAAAATAGGGGTTGATCGTAGAAGGGTAAACAATTGAGAGTAATATGAATTTTTCTATTCTAAGTCATGACAGAATAAAAATGACATAGATTAGAAATAATTTTATATGGTGGTTAAGTATTCTCAAATTTTCTAATTTCCCGCGCAATTTTCTTAATTTTTTCTTTCATAAAAACCTTCTTCTGACAATAAAAAATACAACAAAAAAAGAATTTTGGAAATAATTTTATATTGTTTTTAATCTCAAATTTTCTAATTTCCCGCGCAATTTTCTTAATATTTTCTTTCATAAAAACCTTCTTCTGACAATAAATAACACAACAAAAAAGAATTAGTGAAATCGGCCCAGCCGTTCAAGCGTGATGGCGGGACCAAGGGAAATAAGGATTCATTTTTATATATAGAGATTTTCTAATTTCCCGCGCAATTTTCTCAATTTTTTCTTTCATAAGAACCTTCTTCTGACAATAAAAAAACACAACAAAAAAAGAATTAGTGAAATCGGTCCAGCCGTTCAAGCGTGATGGCGAGACCAAGGGAAATATGGATTCATGTTTATATATAGAGATTTTCTAATTTCCCGCGCAATTTTCTTAATTTTTTCTTCCATAAGAACCTTCTTCTGGCAATAAAAAACACAACAAAAAAAGAATTAGTGAAATCGGTCCAGCCGTTCAAGCGTGATGGCGGGACCAAGGGAAATAAGGATTCATGTTTATATATAGAGATTTTCTAATTTACCGCGCGATTTTCTTAATTTTTTCTTTCATGAGAACCTTCTTCTGACAATAAAAAACACAACAAAAAAAGAATTAGTGAAATCGGTCCAGCCGTTCAAGCGTGATGGCGGGACCAAGGGAAATAAGGATTCATGTTTATATTATAAAGATTCACCGATGTTGACAGTTACTTAGGAAATCGCAAAAGTCACTTAGGTACTAGATAATTATTACATTTCCGAACTTAGTGCATAAATTGATGAGGTTTTATATAAAATTGTATATAAAATGAAGCAGGTTTTGCAATTCTTGAATTTTATTTAATGTAATGGGGTTTTTGAACAAGCAAAACAAAACAAAAAAATCAAGAATAACATTTTTCTCTAAAATCTAAAAGAAAAAAGCTTTTCCTCTTGGGCACCCCATCCGTGGACACACTGCATATATATATATATATATATATATATATATATATATATATATATATATATATATATATATATATATATATATATATATATATATATATATATATATATATATATATATATATATATATATAAATAAATAAATATATATATATATATATATATCAGACATAAAAAAAAACTCGAGAATCGAGGAGGTTGAAAAACTACTTTTGCTCCTCGCTGTTGTATTTCGATGCAGTGTTATATTACATTAGTCTATAATTTTCAGGGAAAATACAACTAAAACCTGTGCCTTGTGACCTTGAAAATCACATTTTATGAATCGAGTATCTAAATCGCCTCATTTATTTTCAATATAACTCAAATTACATGCATTAAACAAATCACAATTTCCGAATAGCTTCTGCGTTTCAATAACTGCAACAAGCTACTGACTCTCTTTACGAAGGAAACTATATGAATAGAACTTCGTTGCTATCTGGATCCGAAGCTTAGTTTTCAGGAAACGCTTATCTTATCATTTTTCAGTAGGTTCGTAGTCACTGAATTCATGTTCTCATGTTTTGTTACAGAGCAGTCCTGTGTTGTGTAGCACACCCCGATCCGGCAGTTCTGGCAGCATGAATACCTCTACTAAACAGGTAAGCCATTTAGATTTACGGTAAACGATTTTTTGGAATACTTAGTTAGTAAAAAAAATTAAATCATCAATTTTAATCCGTTGACTATATTTTTTATAGCCACATGTTTGAATCTATTCATCACGGTGGTTGTTTATATCGTTTTCTATTTAGTAGAGATTTTTTTCTTCTCATTTCAGACGGATGTGCCATCTTCAAACCATATTTGCAGATCGGAGAAGGTATAGATAGTATTATTTTTATTAATTCCAGATTGTCTACTTATTTCATCAAACCGTAGCTGTTTTCAATCGAAACGAAATTTTCCGCCATTAATATAAACAAATTGAAGATATTCATGCACTAGCAATTGAAATTATACTTTTTTTTCATTTTTGAATGCTTACACATCACGTTTATGTGCTTATAATAACTACTAGTTTCTGTTATGTAGTTTTCCTTTACAGATGAAATACACTTTATTTTGTTTAGATGATTTTGGCGTTCAAACATAAAAAAATGTTGTAAGACAATACTCTACTAGAATTTAGTTCAAAGAGAATAAAAAACTGAATACTTTTGACACTCTTATTGAGATTCGCTATTGTAGAGGCTTCTTCAAAATAATGCAATAGATATAATACTCTGAAAAGTTCTCCGAGATGGCGAAATATGTATTTGGTAAAATGCAGTTGAAAATTTATTATTTTTTTTATTTTTTTTTATTAATATTAGGACTATATGACTTACCATTAATAAATGAGTAATTTGGAAAGATATCTATTTTTAGAGTCTTTTATAAATATAAACAGAGGATTCAGTAGGATCTATTACTATTTCTGCGTTATTTGCTTTAGCAAAGCAAATATAATTACATGACATTACGGACCGTTCTCTTACAAGCGAAACCCTTTATATTAGTCTATAAAATTTTATTAAATTTTTCTGAATTTAGGCATGCATTTTTGAATTTAGGAATCTTATTCGGGAGTTAGGAAAGAAAATCGGAAGATAAGGAAAATGTGATGAGACGTGGGATAAATATCCCCACTCTAGTATCCCAAATAGGATCCTAATTAGGCGGTCTCTGGTTCTGATTTCCCGACTCTCCTAAGTTTAGGATTGCTAATATCAACCGATACTATCAAACCTTTTAGACGCAAGCATAATTTCGAGTTATGCTGTTGAACACTAATTTTTAAATACAAATTCATGGTAGATATATTAAATATTTTTCGCTTCTAATTATTACAAAAAGAAATCACTCCTCGAAAATATCAGAAATTATATAGCCATAATATTTTTGGCTCGAACTTTAATCCACTCTTTGGACTACTTTTGGTTATATATATATATATATATATATATATATATATATATATATATATATATATATATATATATATATATATATATATATATATTTTATATATATATATATATATATATATATATATATATATATTTATTTATATATATATATATATATATATATTTTTATATATATATATATATATATATATTTATATATAATATTTATATATTTATATTATATATTATATATATATATATATATATAATATTATATATATATATATATATAATATATATATATATATATATATATATATATATATATATATATATATATATATTATATATATATATATATATATATATATATATATATATATATATATATATATATATAATATATAATATATATATATATATATATATATATATATTATATATATATATATATATATATATATATATATATATATATATATATATATATATATATACAGGGTTAGAACTATTTAGAGGGGGACTACAGGGATATCGTAAACCGTTAGAAATACAGGGTGGCTTAAATTACAAAAAAGTTGCGTTATCTTTAGGGATGAGTTTGATGGTGTAAACAGATACAAAATATCTCCAATGGTTCCCGAGATATTTCAAAAAAAATTAAAAATCGAGTTTTTCTTTTTTTCTTTGTAACTCATTTGTTTCTGGGGATAACTTCACGAAATTTGGTTTGTAGCTATTATTCAACATAGCAATTCTACCGGCGTTGTTAGATTTTTTCTATTTTCCATTGTTACAGAAACGCGATAGTCAACTTTTTTTTTCTTATGGACGACATGTTGTTTTTTTCTTATGTAGTGATAAAGAAAAAAATTACGAATTCAACAGTGTATCACACCTTACAAAAATATGAATTCACAACAGCTAAAAATTAAGTTTTTGTTAAAACTTTGTGAAAAGGATAGTGGGCTAATGATTCACTTGTCATTTATTTAATGTTAAATGTAAAACATTATTCCTGTGTATTATGTATATCAAACAAAAAAATCAAATATTAGTTCAGTAAAACAAATCTTTTTTAATTAAAAACACAACAAATCGAACAAAAGCAAAAAATTTATAATAAAAAAGTTAATTTTCAAATATGTTCAAAATGGTTTCCTTCGTTAATAATGCACAACCCCGCTTCTTTCTGAAATTCCCTGGATAGCCGCTCGAATTTGCTCAGGAGATATGGATCTAATTCCTTCTATAATTCTGTTGCGAATTTCATTTGTATTATGTTAGGGGACTGGATAAACATAGTCCTTTAATACTCCCCAAAAAAGTAATCCATCGGATTAATGTCCGGAGATCTAGCCGGCCAGTTAATGGGTCCGTTTCTCCCAATCCATTGCTCGCCGGATCTAGTATTAAAAAATTCCCTGACTTCCAAATTATTATCCGCTGTAGCACCATCATGCTGATACCAACACTCTATATAGCGTACAACTAGCAATGCCTGTAGAAATTGTTCTACATAATTTTGCAGGTAATATCTAAGTACTTGGGTCCATTTAATGTACCATCGACGAAGTAGGGTCCAATTATCTGGTTATTCAATATAGCACAATAAACATTAACACTAAATCTAATTTGATGTCTTGACTCATATTTTAAATGTGGGTTGGTATTGGCCCAGTGATGATGATTTCTCCGGTTAAATACACCATTGTTAGTGAATGTGGTTCATCCGACCAAAGGACTTTCGTCGGGAATTGAGGATCTTTTATTAATTTTTGACAAAGCCAGTTACAGAAATTCAATCTGCTTTGATGATCGCCCTGTTGTAACCCTTGTACTATAGTAAACTTGTAATCGTGAAATTTATGCTTTCTTAAAATTTTTGATACGCCTCTTTGTGACATACCACATTTCCTAGCGATTGCAGTTGTGGAAGTTTCTGGGTTTATATGAACTTGAGCAAGCACAATTATTTCATTATGTGTAGCGGTTATGTGGTACTTGCCTCTCTTTTTTTCTAAACTACCCTTTTCCCTCAAACATCTGTCCAGTTTTTGGAAAATTGTACAATTCGGCTGCATTCGTTCTGGATATTGTTGCAAATAACGTTCAGATGCTATTCTGGAGTTTCTATATGCGCGTATGTAAGTATCATACATGTGTCTTGTTTTTCCGACAACGAATATTTCATTACTTATGTAATTAATAGGGCGTTACTGACCAAACAGGATTAAGGTATTTACAAAGCTCAAGTGATGGTTACACATTACAACTGTCAACAAAGTTATTTGACAATTCTGGCACCAGCCTACTACTTTAACAAAAAAATAAAAAGAAGTTCAAATTTGCGTAACTAGACTCAGTATTTTTGTAAAGTGTGATACATTTTTGAATTCATAATTTTTTTCTTTATCATTCCATAAGGAGAACCAACATGGCGCCCATAAGAAAAAGAAAGTTGACTATCGCGTCTCTGTAACAATGGAAAACAGAAAAAATCTAACAACGCCGGTAGAATTGCTATGTTGAATAATAGCTACAAACCGAATTTCGTGAAGTTATCTCCAGAAACAAATGAGTTACAAAGAAAAAAAGAAAATCTCGATTTTTAGTATTTTTGAAATATTCTGGGAACCATTGGAGATATTTTGGATCACACTCATCCCTAAATAACGCAACTTTTTTGTAATTTAAGCCACCCTGTATTTCTAACGGTTTACGATATCCCTGTAGTCGCCCTCTAAATAGTTCTAACCTGGCCCTGTATATGTATGTATGTTTGTTTGGATATATAGCTTGAATATTATATTGCTTTACGCATTGTCGCCTTAGATAAACCATTCAACAATGTTGGCTCTCTTTTTTTTTGATTTGATTATGTATGAAATAATATATAAATTAGTTAATCAAGTAAGCAAAATATAGAAGACATTGAAACTCTAGCAAGATCTATATAATTTACAGTTTCAAGTAGGAAAATTTTATTTGGGAAAAATATTCAATTTTGAATTATTGATCAAAATAGTTTACTCATAAAAACACTGGATGGTTTGCGATTTAGTTGTATTTGAAATTTAACATCATAGTTGTTATTAAGATTCAACTTCATAATAAGTTTTCTCTCTTCAATTAACTCAATAGTTCATATTGAATATTTCATGAAAAAATTTTGATCGCTTGTGTTTAGGTCGTAGAGATAGTACTGAAGAAATTCAAATGAAACTGCAAATAGTTTCGACTCAGAGAAATTGTATTTTCCGAAGTTCCAGGAAATGAATGTATATTTCCCTTAATAGCCGCGAATATCTGGACATGACGACATAGTTTCAATTTTCAGAATTTGTTATGAAAATAAAACTTCATTCTGTAAACATAGTTCTGAACATAAACGCATTTCACGATTTAGCAATAAATAATAGTTAATGACTTATTTTACTCCTGCTAAATTCTCGTCTATTAATAAAACTTCGTTAAATATCGAAAGTCTCAATTCCTTTCTATTTGAAATGCTCTCTAGCATAGCCATGTCGTATGGAAATGTAAAAATATTCCTATAGTTTATGTTATAGATAAATATCAAGTGAAAATGAATCAAGAATGATGAATCTTGTATAGGTATATAGGTCTTTACAACTCTGTATATGAAGTATATGTAAAGAATAAGTCCAGCAGCAATTCTAAAGAATTTTTGTTTATATATCATATTCGTAAGGTTTTTTGATTGTGTTCTTGTCTCGACTTTAAAAATATGAACTATATCTCTACAATTTCAATCGCAATTCTAACAGACCTTATATAACAGTAATGATACCCAGCTAGGGTTGCCAACTCTCCCGGATTGCCCGGGAGACTCCGGTAATAATGGTTATCCTGTCGACCACCCGGGTTACAATAATTTCTCCGGTTTTTCTGAAATCATGCGCAACCGTCGCTCTTTAATGAAACTTCGATCTTTAATGATTTCGATTTTGGTGAGAAAAAAACGTTAAATATTAGATACTGCTCGAAAAAAAAGTATAATAATATAAATTTAAAATTGATTGACAGTTTTACAACTCCCCCCCTCCCTAGTTGACTTCTTAAAATTCTCCCGGGTTGGTCCTTTCGAGAATCGGTAACCCTATACCCAGCTAATAGGATTATATTGTAATGTTGTCATTAATTTTATGAGTATTCGGATTACTATAATTTAAGATTTTCGAGCTAGAATGATCTACACTCGAGTCAACTTATAGATTCCTACAAAGTAAACAACGCTGACCAAGCGATCGACGCGTGTCGTTGTAAATTGTGTTATGTTATTGGTGCTCATTCGGGTAGCGGAATTAATTTTAAGTGATCAGCAATAACGAAATATATATATATATATATATATATATATATATATATATATATATATATATATATATATATATATATATATATATATATATATATATACAGGGCTATTCAAATTCGAGTATATGCATGGGGATTTCGATAACGGTTAGAGATAGAGCGATGGTTAAATGGGGGCAAAGTAGCATATTTCAGAGGTCAGTTATATGGATAAAAAAAATCTAATCTAGCTCCTTTAGTTCTGGAGTTTATATAGGAAAAATCGAAAAATTCGAAATCCTTTTCTTGCCTATATCTTTTTATTTAATAAATTGTTTTCAAAACAATTCTCACTTTGCCATTGCCACTTTTTGTAGGCTATCTAAATATCTGAATAAAAATTATATACAGGGTGTCGTATAAATAGGGCCACCCTCAACTTTCAATTTTCAAATACGGACCTGTATTTTTTATTGCATTTTTTTGAATGCCAAGAGTCATGTTTTATATTCACGTAGTATTTTCATCTGAATTACAGAGTGTTCTGGAAATATTGAACTATTACCAGTAAAATTTCAACATTTTTTTTTTAAATTCAGCTCTAATTAAAAATATATCATAGGATAAGGTATAGAATGCCTGGGATTTGAAAAATAATCAACATTAGTCGACGAAGAATGTCTTTTTCAAGAATTCATTCACATTTCTGTTCACGCAACCCATGATCAATGTACGAAAATGCGAAATTCTTCCTAGTACGTGTATGTGCATATAATCATTGCCCAAACAAAAAAACGTTCGAATGGCAATCTTTATATTACAGACACCAATTTGGAAATATTTCATTGATACTCACTTTTAAAACTACCTACATTTTTCAGCAAATTAATGGGCATTCTGTTGCTATATAACAACAATTATGATTAAACTATTTGAATTTCTCATAAGTATGCTTTGGAAAATAAATATTTAGTTCACCTCACTTGTCATTATTTTGACAGTTTCTTGGAAATTATCGTTGGTATTTAATGAAAAATCTGTTAGTACTGAAAATGGGTTTCCCCATAGAGCAGAAAAGAGATATGATTAACGTTTTCTACAGAAATAATAGGAGCATTCGTCTTTCCGCTTGACATTTTCTTATGGGTACACTAAAAAATAGAATATATCAAAACGAAATTGAAAATATAGAAGATTTAAGAATTAAAATCATGAACGCTTTCGCATCACTACGCCGAAGAGATATTTTCAGAGCGAATAATAACTTAAAAAAACGACTCCGTAAAATGTCTGAAACGAGAAGATCGTCAATTCAAATATTTATTTCGATTACGATTACTTATAATGACTTTATTTCAATTCTAGATAATAGCTAAACATGTTCTTGTGCGATAAGTTATAAAATAATAAAAACCTATATGATCCAATAATATGTATCAATGTGATCAATAATGTTTGTGACAGATTATGTTTGTGAGTTCTCAGCAGAATACATACAACAGATCTTCCTCATACCTACTGAGGTGAATCGACATGGGGATCAATAATTATTCTACCAATGCTACATTATGGTAAAGAAATAAAATGTCTTCTCGGGAATGTTGATTTTATTCTATGGTTATTCGAACAAGTAGTGAGACTAGATAATCTGGAAATTCTGAAATTGATTTTTCTTAAGAATCAATTTGTCTGATTCACCTCTCATTCTCTGATATTATTCAATTAGAGTTGTTATGGAATTAAAAAAATGATGAGATATCACTAGTATCAGTTCAATATTCCCAAAACACTGATTTATATAAAAATAAAAACGCCAATATGAAAACATATATAGGTAGTTCGAAAAAGTGAGTAACAATAAGATATTTTCCGATTGGTGTCTGGAGTATGAAGATTTCTATTGGAAGATTATTTTGTTTGGGCATTGATTATATGCACATACATGTACGTACTGAGAAGAATTTCACATTTTCGTACATTGATCATGGGTTGCGTGAACTGAAATGTGGTTGAATTCTTGAAGAAGACATTTTTCGTCGAATAATGTTGATTATCTTCCAATCCTAGGCATTTTATACCTTATTCTATGATATTTTTTTTAATTAGAGCTGAATTTTTAAAAAAATGTTGAAATTTTACTGGTAATAGTTCAATATTTCCAGAACACTCTGTAATTTAGATGAAAATACTACGTCAATATGAAACATGACTCTTGGCATTCAAAAAAATGCAATAAAAAATACAGGTCCGTATTTGAAAATTGAAAGTTGAGGGTGGCCCAATTTATACGACACCCTGTATATAATTTCTATTCAGATATTTAGATAGCCTACAAGAAGTGGCAATGGCAAAGTGACAATTGTTTTGAGAACAACTCATTAAATAAAAAGATATAGGCAAAAAAAGGATTTCGAAATTTTCGATTTTTCCTATATAACTCCAGAACTAAAGGAGCTAGATCAGATTTTTTTTATCCATATAACTGACCTCTGAAATATGCTACTTTGCCCCCATTTAACCATCGCTCTATCTCTTACCGTTATCGAAATCCCCATGCATATACTCGAATTTGAATAGCCCTGTATATCATAATTAAGTCATCTTAAAGAAAAGGAACAGCTTCTCTAAATAATAAGATGGCTGGAATGGTTGCTAATAATGGCTCGAGTGATATATCAATTTGGCTTGTTTCGTTTGAAACTTGATAAATTCATCAGCGCTCGCACAATGTTTAAAAACCAGAGTGACTTTAACTCTTCAACATCAAAGGACCAAATGCTCCTTGCAAAATTTCAGAGTTCAATATAATATCACGATTTAATTTCTAAATTACTTGGCTTTTTTTTTAAAGCGTTATTATTCTGTAAATTAAAAATATTGGTAATAACTTTATTTCAAGGATCACATACCGTGGTAGAAAAAAGTCAATAATTATAATCGAGGTATTCACTTACATTATAGAAAGCATAAGCAATTCTTATATTACAGACAGTTTTTTGAATATCAATTTAATTTCCCCAGACAACGTATTGAACAGCCTTATACCCACATATAATGGACTTCTGTATGTACGAAAGGTTAAAGTTTTTATATTGCATAAGTATATATATATATATATATATATTTATATATATAACAAAAGCAAAATTATCGGTCTAGCCCGCATATGTCGAAGCAGCCGTTGACACGTGTTTCGGACTCATTGGTCCTCATCAGAACGGCGTAGCCAAGTATGTGATGGAAAACCTGGAAATAAAACAGCAACAACAAGCAGAATTCTTTACTTCGAAAGACAATCACACATTCGTGGTACATTGTTCGAACTCTCCGGTTTGGGAGATTCGGTCAAACTCTGAGCACGGAGGCGATTAATGCCATCCGCGAGATCCTGGACCGTGGAAATAAACTAGAAAGAGGAGATTTTTTTATTTCCACGGTCCAGGATCTCGCGGATGGCATTAATCGCCTCCGTGGTCAGAGTTTGACCAAATCTCCCAAACCGGAGAGTTCGAACAATGTACCACCAATGTGTGATTGTCTTCCGAAGTAAGGATTCTGCTTGTTGTTGTTGTTTTATTTCCAGGTTTTCCATCACATACTTGGCTACGCCGTTCTGATGAGGACCAATGAGTCCGAAACACGTGTCACGGCTTCTTCGACATATGCGGACTAGACCGATAATTTTGCTTTTGTTTTATATACTATTTCCCCGCGCTAAATCTCCTTTTTGTATATATATATATATATATATATATATAATATTATATATATATATATATATATATATATATATATATATATATATATATATATATATATATATATATATATATATATATATATATATATATATATATTTCCCGGTACATATTGGCAACTCCAGAGGTTCAACTGAGCTGAAATTTGGTACCTGGGACTGTTTTGGTACCTGAGATTGTTGCAGAACGAAAGTATCAAAATTTGGATACATTTTTCTAACCGCCGCCTTTTTTACGTAGATATTTCTTGATTTCTCCACTGATTCTGCAGATTGAGTTAGTGGGTTGAAGTTTGGTACGTACATTGAGTTTATGTTGAAACACGATTATTTGTGGGTTTCAACTCTTCATCTCAACCGCGCTGCATTTCGTGGTGACTATTCCGTTCGAATTGCATCTCGATCGGTTTCGCCATCAGTAGGCGATGCACTTTTTTACAATAGAGGGTTAAAATTTGGTACGTGAATTGAGTTGATGTTGAGTTACTAGTCCAAGATCCCAGAGCCGCTCTACGTTACTTATTTTTTCAGCATATGTATGGGATGAAGTAGTGATCGTATGTGCTTTCAGTGTATGGATACTTGCTACCTTGTGCCGACGGCCAATTTCCACTCAACTCATTTTTCTTATTTTCTCAGTATTGATTTTCATATATGATACTTAGGTAACTATTTCAATACCTTCTGTAAGCTGCCAGACCGATCGTATGGGCCAAACATCCCACAGGCAAAAATAAAGTGTCCGTATGAGTATGACAGTACCTATGAGCGAAATGTCATGACGTAAGTATAGAAAAGAGATCGACGCGCATAGATAATCACTATGTCGCTTAAATGAGAAAATTATTACATTTCGCTCATACTTAACGTGACCATTTATTTTTTTTGTCAGAGCGGGACGCTTGCGGAATTAAGTGAAAAATTATAACATAATTATTTATTAAAAATGAAGATATGTAAACAATGTATCAATATTAATAATTATGCAAGTTTAATTATTATTCAACATTAGATTGCAGTCTCTGAAGCATTTGTTATAAATTTTCGGCGGAGCAAATCAGTTTCAAAATGTCGGGTCTAGTTTCCAAATAGGAATGGAGCTTCTCACAAGATTTGTTGATATTAGCCTTGGTAATCAAAATGGCTTTCAGAACTGTGACACCTAACTGCGTTTTTTCACTTGTCCATATCTTATTCATAAGAGAAAAAACTCTCTCGACAGGTGCGTTACTGCCAGGCAGACATAAAACGTATTCAGTAATTATTCGAAAATTGGCACAGTTGAGATTGTTATCACGGAAATGTGTTAACAATACCACCCAGCGGTCTACAGTAGCAACATTTTTAGCGTTCCAGCTAGATATTTTTTCAGTAGTGACGTAGTTGGAAACAAACGAAAACTCATCAAACACGTGCGTATCTTGGCCACTACTAACAAATCCTTGTGAAATCAGCAAATCCGTCACATTCTGTACTTCTTCCCAAGTAGGTACTTTTGTCAAATTTGCCCATTCAAACACTTCTAAGTCTGCATTGAACTGACTCCACTGATCCAAGTATTCTTTACTTGTCTTATAAAATTTAGCTGCTGCAGTTTTTACATCCTGAACAACAGAAGCCTCAGTTTCTTGAATTTTTGTCATTAGACGGACAGTGTGTGGAAGAAAAAGCGAACTCTCTTTACGTGCCAAGTTATCTCGGAGACGATTAATTTCTTCTGAAGATTATATAGCAGGCACGTTTTGTCCTTCAATTTTCAACACAGTTTGATGGAACGTTGCTGCCTGTGCGTGCATAAAATATAACCATAGTTCAGAGGTAGGATTAAAAAAAAAAGTTTTTAAAATATTTGGGCATTTTATCGATACTTCAGAAAATAACTTTTTAAGGGCTGAAACATTTTTAAAATTCTTTCAAGGGCTGGCATCAACGCAAGCCACCTGGTTTTGCTGTAGCCTAGCAGCTTCTGAGTACTCTGTATCAGTGGAATCACAAAAACTCCTTGAGAGCTTCCACCCGAACGCTGTAGATGTAAAAAAATGAGTAAATTTTCGCAACGATGCATTCGAAGTCCACAGGAAGACAAATCTGAAGCGGTTTTGATCGCGTTGTGAACTATGTGGACTCCGCAGCCAATCCAATGAGTTGCCTTCCGAGTGATAGGTTCAATTTTGCGTAAACATTGTTAATCCCTTTTCTATTCTTTCCTCCAAAATTGCAGTTCGTATTATCCCACAAAATGCACAATTTTCTTATTCAAATTATTTGCACGATAATACCCTCCTTCAAATAATCAACAACTATATCCGATGTTTCACCTGGCTGCTCTCGAAACTTTAAAATCTTGACTTTCACGCCTTCATAAGGTAAAAATTATCGAATTAACACAGCAAAGAATTTTATTGAGCCATGATTTGAAGCATCTGTTAATAGATATATACCGTGAGCTTCTCGAAGATGCTTTTTCATTTCATCCGCTGCGCTAGGATCCAGTACATTTATAACAATAGCCTGGATTTTGTACGAGCACATCTAAATTTTTGCTCAAAACATGTTTGAATTAAATTAGAGGCACAGTCATTTGAGCGAAGCTGTGATTGTCCTGGACAGTGTGATACGCCCACGCTCCTTTCGCTGCAGCCACATCAAAATCTTTGGAAGACGGCAAATCGGTTCTTTTGAAAAAAGCAAGCATTGACGAGCTTGAAGCAGCAGCGTGATCAGAAACCCTGTGTTTTTCCGATTTTAAATGTTTCTCAATATCGCTGGCTCTATCATGGCCGACACTGAAATCATTGCGACATTTTTCACACGTTACATCTGATGCACCACCCTTTTGTTTTATAAATGGATACTTATTTTGTAAATTAATATTAAATGTACATTTGCGTTTCGGCATTTTTTTAATGTTACAAACTAACAAACCTACAAACACGCAAATGTTGAACGAATTGTTCGATTGTGCACGTATGCTCAAATATCCCAATACAAACTAAAACAAAACGATGATATCGCATGTCGCTGAGCAGCGGCGTCATCTGTTTCGCTCGAAAAATATCACCGGCGCTGCCTCTGTCACCCGCGCTTTTCGAATGCAATTAACGCATATAGATAGGTAGGGGTACGTATAAAAAATGATCCTTTGGTCTGTTCGCGAATGCGGGACATTTTTGCTCTGGCTGGGGACAGCGGGGCAGACAGCCTGAAAGCGGGACTGTCCCGCCGAAAGCGGGACGTATGGTCACCTTACTCATACTGCCATACTCTCATAGAGACACTTTATTTGTGTTTGGCGGGATATTTGGCCCATACGATCGGTCTCGCTGCTTGCATAAGGCTTTGAAATAGTTCCCTAAGTATCATATTTAAAAATCAAGACTTAGAAAATGAGAAAAGTGAGTTGAGTTTTTTCCATCTTTAGCTCCTGGTACCTGGAAATTGGCCGTCGGCGTAGTGTTCGTATGTACTTTCAGTGTATGGATACCTGCTACCTTGTGCCAACGGCCAATTTCCAGGTATCAGGTGCTAAAGGTGGAAAAAAACTCAATTCACTTTTCTTATTTTCTCAGTCTCGATTTTTATATATGATACTCGAGTGATAGGGCTTAAGCAGCTGGGAGTTCATGTGTACGATGTGGGTTCATATTGTTAGATGTCAAGAGGGCCAATATCTTGGTCATGCTCAGGCATCCTATCAAGATACAGTACTCAAGTTGCGTGCAGCCAAGTTGATTTAACTATAAAGAGAATTCAGACCAAGGAAACTATTTCGAAACCTTATGCAAGCAGCCAGAGCGATCGTATGGGCCAAACATCCCGCCAGAAACAAATAAAGTGCCCCTATGAGTATGACAGTAAGAGCGAAATGTCATGACAGTAAGTATAGAAGGGAGATCGACGCGCATAGAATAATCACTATCGCGCTTAAATGAGCAAATCATGACATTTCGCTCATACTGTCATACTCATGGGGACACTTTATTTGTGTCTGGTAGGATGTTTGGCCCATACGATCGGTCTGGCTGTTTGCATAGGATATTGAAATAGTTCCCAGAGTATCATATATAAAAATCAATACTGAGAAAATAAGAAAAGTGAGTTGAGTTTTTTCCATCTTTAGCACGTCCTGATACCTGGAAATTGGCCGTCGGCACAAGGTAGCAGGTATCTATACACTGAAAGTACATACAAGCACTACTTCATCCCACAAATATTATTGGTGAGAAAATAATCAACGTCTGGCGGCTCTGGGATCTTGCTTTATACGTTCTTTCGTTGGTTTTCAAAAAAAAAATTATAATTTTAGAAGTTAGAATCGCGTCTCGACGCGATGCATTTCGCGCTAACATTATTACAAAGAATGCTACTTAACTGGTTAACGATTTACCTGCCGTATCTATGAATCCTTTGACGAATAATTATTAACGGCGTGAAAATGAAATCCAAACTAGGTAATGAAATGTCGAGGTCACACTGAATATATTTCTGCTACGTTTAACACAATTTGTTTCTCAAAGCGGGAAATATTAGTCTTGATGTCGCAGCGTACGTACGGTGGTACTACAAAGAGAAAATACGGTAATTTGGTGAACATTTTAAGTGACCTATTACCGTCGAATTAATCTAATTAATTCGGATTAGCATTTGTTGATACGAATAATTCGCAGAAATGAACAAACAAGCGATTTCTTGACCGTTCCCCGAAACAATTTAAATATTAATACAAACCATTACACTATTAACTTTGTAGGCGGACTAACGGTAATTACTGAAGCTGCTCAATGCAGTGGAGCACCAAGTAGATATTTAATTTTTTTTGTTTCTTTTTCATTTTAATTTTTTTGATATCAATATTAATAATTTTTAGTGTTATGCTATGAAGTGGGAATATGCCTCCAAAATTCCGAATATACCAGCAAGGGTGTAGCCAGAATTTAATTTAGGGGGGGTTGAAATTTTCTGCGATCGTTTAACTCTTTGCGGTACAGGAATTCCAGTGAAAATAAAACCTTAGCGGTACAAAAAAAATTTTATTCGAAAAAAACGAAGATTGATGTAACATGTTGATTTGTTAAATCATAATGAAGTGAAAACAAGCATGAAAAAAATCTGAAGTCAATTGACAAAATAATAGAGGGTGGTGCATTTTTTGAACCAGCATACTTATGTGAGTGATTGAAATTCCAGCAGTTTGATAGGCTTTTTAGGCAAATACTGCTTCAAGGAAGAGCGATCTTTGAATTTTATCAAAGACTCATCTACGGCTATGTTTTCATGGGTTTGAAGGCACAATTGAAAATTATTTTTGAAGGAATCCAGAAAAGGCCTCAACTTATACAATTTGTCATAGTTAATACTGCTGCGTTCTGGAATTACGCTATTATCGTTCAGATGAAAATTTGTGAGAAACCATTCAAATCTAGGTAAGGTCATCACTTGGCTAATATACGGATCGTGAAGATCCTGAGATGTAGACCAGTGATCTCTGTAGCTGGGCAATTTTTTTATGCCCATCAGAATATTAATTTCCAAAAAAGTTTTTATTTCATCCATTTCTGCCTGTCTATAAGGTTTTCCAGACACTTGGTACTGCTGCTCCGCATATAAATTGGTTTGAAAAAGCATGTGATTCAAAATATCATCAGTGATCAATAGATTGAAAGCTTCATACGGATTCAGTCTTTCACGATCACTATGAATTGTGGTAGACCGGTATCGGCAAAAATGGTTCTGGTGGGGATACACTAGTCTGGAGATTACCCCATTCTATTATATTTTGAGACCTATGCATCTAGACCAATGTCTCTAATGGCAAATTGGCACTTGTATTCCATTCATCCTCATCTGAATGAAAGCTCACTTCTGCATTGCCATCCCCCTCTTCCAGTAATTCGACCGTATCGTCTTCCAAGTCGCTGTCCTTGTCCGAAACATTTTTGGAAGGCATCGAAACACAGTCCCCATTCTCAATTCGCTCAATTTTATCGTAAAACTCATCTACTGTCATTCCGACCTAATTGAATGGAAGAGGTTCTCTCCGTCTATTCATATTGCACTGCAGTACGGTGGTACAATTTTTGAACACCTAAAATTGTGATTCAAAACTCACCAAATCAAGGTACAGAACCAAAAAAATATACACACATACCTTCAATAAGTCCTGTAGACTATATTTCACTAGTTTTCTAAAGTATTTTTCGAAAGAAACTTTTTCACACTAAAAGAATATCACGTAAGCCGGCCGCGACGGAATGATAAAAATCATATGCATTTCTCGAATGAACAACCGTTTCCAGTCAAAACAAAATGAGTCATAATACTCTGTATAACCCAATAAACGGCCCGCTATAGAGGTGTACGATTTAAACCCGTGTCCCTTTTAGCTAAAAGACTGAATATATGGTGGTTTAAATTTTACCCCACCGTACTGCGCGGTACAAAAAAAGCGTGGTTCAAAATTTGAACCACCGTACTTGAAAGAGTTAAGTGCAAGAAGAGGGGTAGGGTGATTTCTGTAGCTAGAATTTGTTGTTGTTAAGATCAAATATTTTGCTCACATTTCTAAAACAACATAGATATTTAATGTTAGTGAATATATTGAAATTAATACAAATTTACCAAAAAACTAAAATTAATTCGGGAACAAGAAAAGTAGGATTTTTCCTTTGGCTGTTCTATAATTGAAACTAACTTGCGGTTTTTGATATTTCATTCAAAAGTATTTTCCACGACATAGAAGTGAGCAGTAAAAATGAAACAAAAAAGATATTTTATTATTAAGTGAACTTTTTATCATACTGGCGATCCGTCCTGGCTTCGCATGGATAATTTTATAATACTCCGATAGAAGCGATATAGACATACGGCACCGGCACACCCCGCAATGCCTCTGCTTTTTTTATCGAGCTGAAAACTTCAAAAGCGATACCGGTTGCTAACCCGGCCTGTGTGGGATTCAATAGTTGATATATATATATATATATATATATATAATATATATATATATATATATATATATATATATATATATATATATATATATATATATATATATATATAAATATATATATGCAATATTGCCTACCCACTAAAAACACCTCTGTTCTTTCGGTTTCCGGGCATTAGCCTACTAAACCTCCAGTCTCGCACTTAGATTAGGACTCACGTGCTGCGGTCAGCACTAGAACCTGTTCTCTTCCTTGTGTCTATATTTCAAGACCCAAGTGTATGTCTCTCTGCGTCGCGGCGCATTAAAAAAGTAAGGGGAAATGGAAAATGTGAGTTGGGACGGATGGGGTGGAGGATGGAGAGGATTCCATTACTCGCCTAACTAATTTCCGAAGAAATCTAGGTACAGCTAATGGATGGAAGTACCTGAAAATAAAATAATTATCAGTCCAGTTGATCTCTAGATCTTTTGTAATAGACTCTCGTTCTTTGTGCGTCCTCTTCTGGATTGTAGTTTGTCAATTCTCGGAGCTCTTGATTTTGATGCTCTTTTATTGCCGTAAATATATATTGCGCTTTTCTCTTCATAAATTCTTTGATAGGTTCCCATTCAATATCTCTATGTATTTGTTCATTTCGAACATACCATGGTGCTCCCAATGCTGTTCTAATAAATCTATTTTCCGTGCTTGCTATCCGGTCTAGGTTGCTTTTTGAAGTGTATCCCCACGCTACTGATCCGTACGTCAGTTGTGGTCTGGCTATGGCCCTTATCAGGGCTATCTTGACTCTGTTCGTCATCTTGCTCTTCTTATTGATGAGTGGATACAGCTGCGCCATTGCTGCTTTTGTCTTTTGTACTGCTTTGTTTACATGTTTTCTCCATGTTAATCTCGCACTGCTTTTTAGGGTTCCGTACCCAAAGGGTAAAAACGGAACCCTATTACTGAGACTTCGCTGTCTGTCCGTCCGTCTTTCTGTCACCAGGCTGTATCTCAAGAACCGCGATAGCTAGACAGTTGAAATTTTCACAAATTATGTATTTCTGTTGCCGCTATAACAACTTCTTCTTCTTCTTCCTCTTAAATTAGGCCTTGGGCCTGTTCTTATCCGATCTCATTTTCTACTGTTGCAGTCGTATTTGTGAAGTAGACTGCCAGCTATCTCGCCATCTCTTAAAAGGCCGTCCATTGGTTTTAAGTCCCTTGATGTTTGGTCTAGTCTCTCGCCGTCCATTCGTGTAACATGCTGGTTCCACTCTCGTCTTCTCCGTCTTCCCCACCGTACTATATCCTGTGTCCCACAGAGCTCTCTTATTTGAGTGTTCGGGACTCTGTCTCCCAATGTTTTTCCCGTTATTGATCTTAATGTTTTCATTTCTGTTGTTCTGAGTATTCTCTTTGTTTCTGCTGTTTCAGCTCTCGTTTCTATTGAATATGTTAGTATTGGCCTTACACATGACTTATATATGCGCACTTTCCCGTCCAACCTCATATCTTTATTCCTCCAAATAACATCCCTTAAGCATCCTGATACATAAGCTGCTTTATTAGCCTGCTTTCGTACACGTTCTTTTAGATCTCTCTAGCTGGATATTTCTATTCCCAGGTATTCGAACTTAGAAACTTGTTCGATTATTTCTTCGTTAATTACGATTTTGCATCGTCTGGGCTCCCTTGCTACTACGAGAGATTTGGTCTTAGATGTTGATATCTGCATATTGTAGGTTTCCGCCGTTACTTTAAAGGTAAAATATGCTCATAGATCCGCTATAACAACAAATACTAAAAATGAAATAAAATAAATATTTGAGGGGGGCTCGCCCTGCCATACAACAAACGCAAATTTTTTGCTCTTTTTTGCTCGATATCAATAATGGCAACAGGTAGGCAATTGAAATATTCACAAAATTGTTTGAATCTCCAGATGGATTCTGAGAGATTCTGTATTAGGTACGTTGAATTTCACTGTTTGAATCTACTTTACTGATTAAAAGAGATTCTGCCTTAAATAACTTTATTCAGTTGTTACAGATTGAATTATTATGAATAATTAATATGTACTGTTTATAAATTCTGTACAACTGAAATGATATAGAATAGGTATACTGTATGTATAACTTGACTGTTTGTCACGACCTGTCTTATGTACTGCTGAAATGTTACTCCCGCACTTGTCGTAGTTTTCGAGACATGTATTCACCCTCACTCGCGAGCTCACTCGCCCCCTCACTCGTCTCTATACTTTGTTATGGCCCTAAAGAAGGACCATGTGTTTTCAAGTTCTGGGTATTGAAAGGCACAAGTAGGTACTCTGAAAACGATACGGTGAGATAAGATCTAGGAAACACTGACACTTTAAATTCTCTAACAAAATACTCCGTTGTATTTTCAATTTAATTATATTCCGTTTTCTGTAAAGTTGTTTCATTTCTTTAATCCTCGCGAGCTCACTCGCCCCCTCACTCGTCTCTATACTTTGTTATGACCCTAAAGAAGGGCCATGTGTTTTCAAGTTCTGGGTATTGAAAGGCACAAGTAGGTACTCTGAAAACGATACGGTGAGATAAGATCTAGGAAACACTGACACTTTAAATTCTCTAACAAAATACTCCGTTGTATTTTCAATTTAATTATATTCCGTTTTCTGTAAAGTTGTTTCATTTCTTTAATCATCAAATTCAATTATAAATAATCAAATTAAAATAAAATAAATATTTAAGGGGGCTCTATGGTACGGAACCCTTCGTGCGCGAGTCCGACTCGCACTTGGCCGATTTTTTGAATCTCTGACATCTTCTAAGATATCCATTGAATTGATACTTCTTTATGAAGAATAACAATGGTTGAGTAACATTTGATTGAGAAAATTTGACAATTAATTATTCTAAATTGATTATAATTGAAACAACTTTATATAAACTGATTTTTCGTATACCTGTTGAATAATAATTTTATATTACATAACAATTTTAAGGTTGAATGATATTTTATATTCCGAGTCCGAATTAAGATATCGGATATTTTGCCCTGCTTTCACTACGAGTTTTCTTGCTTGCGTTTGTCCATTGCCTCATTGAAATATTTCAGTATCTCTCCAGTTATTAAGAACTGTTATAATTGAAGGAAAGGCTAGCCCAGACTTAGAAATCTGAGTCGTGGCATAACTGGCATAAGTTGTCGATACGCTTGTCTTCGATTTCCATCGCATCTTGTTGATATAGAAGGTACCTACTAAGGTATATTTTGAGGTTTAGAAAGACAAAATCAAGTTTTCTGCAAAGTTTATTAATTTTGAGTTATCACAAAAGTTTAAACAAGTCTATTGAAACGTCATACGAGAGCTATTTCTAGAATGATTTAGTTTTCGTTGAAAATTTATGATTCATTAGCTTTTACCCTTTTTTTTATTAAAAATTCATAATTTTTTTTATTTCTTCGTTTTCTTTTATTTGTATATCTACCATAATGAATAATTCATAAGGGCCAACCCGTTTAATTTATTTTCACTTGTAGATAATCGTAATAATTATTTTTTTTTTAATTGCTCGACTGGGATTATCAGTATTATAAAATTCTAAAATTCAACATAGATAAAAAAATGCAGCTGATGCCATACTGAATTGAATAGTGAGCTATCGCCGGTATTTACTGCCAGATGGTGTCAAATGTCATTCAAATGGAACGCCAGATAACGTTGAATTCTATTCCAATTCCTCGAAATCTTCGTCCGACGACCATATATAGATACCTTCATCAATTTTTTTGTCCTTCGAAAACGATATTATTTTTTTAACTTCTATGTCTTTTACTATACTTTCGAAAATATGTGTACAAAATATGTTCGGTTGAGTGGTTTACGCGTGAAAGCGTAACAAGCAAAGTCACATTCGCATTTACTATATTAGTTAGGATAGTTATTATGCGGAATTTAGAAACAACAACGTCATAGTGGCAGTAGTATTGTATTACTGCTCTGTGGTTGTAAAGTACATATAATTTCAGGACATACATCTGATGTTGACATTCCAAATATTTCTGTTCTGAATTTGATGAATATTTTTTTATTATGTGTTTTCTGAGACATATTTTCCGAAGTTGTATTCATTTTTTTTGTCCGAATGAAAGAGTCAGACTCGCTGTTTTATTATTGCATATTCTATGCGAGATTCTATATTACTCTTTGATATAGCTACTGAAAATATTCTTACTCTGTGCGTGTACCTTGCATAAATCAACCATAGACATTTTAAAGAATTGAAGTTATTTGGATAGATCATAACGCCCACTCATTATGCCCTAGGGCGTCATGAGCGGGCATTATGGATCATAACGCCCGCTCATTGTACGAGGACAACTGAAGCAACTTCCATTGATTAAATACATCATAATCCTTGTCGTATACGACTCCGGATTTCTCCGACAAAGAATTATTCGCAGATTTGGCTGCATTTTCTATGATATTCTTGGGTAAATTCATTTTCATTTTCATTATTTCTATAAGAATACACAAAGAAAGCAGCAATGACATTCACTTAATATGATGACAAAAATATTCACAAACGTCAAAATATCAACAAATGACATGCCTACTATGAGAAGGAAGATGGAAAGTATAGAAACAATGAACCGATTTTAAAATCGATTTTTCATTACTTATAATAAAATAATTTTTTGTGAAAAATAAAATCTTGTATGCACAACGTGCGTTACTAGATCCTAACGCCCATCGGGCGTTAGGATCTATATAACACAATTGGTACATAAATAACTATTCTAAGACGCAATTCTACCTCCGATTCTGGTGAGGTGCACGTCGTTGTTGACTTAACCTCGTGCTGCACGCCAAGTAATATTGTGCAGCTAGTGAGTTGATAGAAATGGACACAGTGTCGAGGTTTGAAAAAAATGTTCGTTTTTTCAAACTATTCATATATTTACACAATATTTACAAATTTAGGACAAGAATGTATCTGTATATAGATTAAAATAAGTTCGATGGTATCGTTCATAGGAAAAAACTGTTTTGTACTGGTTTATGCTTCTTTTAATAAGCCTAGTACCATTTACCTGGTCTGAAAAATGGGGGATTTGCATTCGAACCTTTCACGTCATTGGTTGACGGATACTGAGGGGATCGATAATGCTGGTAATACTATCACTTTCTGCATATTGGAAAATCCAGGTTTGCCGTTGCCTTTGTCCAAAAATGGTCTATCTTCTGAGAAAGGCTCTACGGAACGTGCTAGTTATCGGATTTGTGGCATTGTCCTCTGCTTTACAATCCGTAATAAATATGATGTTACAATGAATAGACTATAGATAAACATAAAACAATAAAATATGAAATATAATGGCATTGATTGTGGACTAATACTCCGACAGAAATTTTTACAATAGGAAAATAGAAAATAAAGAAAACATAAAAATATAGGATATAAATTAGATCTCTCTTGGGACGCAACAGATTCCATAACTTAATACTTAACGTTTTGTTACTAATTAAAAATTATTGCTGGGATTCACATTTTAATTAGAAGGTTATATTTTAATTTGAACGAAATGTAACAGTTCAATATATTTCGTCATTATTAAAAGGCAAATAAATAACATAACGTTATATTATATCCAAATCTGTTATCCACTGATTTCTCATTTATGACACTGTCAGTATGTCCAACATAAAACTAATTTACATGTAGGAAATTCCCCGAATGGAGGGCAGAGCAGAGTAGTAGTATACATATTTTTCATGGATGAATGTATCTCTTTTACTGGCAGCGAATCAGGGATCACCCATCAGATACATGAGTCACGTGCGAAGAGCGTAAATTATCTCAAATCCTTACGTTAGGAATGATGCCAGTTTGAACCATGCTCTCTGCTAGTAGAAGAGTGGTCGGCTTTTTATCGTACGACTCGCTTCGCAAATGTTAATAAAAATCGGCGTAGTGTTTTTTAACGTGGAATTCTTCAATTTAATTCCAATTTCTTGTACGTTTGTGGAATTAACCAGTTTTATTTGATATTGAAAGTTAAGTGCTGAGTGTCAAAAGAGGATATTCGGTTATTGTGGCAAGTATATAACAATATCATATCAAGATAGAATAGATATTTCGACATATTAACAAAAGATTCATGGAAGCGGCAAATTTTTTTACTAATCCTCATCAAAATTCAAACTGCAATGAACCAGATTAAAGATACGAACTTTTGATGAAGTAGACTCAATTATTCTGTGTCTTTGTAGGCATTCTTTCTGTGATTCTGTGATTATAGCAATGCCGAAATTAGTGCACAATATGTGGAACTTTATCATTATATAAACAAAAAAATAACCTATTGATTGATAGTTGGAAACTGGATAAATATCAAGGCACGTTTTAACTTTACATCTGAAAGAATTATATATGTATTTTTATCTTTATAGGTTGTTTGGTTATCGTAATTTTATTCATATACAAAAAATTTGATACCTAGGTATTGAAAAAAGAACTCAAAACTTTCTGAGAAATGTCTAGGAGAAAACTTTCCTTATATTTAGTACTACTTTTATCAGTATATATATATATATATATATATATATATATATATATATATATATATATATATATATATATATATATATATATATAATATATATTTATATAATAATATAATAGCACGTTAAAGGAAATACTGTAAATCGACTTCGAGTAAAAGAAAATATGTTCGTTTTTCCCTGTTGGATAACATAAGTAATAACTGACTGTAAAATTGACGTTTCACATAATCAGTATTCATTTATTTAATGTCATTAATTCGTTTGATATTCAAAATATTGGGGATTCACGTTTAGTGAAGAATTTCTGTGATTATTTCCTTGCACGGATTTACCTATTCAAAATGTCGATGAACTTTTGTACCTTTGATGATAATGTTATTTTGAGGTTATGTTGTTTCAATATTTACTTTTTATAGCAAGTATGATATACCTATATATATATATATATATATATATATATATATATCTATATATATATATATATATATATATATATATATATATATATATATATATATATATATAAAATAATTTAATATATATATATATATATATATATATATATATATATATATATTAAATTATTTATTCGAATTGTTGTTGCCTGTGAACTATTTCTAATAAAAAAATTTCACAAAGAACATTGAACTAACTACAACAGTATACATCATTTGTCACAAAAAAAGAGTTTAATAATCGGATATATAGACAAAGCACTTAAACTTACTTCACCTACACACAGACATGAAACATTACAAGATGTCCATAAATTACTCATAAAAAACGATTACCCAATAAAACTTATACAGAAAATCACTAAAAATAGAATTCATAAACTTTACAACACATTAGAAACATCAAAAAAAGAAAATATTAACAAAAAATATATTCCTCTTCCATATATTCCTCATTTAAGTAATAAAATTTCACAAATTTTGAATCCACACGATATTAAAGTAGCCCACACCGCACAAAATCAAATTAAACAAATATATTCTAAATTAAAAAGTAAAACACCTCTTCTGCAAAAATCTCATGTTGTTTATAGTATACCCTGTAATAATTGTAATAAATCATATGTAGGTAGGACAAACTTTTCAAAATTTAGAAGAAAGATTAAAAGCACACAAATATACCAGAACACAAACCACAGCACTAATAAAACATAAAAACAATGAGAATCATACTTTCAACTTTAATAGCACAAAAATTTCAGAAATAGAAAAAGATCAAAAACGCAGAGAAATTTTAGAAATGTTACATATTCAAAAAAATTTAAATAAAGTCGTAAATGATAGAACAGATATCAAACATTTGAGTTCAATATACGCAGATTTAATTCTTTAATTTTTCTAAGAAACAACATAAATCAAAACAAAATAATTCAACAAACAAACTCTAACCATAACAACTCATCTTCTTAGACAAAATCTAAACATCTAGAATTTTCAATTTTTCTAAAAAGAAAATATAGTTTAGAACATGTCATCTCCAAAATTACAAGTAATGTCTTTTTAAAGACAAAAATCAAATATTTCAAACCTATTTTGTACATTACGTGGGTGAAGGTTTCTGTGGTTCCCTTCCCATCTAATATCAACAGACCTGTCTGTTGATATTGGACTAAATAGCACGTAATTAATAACTGAAGACGGCCACAGCCGCAATAAGAAATTTTTGAAAAAAAGATAAATAGTACCCTATTCTTTGACTCTTCAAAATCAAAATAATTTCAACCTTTTTCGAACATTACGTGGGTAAAGGTTTCTGTGGTTTCCCTTACCATCTAATAATAACAGATTTGAATGTTAATATTGGACTGAATAGCACGTAATAAATAACAAAGAACGGCCACAGCCGAAAATAAATTTAGTGAAACATAGTAGTCTTTTTCTATTCAAATTTTTTCAAATCAATAAATGTCAAAGAAATTTCAATTTTTTCAAAAGTTTTGATAAAGCCACGAATGTCGTGGCGAAACGTCAACTTTTTAATAAAATCGAGTTTTTTAAGATTCAACAAGCCTGTTATTGCTAATAATTATCAAGAGATTAGAAATAGTACCCTATTCTTTGACTCTTCAAAATCAAAACAATTTCAACCTATTTCGAACATTATATATATATATATATATATATATATATATATATATATATATATATAAACATATATATATATACAGTGGCGCACCCAGGGGGGAGCCATGGGGCTGCAGCTCCCCCAGATATTTATAAAAGTAACAAAAGAAGTTGAGGAGTAAATGTTGTTTCTTACATAAATTTTACATGTTGATTTAGCGAATTTTGTACCATAGTACAATAGGTACATATATGTTTTGTATCATATACAACATATATGAAAGTTTTTATTTAATGAATTAATTATTTAATTTCTTACTTAAATGTTATATTTTGATGCAGCCCCCCCCCGAAACTCAATCCTGGGTGCGCTCTTGTATATATATATATATATATATATATATATATATATATATATATATATATATATATATATTTATATATATAATAGTTGAAATCATTTAGGAATTTAGGCTCTTGTGAAGTTTGAATCAAGTAATTCTTTGCCAAGCTTTCGTGGCTTCTACAACAACATTTTACATAAGTTGTTTTTGCCGATTTTGAGGTTAATTTTTAAACGTGCTAACAGTCGGAAAAGTTCACATTTGAAATTTCATTCAGTTTGTTGAAACTAAGTAAATGATCTTAAAATTCAAAATTTAATTACTTTGTGTGACACCTTCAATCGACAATTACATTGACAGGTATCTTATTTGAAGGCATTTTTTTGTGGTGAAATGAAATTGGTCGTTGAACTGGCATGTATCGTATCCTCCTAGGTTTGAAATTTGACAGGAGATACTGTAAACAGAGCTTAGTTCGAGTTCTTTCGTTCTGTTTTTTTTGTTCATGGTGGTACTTTCTTGTTATAGGTATTCATCCGTTTTGCTTTTTAGTTATGTGTAAATTTGTTTAATCTGGTTGTTACTTATATACCTATATATATTATATTGAACATTATTATCAGGAACCAATTTTCTCCTTCCTCAGCAAAAATTCAGATAAAAATGGTTTTGTCATTATTATTATTTTTTTCTTGTTTTTGTTTCTTTGGCATGCAATGGTTAGTTATTGTATTTGAATTAGATGTCTTATTTCTTGTTTATCATTAACTGCTTTTTCAATGGTCAATTTTATGTGTATCATATCCAACATTTCTTGCGTTGTAAATACATACCTAAAGGTTTGTATGCATTGAGTCTGTTGAATATTTGTGATGTTTGTCCTATATATTGTTTATCGCAGTTACTACATGCTATGGCATTTCACTTTCTATAGATTGTCTACTGAATAAACTAGTTATTTGGTTTTGCGGTTTGTGTACTATGGAGTGATTGTGTTGTTTCATTGTTTGATTATGTTACTTATTTTATATGATAAATTATCTGTGAATGGCATGGAAAATCGTGTTATGTTTTGGTTGGTTTTATGGTTTGTTTGCACGATATTGTATTTATATACCTACCTATTCTGTGTTTCATGAGTGTAGCTTCTCTATTTTTAGGTGTTACTATGTAATTGTTCCTTTAATTCGTTTATTATTTCCGGCAAGATTAGATTTGAGGCTTTACAATGTATTCAATTTGATTGCGCCCTTGAGTTATGTGGTGGATCTATTGAAGAAGGCCTTAGTATCAACCTCTAAATTCGTAGATTTTTAGAATTTTCTAACATTTAATTACATGCAGATAAAATGCATTGTCTATTTATCCATATCCTTGCAACGATAGACTTCCAAGATTGATATCCTTACAAAGGTCTCAGTTTCACTCCACTTTGAATTCTCTTACTTATTTCATAGTTTTCTTTCAGAGTAAAACCTTTTTCGTTTTTGCTTTTCAATTTTATAACGCTTGATTTAGGCAACTCGTTAAAAAAAATAATGGTTGCTTCAACTAACTCCTCACATAGCTATAATGATATTCAACAAATACAAATTCGGGGAAATCCGGCTATGTCCGGTCTGGTTATCAAACTCTCATGATTTCAAATCGAATAAATTACTGTTGTCAGCATGTAAAAAACTGGTTATAAAAGAAATTGAATATTCAAGATTAGTAAAAATATGTTCACTGGGTATATCAGGAAGTTCTTTTAACTGGAAGTTCCCTATAAACGGGTTCTTTATAAGCTGATTTCACTGTATATATATATATATATATATATATATATATATATATATATATATATATATATATATATATTATATACACATATAAGTATATATATATAAATATATATAATATATATATATATATATATATATACATATATATATATATATATATATATATATATATATACATATATATATATATATACATATATACATATATATATATATATATATATATATATATATATATATATATATATATATATATATATATATTTATATATGTATATATATAAATATATATATATACATATATATGTATATTAACATTTAATATTTCAAATAACAACAACAACTATAATAACAATAACAATAACAATAATAATAATAAATTCTACATCAGTTTAAATGAAATACCAATTATTAATAATTATTGAGGTGAGTTGGGGTAAGAGTTTGGTAAAATTATGCAAGTTCTGATATAATTATGTTCTCGTGAAAATTCAACCAAAGAAAATAATTGAATTTGCGGACATCAGTACATTACTTGTGGTTTTCCTAATATGCCGTAGTAGCAAGATCATTGAAATGTTGAAACTTTTCATTTTGTGCAATTTTTTTTAAAACAAGGCATGTACTACACACTTGCTTGTTGTCAAGATATATTTTGCATATTTATGCGTTTAAAGAAGTCAGGGGCATGTGTGTAAGTCTGAAAAGAGCGATGTTTTATATGCTATAAAAAAATTAAAAAAGGAAAATCTATCTAGGAGTTGAAAAACTTTTTATTCAAAAATAATGAGAAAGTAAGAAGTTACAATTGCTAAAAATGATTCACATTTATGCAAAAATAGAAAAGTTACATTAAGGTTAGATGATACTTATACTTATTGTAATTTTATTGAATGTTATAATCTGAAAACTATAGTTCAAATCGTATCAGACCTCGTTTAGTAAAGATGGGTTTAGGAAGAGTTAATGTTATATCCTCTCTGGCAATGAGAGCACATTCATCCGGGCATTTCAATGCAAAAGTTGAACAGGTTAATGGATCTAAGGAAGGTACTTCCTTGGTAAATTTTATTTCCAATTCCTCTTCTCCTTTCTTTGCCGAAATAACTTGACCAACATAGCATTTCTTTGATTGTTTTCCTGATAAAGCCACTAACACCCAGTCATCTTTCTCTATATCTGTCACAGGTTTATCCATTTCTGTCATGCATGCATCAAGTTCTTCTATCTCTCTGATCTCCTCTTCTATATCGTCGTCACTGTCATCAAATACAATATTTTCATTTGAGCTTTTTCCATTTTTCTGATGATTTTCCTCCTCTTCAAAATTTTTACTTTTGTTCCCTTCCATGAGACTTTGAACTGTATCACTTGTTATGACCTCCGCACCTTTAGCCACCCTTCGTTTTTTTACCTTATCAGTAGGATTTGATTGCTTAACCGTCGCCAACAGTAATTCTTGGAAGTCTACAGGTTTTTCTACTTGGTTTTCTACGTTTACGCCAGAGGGACCTGGCTGTGGAGAGTGACTTTGATGGTTATTTAAGTCCTTATCAGGATTTCGTTGTTGGTCCTCCCATCTCTTGTACGCTGCAGGATCATATTTCTCTTTGGTAACCACGTTAGAGTCAAAGGGGTGAATGCCACCTTTTTTAAAACCGCTGCGAATTATCTCAGGTTATGTTTCTTTCCATATTTGACCTACTAATGAACTAAACTTCTTTTTGGGTAGCTTTCTCCCCTCATTATGTCTTTGCCATTGGACAAGTGTTTGATCCCACTTTACTTTTAAAGACTTGAAAACGCTTAAATCTAGGGGCTGTAATATATGAGATGAATGGGGCGGAAGTTTCAGGATTGTAACTCTATTATCGCGAGCAACTTTGATAAGTCTGTCATCGACATGAGACACCTGACCGTCATATATAAGTAAGACAGGTCGATCAGGTCCTAATGCTTCTAATAAGCTTTTTTCGAACTTAAAAACAGTTTGGATTCCATCCACCCATTGGCAGTCACGGCATATGAAGTCCTTGGGAATTCGTCTGTACGAGGAGCAACCCAGTCATCCCACATATTTTTCGCTTTGAAAACGATCAATGGGGGAGCTTTAAATCCATCAGCGCTAACAGCCATCAATACAGTGGTATTTTCCCTTCCAGATCCAGCAGTTGTTCGCGATGAAGGAGCTCCTCGTTTTCCGACTATTTTAGTCTTAGAGGGATCCAGAGAGAAGCTCGTTTCATCTAGATTCCAAATTTGACGAGGTTTATCGTGTAAGCTAAGGTCGTCTAACTGTTTCTTCAAGAGGTCAAAATAGTTATTTATAACAAAAGGATCCAAACACTTTTTTCTTGCGTACTCCACCGATTGGGGTTTTTTTATTGACAAATTATGTCTCTTGGAGAAACCCAAAAACCAATCTTCACCCGGTCGCCCATTCTTAAATGGTGTTTTGAGGTTATTTCTAGTAACATATTGCTCAACAGTATTAAAAATGTCACGTCGTGTTAACCCCCACCCCCATTTTTCCATCGTGATCAAACATTCGGCGAGTTTAACTTCTTCATTGATGGGAATTGGCGTTGATCTCCCCATAGATGAACTTTACTTGCCTCTAATTCCTCGCCTGTGGTAACTAAGCGTCATCTGGGGGATACCGTATTTCTTATGAGCACCGTATTGAGTAATCACCCCCCTACGGATTTCTGCCAATGCTCTCTGAAGGGTGGTCTCATCGTAGTTTTAACGTTTGTTAGATTTTTTTTTTGTAACACTACCATGGTTTCCTAGAACATAATAGAAACGCATTATTGTTCCATTTATTTGCCAGGGGGCAAGTATATAGTTTACTACACACTTGCATACTTATGAAGTGCAACTTGTTTAGTAATTAAAATTTTCAGGTTAAATAAAAAAATACGAAAATATTATACAAAACTAAGGAATTACTTACTTTCTTGACTTGCTATCCCGATTTATTTGATAAAATCACTCTGCTGTTGAGGATGGCGGCTGATTAAAAATTATCAACCAAATTATGTTCAATGCCCACATGTATTTTCTTTAATTACCACTGCTTGTTTAAGAATTATTTGAACTCTAGAATTCTGCATTACATCATGTCATAACATGTAGTTGTGCACCCTGCTCATAGATGAAGCCACAATAAACCACCGAATATAATTTATGACGCCTCTACACACTTACCCCACCCTACCTTATATATATATATATATATATATATATATATATATATATATATATATATATATATATATATATATATATATATATATATATATATATATATATATATATATATATATATATATATATATATATATATATATATATATATATATATATATATATATATATATATATATATATATATATATATATATATTGTTGATAGTACACTGACAGGATATGAAAGTTCCACAACTCACAAAACCTGAAGCTGAACGAGATAGTTCGAGTTTTGCAGGTTTATTAATTCAAGAATTGATTAGGTAACAATCCGCTACACTGCACGGTGTATTTATCAATCGAAAAGTAGTTTTACGAATATAATTCTTTGAATAGTAAGGTTGGTCAGTGAGAAGATTCCATTCGTGAAATATTAGTTTGATTGAATCATGTACGTAATTGATATGTCCTTGTCATCTTCCTTAAATCAAAAGTCCAGAACGTCGGGAATTTTCTATGCCGGCTCTTCACGTTGGCCAACATAGTGGCGAACTTGTTGGCCAATATATTCGCCAAGAGTTGGTGGTGGCATCCACACGTTGGAACTGTTGGAAAATCGTTCAGTTTGCTTCGATACTGGCCAATATTCGGATCAATTCATTAAAATGGATATTGGGGAGCAGGCACGTATCCCGAAATTTGAAAATTTTTTCCATTCGATATTCTTCACGAAAAGTCTTCAGTATAGAATTTTCTATTCTTTGTACTGCATCTTTTTCTTGCACAATAAACAATAATAGATTAAACGTCACGTACTGATTTGAGATTGATGTGTGATTCGCCTTACCCTGAATTTATTCAAATAAGTCCACATTTTTGAGTGATTTTCGTCTTTGAGCCCCCCGCCACCCCCCGAAACGAATTTCTGGATACGGGCCTGTTGGGGAGCTAACGGCTGCTGCGGTTTATTTATTCACAGCATACCGCTACCACTGACATTTTGTGAACACTAATTACGACGCGTAAATATAAAATTTTAAAAATCCGGACAACCTACTGCGTAGCACTAGGAATGATAAAACCCCTCGGCGCATGTGCATGTCGTAATGCCTAAAAGTCTATCGCAGATCAGTTTTCCTCATGATGACTATATCGGAAAATGTATAGTAAGTATTTGGGATAAAATCAAAATTTTGAGTGAAATTCATAATTTTTACTAATTTTTTTATTTCTAGGTGGCGCCACGTCAATATTTTTTGAATGTGTTATATAAATTGAAAAACTATACATTAAATGCTATCATTTTATTTCATTATTGTAAAAATCGGTTAAGGTTTAAGATTTATAGATAGTACCACACTTCTGTGGACAAAAAAATCTAAAAAACCCTATAATTTTTTTATTCCTCGTGGGGAAAAATTTTTGAAAACACTTTTCTTATGTAATCATATGTGTTTTATCGATATCCGTTGGAATTTTCAAAATCGGACCAGCTAGGTACTAACTTTTTGTCGTGATACTATAACCCCTTAGCTTCGCCTCGGGGTAAAAATCATTTGCATGTGATCACTCTGAAAGCTCGTAGCAAACTAAAAGTGTGACCAACGTGTGGACGCGACGGCCAAAACTCTTTGATCTTTTGTAAAAAACCGACACCACACGGATCTCGCGCCAACTTGTCGGCCAACATTCCAATACACGCCAATGTATCACAAACACCCGCTTTACATGTTGGCGATACGTATTGGCCAACAAGTTCGCCACTGTGTTGGCCAACGTGAAGAGCCGGCATTTAGAAAGCAAGATTGTTTTTGTGATATCCGATAATGTAGTTTTTGTTTAGCGCAATAATACAATTTCTCAATCAACTTTTCGTTTTATTTTTCAGTTTTACAATTAATTTTTCAACATAATGATACTTGGTGATGTATTTTTCTAGGAAAATAAATATCGGATCTATTTTCGGACTAGCATTCAAACTACTCATAACAAAATATAACTATTAGAATTATCGGAATTTTTTGAGAATTGTTGGCCTAGATCTTGCTGGTGAAAAATACTTTTTGAAATGTTCAATTGGCAATACTTCTCTAGATATATCCTTCAGCTACACTAGTTGACTGTTATCCTCCAAGCCTTTTTAGTGTTTAAATATCGAAGACTCTTTTTATAGACATTTGAAATGTTTTCATAGCAATTTTTTTTTCTTCAGCAGCAATACTTACTCATTTTTATAACAAATGTCTACCTTGATTGTTGTTATATATAATTAAAACAAGACTTGTGAGGTTCCTAAGTTACAGAAATCCTACCAGGTACCTACTATGAAAGTTTTTATCCCACAAGTAGTTAACTAACTAACAATATTTCATTTTTTTAACAAAATTATTATTGGCATAAAATTATTGAATGAGAAAGTTATGACAAACTGGAAATTCCTTAATTCTTCTTAGAATGAAATAGGAAAACAGGAATATCAACCGACAAGGAAATACGAGATTACGATATTTCGAAATCAGGAATATAATATTTAGATCTACCTATATCCATTACCCTCAAATCGGCTAGCGCTGTTTCTGTTTATCAAATTTACATATTTTATTCTTTATCAGTATAATATGGTTTCTTAGGACCGCACAGGAAACGAATATTTTTTGCAGAAACATTATACGTTTACTTAAAGGTGCGTTCCCACCGAAATTGTTGACAATTTTAGTGTTTGCAACTGTCCAGAATCACCAACTTTTGTTTCCATTGTGTCCACATAGTTTGAGAAGCATTTTAGTTGACAAGCTGTCTCTACCGTCGGCGATGTATCCTATCGACGAAGGTATTATGTAAGAAGCAGCACCAAACTTATTGTCATTTTTCATTTTCTTCTCCTCTCTGAAAAACTGTGCAGTCAAATTTTTCATTTTCCTTTGTGTTTCAAGTTTGTGTAGCCCCATTTCATCACTGGCACCCTTCCATACATCCTTTTTTATATTTTTATTATTTTCATCAGTTGAGTCTCATAGTACACTTTGAATGTGATTCGCCATTGAAAGCGTACCCACAGAGCGAAAAAATATCTACAACAAGCGTATTCTTTTGATGTTTACCGCCGAAAACGGAAACACGGTTTCCAACATTTGTTTATCATTTTTGTTGCTAACACAGGGTAATTACAGAAACTTTTGTTACCAACACGTGTTGACAACACAAAAGTTGGCAATTTTTATTTGGTGAAGACTCACATTTAGGTGTCGATCAAGTCAAATGGATAACGATTTTAAATTCAAACAACGTGAGGTTTCGCATAAATATATCAAAACAGTTTAATCAATTGACTAAAGGATTTATGAGATACTAATTACAACAGAACAGTGTAAACTATGATTAAAATAGCTTGATGTTTGATTATAGTAAATATTGTGGTTGCTGTTTGTACTGCAATTTTTTTATAGTTAATTACAAAATTCACTTGTTTAACAATATTTTGTCAAAGTAAGTTGGCACTGAAATAAAATTGATTCTGGTAGAAAAGTAACATTTTGTACTTTAACTTTAATTTCTGGGTATCAATCACATTTTAGTTAAAATGAATATTCCCACATAGAATTTTCTTCTATTTTCTACAAATTTACTTTATATTTTAATTCAGTATAGGTAACATGATTTCTAACAATTACCATCCTACAAAAAAAAGTCGAATTTTACTTTCGTACTCAAGGTCAGGACGAAACTAACAACGATGGGTTGAAAATAACACAGTTGAGATCATGAGAAATGTTATCTGAACATTGAAAGAAATATACAAAATTAAAATCAAACTGTTTTATTAGAAAAATAAAAATCAAAAAACGAAATATATTTCTTAACACAAATGACAAATAAAAATCTAATAACTTCTATGAAATAATAATTTCTTTCTAGGCAATAATGAGATCAACTTTAAACATATCAATGTTATTATTCAAACTCGTAATTACGACAAGTGTAATACAAATCATCTTTGATGTACTCGGCGTGAGACCACTTTTTACAATCAAAACATTGTACCCATTTCTCGCTTGGTAAGCTATACTAAATATCTCTAAACAAACATAGTAAAAAAACATTCTTCTTCATCAGACGAATTATTGCTTGTTTTTGACTGATTCTCCTTTTGTTTGCTTCCAAGAGAATTCTCAGTTTTCTTTCCCTTGTCTACAAACTATAGTAGTAAATTTTTTTTAAATTGATATATTAAAATAAATCATTTTAATACTAATATTAATTTGAAATAGTTACCTAGATGTTTTAATATATAAACTTTATCAATAATGTTATACACTAAGTGATCAGCGAACAGTCAATAAATTTATAATAAATTTTAGAATGAATAAACCAAATATTTGATTTCAACTGAAATTAAAGTATTATAATCATGTCCGCAAAATGGTAGCCACCTATAGTGTGATAAACGCATGAAATATTCGATGACGGACGTTTCCTTATGACTAAGGAGGTTTGTGTCTAATGTTTTCCGCCAGGTGGCGCTGTGGCATCTTTACATGTCACGGTGTCTCGTCTTCAGAATGTCATGTTAGTGTGGAATGAATCCTTTCCTTGATGTTTACTACCTTTACTGAAGAGGTCTCAACAATAAACATAACAATAAATAAAATATGAATAAAAATTTTGCATAAGTATTACGCTTTTCGCTAATTTTACCATCATCATCTAAAAGTCAAATATAGCACTATTATTATATTTTAATTATCAGAGACAATTTGAGCACTGAGCTTCGTTACTGGGTAAGACATACTAATCGGTCGTCTGCTGTGTAATAAGGCTTTCTTTAAGTACATATTTCATATGGGTGAACTCAATTGCTAGAAATGAATATCTTCAGTCCAGTAACATTTAATTGTTATTCTCCTTAATGTAAGCATATGAAATTTAAAATTACGTTCTTGATGTTTCACATCGAATTCGAACGTGATAAAATCGCCATCATTTTTAATTATTTATATTTAGGAAGCTGAATCTCACTATGAATTTAAAAATTTTAATTTGTTTTTATTATGTATGAGTTATTCCGATATGTTTATTGAAAATAGATTTTTTATAGCATGAAGCATGTCTTATTTTCCCCAATTACAAAGTAAATTCGTAAATTAACATATGATTGCTTATAAGTATAGTAGAAGTAAAAAATTATTAACTCCATCAATTGATTGAATAAAAATTGATTATATCTCATCTCATGATTTCAATCAATTTTTCCTGTAATGAATTGTTAATTATAAGATCAATGAACCAAAAAATTGATATATTTCAAATATAAAAATATAAAACAAAGTTAATATTGAAAAAAAATTTTCTTGTTAATAGATGATGAGTAGTTTTGAAAAATGTATCGATTTTTCGGTTGGCCTAATGAATTAACTCAGAGGTGTATAAGATGCTATGAATTTGCAATCCTTTATTTCGCGAATTTTTCATTTCGCTTTTTTGCATCATTAATAGGTAGTTCAGGTTTTCTTTATGTAGGAAAGCAAATGTTTATTATGTTTTGAATAGAGTAAGTATTTATTTTAGAGTTAATTCGTTAAAGTGCATCATTGTTAATTTTATGATTATATTTTTTCATTTCAATTGATCAATTAATCCACTTACCAATGAGTCAACTCTTTGAGAATGTAAAGTCTGAGCTTGCTTTCAGTTGGCATTATTTCTCTAGTTTCCTCCAAGTTGACGTTTTTCAGGAAAACGTAAGTTCAAAATTGCTGCATAATTAATTTTCAAAAATATCGAAAGAAATATATTAATTAAAATAACTTATTATCTATAATAGATTGAAAATGTATGTTAAGTTTCAGGACAAAAAGTATATAAATTGATATTTTCAAGAAAACTCCAATTATTTCAGTGATATTTAGGACAAATAGATACTTAGTTAATGAAGGTGCATACACTGACTTCATATTTTCGAAGAAAAAATTGTTTTATTTCAAATAAATTTAATTATCACTGAAAAAAGGAGTTTCGAAAATTTCAATTGATTTAAATTTTTTCCTAAAACTCTAACACCCCTATATATATATATATATATATATATATATATATATATATATATATATATATATATATATATATATATATATATATATATAATTATTTATTCGAATTGTTATTGCCTGTGAACTATTTCTAATCTCTTGATAATTATTAGCAATAACAGGCTTGTTGAATCTTAAAAAACTCGATTTTATTAAAAAGTTGACGTTTCGCCACGACATTCGTTATCAAAACGACGTTTCACGACATTCTTTATCAAAACTTTTTCAAAAGTTTTGATAAAGCCACGAATGTCGTGGCGAAACGTCAACTTTTTAATAAAAATCGAGTTTTTTTAAGATTCAACAAGCCTGTTATTGCTAATAATTATCAATAGATTATATATATATATATATATATATATATATATATATATATATATATATATATATATATATATATATATATATATATATATATATATATAGGGTAACCCAGAGCTACGTAATCGGTCCATAACTTTTTTGTCATTGAAGATATGGATATGAAATTTTCAGAGCAAATATGATCTGACTAAGTCTATTTTTCAAAATTATTTTGAGGAAAATTGCACTTCCGGTTTTGCCGGAAGTGATATCAACTTTGTTATTTCAAATGGAATACCCTGTATATTTTTTGATTTTCGAATTTCTTATGTAATTTATAATAAAATTGTCATATTCTTCATACTTAAAATGAACAGTTTTCGAGTTATTAATTTTTTTCGTAAAATTTTGACAGTTACGTCTTCAACAAAAATAGGCTATAACTTCTTTGTTAGTAGGTCTATTGATATGCGGTTTAGATTTTCGTAACCTTGAAACATTGTTTTATTTATTCCATATCAAAATTTTCCATATTTCTAACTTATTATTTGATCAAATCTAGGGTGAAGTTGGCAAATTTCAAACGTTAATAACTTTCTTATTTCTAATGGAATGCTATGTATATTTTTGCATTATTAAATTTGCTATTCAATTACCTTTCGATTTGTACAACCATTTCCTATACCTAAAGTTGATAATAACAAAGATATTTCACAATTTTGTAATAATTTATATATCAATACACTTGAGAAATCGACTAGCGAGTTATTTTTGACGTATCCATGGATACCAATTACGAAAATTGTTTAAAATTTAATTATGTCACCTTTTCTGTTATTAGGTTTGTAGCACCTGATGCTTATATCCGAAAAGATATTGAAAAAATAGTAATTCTAAGACGTTAATATTCAATAATTATTGTTGTTTATAAACAACATATGTTTGTAGTAGACTGATGTCAAATTGCAATGTCAAGTTTGACATTATCATTTTGGTCAGGGGAGTACATTCGCATGATCCAATAGTTACTCCAAATTATACATTTCAATGTTATACAGAAGGAAATCAATGCTTATTAATAACAGAATCACAAAATGTAGTTGAATCAGAATCAGAATATATTTGATGATAAATTCTACTAGCTAGCAGAACATTTCGATCCGCTTCTCCAATACAGTAAACCATCATTTCTTGTCGCGTAAAATCCATTTTATTAACTGAAAAAATACTAGAAAAGGTGACACAATTAGATTTTAAATAATTTCTATTATTGGTATCCATGGGTACGTCAAAATAACACGCTAGATGATATCTCAGGTGTATTGATATATAAATTATTACAAAATTGTGAAATATCTTTGTTATTATTAACTTTAGGTATAGGGAATGGTTATACAAATCGAAAGGTAATTGAATAGCAAATTTAAAAATGCAAATATATATATAGCATTCCATTAGGAATAAGAAAGTTATTAACGTTTGAAATTTGCCAACTTCGCCCTAGATTTTAGCAAGTAATAAGTTAGAAATATAGAAAATTTTGACAAGGAATGAATAAAACGCTGTTTCAAGGTTACAAAAATCTAAACCGCATACAAATAGACCTACTAACAGAGAAGTTATAGCCTATTTTTGTTTAAGACGCAACTGTCAAAATTTTACGAAAAAAATTCATTTAAGGTATAAAGAATGTTATGACAATTTTATTACAAATTACATAAGAAATTCGAAAATCAAAAAATATACATGGTATTCCATTTGAAATAACAAAGTTGATATCACTTCCGGCAAAACCGGAAGTGCAATTTTCTTCAAAATAATTTTGAAAAATAGACTCAGTCAGACCATATTTGCTCTGAAAATTTCATATCGATATCTTCAATGACAAAAAAGTTATGGACCGATTACGTAGCTCTGGGTCACCCTGTATATATATATATATATATATATATATATATATATATATATATATATATATATATATATATATATATATATATATATAAATATATTCCATCTTTTCAATTTTGCTCTGAATGTGGATTACTGGAGCTGCAGCTGCAGTAAGGAAAGTACCTAGTTTCTAAGTTGAACTTTGTAATAATTGTAAAAATAAAACCACTTCAGAGACTAAGAGAAAGGAAGAAAGTCAAGAAATATCTGTATTAAATACGTACTGCCTTGGGTTATTTATAATATTCCTGCTATGTTAGCTTCCTTTGATATTAACAACCATAAATTGATTTTTACCTATGTGATTCTCTAGTTCGGCTTCCAACTCAAAAAAAATGTAAACGAACAAACAAATCGTTTTCTGAATTTTGTAAATAAAGGAAAAAAAATATGCTTTGATTGGTTGTTATCCGAGAGAATGTTATCAACATTAATTGGAATTTTTTTATTGAATTCGAAGGTATCATTAGGAATAAATGCATAGGAAATCAATCTACGAGGGAGTCTACCATTGAAACTATACAAAATTTATACTAGATAATCTATTTCCAAAAATTTCCAAAATAAATTATATGGGTGGAAACAAACAATTTGATTGGAGTGCAAATCACTCCTCAACATTCATATGCGTTTTGCCATTTATTGAAAATTTGAATTTAGTGAAAAAATGATTGTCAAGTGGCACTGATCCACTGAGTATGGCGGCTAGGGTTAAATTAACTTAATTCATTCTTGCAGTAGTGCAATCGATGTCTTGAGAGCCACATAGTGTTATCTTGCAAAAACCTTCAGTTTTGTTTTTGTACATAACAATGTCATTATTAAGGATTTTAAGAAATGTTTGAGATCTGACCTAAGCTATATATACGCTTAAAACCAATACGCCGGTGATCTTAAATCACATCAATGCCTTCCGAAGTTATCGCAGATCTTTGTCCACCAGATGGTTACAAATCTACAAAATCTGTGTGTTTCTTTTCCTAAATTACGAAACCTACTACTCCTATGTATCGTATGAGGAACACTAACAGCTTCGTCAGCATAAAAGATTTGCATGGTAAAGCCGCGGTCACACTAGGCTGTTTAGCAGCCGCTACTAACCAGCCGCTGGCAATATCGCCAGCAGCCAGCTGGATCTGAAGGGTTCACATTATAAACCTACTAGCCGCTAGTACAGTTGTTGCTGGTGACTTGAAAGCTGTGTAAACGTCATCTGCTCCCGCACCACTCTTCTTAGACTTTTTCACTTTATAAACTTCATTTCGATACGTATCGCGTAAACTTTTTATTTTTTTCTTTAATGGGGCCAATTCTGCTTTAAGTCTTTGTTCTTCAAGTTTTTCCAGTAACTCCTTGTAAGCCGAATCTTTGGCATTTCTGTTGATGTAGTCTGCAGTCGAAGCGTCCCACAGGCATGGATAATTTCGAAATATATCTAGGAATGTAATTATGTCTTTACCTGACCACTTGTTGCTGTCAACCATATTCACTGTTAATCGCAAAAATAAATAGAAAATACAGTAAACGAATCCAACACTGCAAAACAAACTAGACACGTGTTAATTCACCAGCCGCTTGTTAGCTACTAGGGGTTCACATTGGCTGTCTGGCGCCAGCGAGGAGATCACGTGACTGCCAGCTGAGGGTAAGCAGCGCTCAAAAGTTAAACATGTTCAACTTCTGATTGTGGCTAGTGAACACCAGCCCGCTGGCATTTACCAGCCGCTAGTGCTGGGTCAGACTAGGCTGCTTGCTGGCAATATTACCAGCGGCTAGTTAGTAGCGGCTGCTAAACAGCCTAGTGTGACCGCGGCTTAACGCTTCAAAAAATAATACTTAATATACAAGTATGAATTGATTAGGCCGATACTTGAGGAAAACTAATATTCGTAATGATAAACTATTTATAACAAAATTCACAACTATTTAATTATTAATAATTCAAGACGTAAGTTTCCTTGTTCACTCTATATGGTATAAGGAATTGAATATGGTCAACTAGTATATTTTTCATGAAGTAATGGTTGAATGTTTTAGTTGTAACCTTTGCAAATATATTCAACTTTGTCTAGTAGAAAATAGATATCAATACCCTCTCGTACTACTTACCCATAGACTGGGTAATATTTTTGTCAAACTAACATCTTATTGAGAGGAACCCATGCAGGAGTCCCCACTTCGCATAGGTTTTCGTGCCTACTTAGGATTAGGAAAAGCAGACCATAAACCAAGTGAAATTCAAAGTATGGAAGTATATCATTCTTGTGAAGATTGTTGTAGCGGATAGAGGTCGTAGCTACTACACAACTGTTATAAGTGAATGCTAAGAAGTATGTTGTTTATATTAATAGAATAAATGTATACAAGCAATTAACAAATTGCTTTGCTTATATTAATGCTGCGTAAATTGTTCTTAAACTTAAATAACATATCAAAATAACTTAATTTTCAATTTTTAACATATATATATATATATATATATATATATATATATATATATATATATATATATATATATATATATATATATATATATATATTCGAATATTTAATAAATATATAGTGCACTAATAGGCATTGTTAATTTTCTAAACAAATCTTCATAATTCGATTACAGAATTGTCATTTTTATTGGATGCCAACACTGACAGTAACAAGTATATTTCTCGTCTTGAATTGTATTAATATGAGTTTCTCCTACCAACGTTTACTTCCATTATTCAGTTTCTCAAGTGTCATAGTCATTCTCGAAAACTTCGTGTATGTTGCCCTTCATACTAGTTCCTTTTTTCGGATGCTATAGCTGAGTCCATTTTGTTATATTTATTGGATGTTGGAGCTGGCATTCATTCTTAAATTTCGTATGGGTCAGTGCTGGTAGTCCATTTTTAAATCTGCAAATACCATAATCAACACCCTGGTTCAATTTATTGATACTGCCTCTGATAATTATGTCTAATACTTGTGTACTAGAGTGAGCACAAATAACCACTTATAAATTAAACCCAGAGAGAGAGAGAGAAATAAAAGTTATGAAAATTATTATTAACCCCTCAAAACAATAATCTTTCGAACCACTTGATTAGAACTTGAAAAATATATGTTCTATTTTGTGTGCTTGAATATGGAGGTAGATAAATAATATCAATGTTAAATAATCATGTAAATTTTTGAGGTTTTATTTCATATATTATTCTCTGCTTTAGTGTCCTTCGCCAGAAATTTCTTCTTCGTCCTGTTCAGCTTCGGAATCTGGTGCATCTATACCAATGGACGAGAACGAAAAATTATTAATAGAAAATTCAGTTAATATCAAAAAACTCATTGATGTATTCGAAGAAAAGAAGAAAAATGCTGTCGCTGAAAAGAAAAACGTCACTGCCTCAATTGCCAATAATGTGGAAAAAAGCAATAGACTTATAGAAGATGAAGAAGAAGATGATGGTAATATTTCAGAGAATAACTTGGATGATCTCAGAAATTCCCTAGAGGAAGCCATACACAATGGTTTCAATGAAAATACCAAGGAGGTAGTAAGAGATGATTTCAAAGAGGATGATGAATCTCCTAGTCCTTCTGATAGAAAAATGTCGGTGGATGATACTACTGTCAACAAATTTCGAACATATGTTAAGAATGTGTCTGTGTACGCGAAGAACAAACCACAAAGTAAAAATAGTACCTTATTTGAATGTTGCTTGATAGTGGAATGGAATGCTGATGTGAGAAGGATAAAATTTAAATTCCCTCACGATGTAAGTAATCTTTAATTCCATTCAATTACAAATGTTTATGTTTTCGAAAACGCTTGTAACTATTTCAATCAAATTCCAGAAAAAAATTTTGTTTAATTTTTTTAGTCATGTTATTTAGTAGGTGACAAATATGGGCTATATATATATATATATATATATGGCAGCTGTGTATAACATATGTTCTCCTATACTAGATTTTTCAATGCAAATCAAATCGTTTCAACTTAACTTAATTATAAAACATTTGCCAAAACATGGGCCCAACAAAATAACCCCTGATGATTTTGCCCTAACATCAACTCAATATGCACCAAATTTCAACCCGCCAACTCAATCTACAGAAGTTATGAAGGTGTGCATAATCAACCACCCAAGTAACAATTTGAAGACAGTTTCTATTTATGTAGGTTTTAAAAATGCTTTAATATGTTCAATAAATCGACATAGGATTTAAAGTAACCTTAAGATAAACTAAAAGTCCTTGAAGACCACTTTTTCTTAAACAAAGAATTTAATGCACTCTTTAAATCAAAATAAAAAGGCTATTTGCTCTTAATGTCCTATTGATCTTATACTGGTTTTATATTACTCTTAACATGGGCTATTTTAAAACTAATTTGCTATTATTAAGAATTAAATAGCAAGTTGGTTTTAAAACAATCCGTTCTGGAAAAAAAAATTTTGATGCAGTTTTATGGAGTACCCTTATTGTATTCTTTAAAACCCATTAGGAACACTATTTTATCCTAAGACAATACTTTCAATATAATACCACATTAAATCCAAAAACTTAATTTTTACCTTTTAATGAGTACATTAAGAGTATTATTCATTTAAAGTTTTAATTTAGTCAATTTGGTTGAAAGAAATACCTTTTGGTCTTTGGACGACTTCATTAAAACTAATTAAATATCCTCTCCAGTGGAGGGGATATAACTGAGAGAAACTCTTTTCAACCAGTGCAAGAAAACCATAGTGCAATTGAAACCAGCGTTACTTATAAAGAGTGTCCTTTCACTTCATCTTTCAATCCGTTCGATTATGAAAGCAAAGCCTGGGAATTACATAAAGAAATCTACGAAAACGAGGATCAAATTCAAAATGATGAATTTCAAAACGACAATGAACTCATAAAAAATCTGCTTTTCTGCGAAGAGCTTAGAGAAATGGCAATCCTTTCAAACATGAGTCAAGGCACTGTTAAACAATAAAACTCATTAATAAACGACTACCAAAGACTATTCTTGAGCAAGATCTGCGAAATTTTTTTTTGTGAGGTTAGGGTTCCATTTGAGTGCAAGACCACTTTAAATCAATAAGGTCACAATTTGAACTTATTGGTTTTGAAAGGAAACGTAAACAGACTCCTGTGGGAGTCATTGGATTTATAGTGGTTAATAAAACGCTGTTTTAAATCTTGTGAGATTTGAAATATTTAATAAATGAACAATTAGTTTTAATCTAGATCACGCCATGTTTCACTGCAATAAAGACTCCGCCATTTTGGACTTTTTCAATAGTAAACGAAAAGAATATTATTATTTAAATAATTGCGTCTTGTATCTTCTTGAAAAACGGTATGTCGAAATATGCCATTCAATTAAAAAAATGCATTTAGATCCTTAGATGCAAAATAAAATTTGATGATATTTTTTCAATATTTTGTAAATATGGGAAAAATACATTAAATGAGGGGCGCTCGAGTTATGTTGAAGTATTATATTACTTTTTATCAGAAAAGTTCCATTCTTTGGTGAATTTTTCACCATAATAGTTTTCTTTCGAATATTATTTTATGATATGTTAAGTATACGTATGCGGTTTAAAATATTACCACTCGGCCGGCTATTATACATACTTAAAAGTTATCGAGTGTTAGTAAATAAAATAAAACTCTTTTAGGATTCATTAATTATTTTTAAGTTAATTTAGTCCGCGTTGAATACATTTTGAGAGCCAAATGTCAGATAATAAGTTTTAATTTATATATTTGAAGTTGCCTTGAAGAACCCTTTAAGAATATAGAATTAAAACTTAATGGTTTTAATACAGTTTTGAAATTTAGTCTTGAAGGCCTTTTTAGGATGGGCCCCTTTTGGCTAGAAGCTGCTTTATGATGGTCTCAGGGATGTCTTGAAGATCACTTGATTTTATTCGAAATTTTATTGTATAGTTTTAAAGCGATCTCGAAGATCGGTATAAGAGCATTAATGTTACTTGGGCATTTTCACATTTTTTGAAAATTACAAATTTTCTGACTGAATTTAACGAAATATTAATAGTGTTGTTCTGTCTCAAGAACAACCTCAGACAAATACCAAATTTAAACTCATTTGGTGTGATAGAAACCACTAGAGATGCTAAAAGTATCGGGAAAATATATATATGTATGTATATCAGTGGCGGCTCGTGAGTTTGGCTTCAGGAGAGGCTCAAAAATAATATTTGGACATACATATTTGTGTTTCAATTCAAATATATTGAAATATAGATACTTCCTACATCTGGATAGATCTGTTTTTGGTTTTAGGCTAAATCTTTAGCCATTAGAATATCTTTAAAACATTCATCAATTTATCTAAATCAATAATTTTCTTAAAGACCTTTCTACTCACCTACTTATCTTTTAAAGCTAAAATTAATTCTTCTATCTCTGTCCACGATGAACTTCTCTATCACCTTTTCATTAAAATCATTAATTGTTTGAACAATAGTGCATAAAGCACTAAGACGATCTTCACACATAGTATTTCTTAGAAAAGATTTAATAAGTTTCAACTTCGAAAAACATCTCTCTGGTTCTGCTTTTGTCATAGGTAGGGTTGCCATCCGTCCGGGTTTCCCCGGATTTGTCCTAGTTTAGGGGGCGTCCGGGGGTCGTCCGGGCGGGGCTTTCAAAATATATCCGGGTAAAACCCGGACAAATTTTGTGTCCGGGTGTGTAAAGCTTGAGAGTCAGTGACGGAGATGAGCTATTAAATGCAAACCAGTTGTAGCCGAATTTTTTCGAAACATCTATATTTTAAACTGCTCAAAATTGCATAGTAATATTTTCGTATACCAGCTGACAATGCGAATGTAGAGTGAGTTTTTTCGCTAGGGTCGCAGTAAGGGAGGAAGGAGAGAAACTTGCTAAATACACATACGCTTTCTTCTCTGATCAAAATAGTCTAATTTTAAAGACTTGAGTTGCTCCGTCTTTTACAAATTCATGATGAAAAATAAAGACATTTTGGGAAAAATTAGCAAGTCTGAAAAATTCCAAGTTAAGTTGAATTAGTGAAAAGAACTTAATCTCGTTAAAATTAAAACTTGTTACTTACTTTTGATTCATAGTTAATAAATAATTTAGACTTTTTGGTACCTAACCTATCTAACCGAACTAGATGACCTATCCTATAATTTGCTATTGCAATGTTGAATCTAGTCTATTTGATTTTTTATCTACCAAAAATTATCTTCATGAGTTATTTTTTATTTGATGATACCAAAAAAAAGAGAAAGCTGTAAACTATGTATAATAGAATTTTATTTGTTTTTTGTTGTTCTGTTTATATGGCAAACAAGCGGTTTGAAGTTTAAATAAATGAAAAAATTAAAATATAAACAATGTTTTATTTTATTCAAAAAAAAAAAATTTTACTTGGTGGCCGGGGAAAAACAAAATTTCACAGAAATGTCCGGAATTTTCAAAATTTTTGTCCGGCATCGGCAATCTAGGTGATGGCAACCCTAGTCATAGGTATAGTCACTAATATTCGCAAAGTTTTAGTAATTTCTTTAAAAGCTGTATCTAAACATAATGACAGGATAACATGTAATGTTTTTAAACAGCCCAAAATGTCTGAATTATCTATTATTTCTGATGGAGAATGAAATATATTTAATTCTGTATTATATTAAGTATATACAATATTGTTTGTTGATTAATTAAATGTAACATATTATTTTCAGGTACAAGTACCTCATAAAATCGAAGATCTCTGCTTCCCAGATGCTGCCTATGGCCCTTTAGATAAAACTACGAATGCTCAAACATATTCTTTAGTGATAACAAATGATGAAGGAGAAAGAACGTTCGGCTATTGTCGGCGAGTGGTACCTGAAGGTAGCAATAAATGCATACCTATTGCTTATTGTATATTGAGTAAGCATAAATCTCCTAGGTTTTACAAGAAAGTACTTATAGAATTAGAATCTCGTCATGGAATATCAGAATTACATAGAAATAACCTATTGACATCTTTCTTTTACAACAAATTCCCTCAGCCGGGAGAAACGGTTATAATAAAACTCGGCAATGTTGCTACATGTGGAAAAATCAAAGAATTTAGTCCAAGCATTGAGAAGGAAACGGTAGGAGTTAAAAAAACACGTGAATCGCTAGAAGATTCAATAGAAAGCAATTTTGTGATAGTGAATGAAAAAGGAGAGTTCGAATCTCTATCCAAGGGCGAAACCGAAAAATCGGATAGTATTCCGGTTCGTAACTTCGATTTTTGTGAAGATAGTGGAGATATTATGTTAAACCTTCATCATGATCCCATATATGAACTATCAGATCTTACAGACTTGCATGAATTGCCAGTTGATATTGTGCACAAGATTTTTGCATCACTCTTGCTAGAAAGGAAGGTCATATTGATAAGTTGTCTTCTAAGGTAATTATTTCAAAAGTTCTTGCTAAAGAACTCATTGTATACTCTGTTACTACTATACTATTTAAAATTCTTATAGAACTTCGTCATGGTTTTCTGAATTTAAAAACTTCCGAATTTGTTCAGGCTATTGATAGATTCTAGAAATATTAAAATATTTCCATTGTACTGTTTTTGTATGCCGTTAATTGGCTGTGATTGGAGAAGGTTTTTTGATTATATAATATATAATACTAAATAAATAATTGCTTCGCCAAATTCGACTTCCCAAAATGCAGGCGGCCGAAGGCCGCATTTTGTCAAACTTATGAAGCCGAGATAAGGAGATCGGCCCCAAATCGCGGGACCCGAAGGGCCCCGTCGATCGCCCACGTCCTTTCCGTAGTGCTTAGGCTACGTCTCGCCTCGATCCGAGACGCCGATATTCGATATCGAACGTTTGAAGTTTGACTTTTCTCCGAAATTCGAGAAAACGGCTGCATTCTCGACACTTAAGAACTATTTTTGCTTCACATGGACTCGAATTCACGTGACCGCCTTTCGAGCCGACAGTTGGACGGGTCGAATTCTATCGAGAAGTTTCGGCACGGCGAGGCCCAACGAGTATAGTAGTATCCTACCGATTCCGCACAAACTACGATTGACGGTGAGCAGATGGCGCGCCCGTTCGACAGAGGCAGGGACGGGCACAGCACTTGACGCGTCGCGTACTGTTCGACAGAGGCAGGGACAGGCTTTGCACTCATCGTGGTTCGGGAAACTATATTTTCATCGATCTATAGTTTTCACGGATCTATTTAATAGGCGGGGGAGCCTCTCACTAGTAATTTACTATTTAATATACGTAATAAAGACGTTGAAAAGTAAACGGGAAGAAACTTTTCCACATCATGCGAATTTACTGATTGCATGAAATCATATATGTTGCTGAGTAGCTTAAAGTGACGTTGGACACCAGTACAGACCAGACCGACATTTTTCATGGCGCTCCCTAGTCCGCACTACCGTATAACACGTAACGTGACGATTCTCATGACGCTGGGCCCCCCTTATATACCAGACAGACACTTTTCTTGATGCTTAGTCCCCCATACTACCTTGTCGACCAAATATTACCGATCTTCGGTATAAGTAATTTCAAAGCTAAAAGATAAATGGTTTTGTTTTTCAAGGTAACAGTATGATATGCTGTGATTATTCTCAGAAAATATAGATTCATGGAAATTATGAGTGTTTTCAGTTTAAATACTACTGTCAATAATGTTCAAGTTGCTTATGAAACCCTAGATGATTGTTGCTCTAGAAACTAGATTTACATTAACAAACTTAAGAATCTGATTTTTTTTATCAATATTTACTTATGGAATCATGTTATAGGCTCATTTTCTTTATTCTAAAAGTCTACTTGTTACGCAAAAATAGGCATAAAATGATGTTTGGAAGTAAATATTCTACTGTTGGAGCCAATATGAAAGAAATATATAGACTATTGCTAAATAGGTGTTAATTTTCTTTTACACTATGAGAGCCTATTATTTCATTGTGAATATGTTGGGGATTTTATGTATTATACTTATCAATCCTCTATTCTACACTTTAACATATTCACAAAACAAACCAGATATATTTGTATGAGGCTATTCAATTTGTTGTTCTTAGTGTGAACATTACAGATGCTAGTTCAAGGAACGTTGAAATTTTTGATTAAAGATGGACTATTGCAGTGCAAAAATGTTCTAACTTATAACCACGATGTATGTTATCTTTCTTGTCTTTGTCATCTTATTGTAATATATGATTATCTGATATTTCAGAATCGATCGGTTTTATCATTGTAATTATTTCTATAGGATATAGTATATAAAACTATGTTTTTCTTATTTTTATTCATTAGATAAGACGATGAGGGTCAGAGGTTATTCCCTTGAATCCATTTTACTTCAGAATATTAATTATCATAAAAGTGACTATTGCATTTAAAACCTTGAATTGAGTTTTTAATTTTTGTCCTTGTATACTTTTACAAATGAGAGTAATTCGTGTCTAAAAAGGTTAGGAATGCTACCTGAATATGACAGGTTAGAAGCTGACCAATGACCAGTCACCAGTTTGTTAACTGGCATAATAATTAAGAATCTTCTCGAGTACGATTTAATTACTGAACTTTTCAGTTACAGTGGTCATATCTATGTTTAACTTTTTCAGTAAATTGTCATCTTGTGTGGATGCCTTACAATCTATTATTTACCCCTTCACATGGCCTCATTCCTTTATACCAGTGTTACCAAATTCATTATTGGAATTTGTTGAAGCGCCAACTCCCATAATTTGTGGAATTCTCTCAGTTGAAGTTATTAACAATCATGAGATTGAACATGTAAGTATATTTCTCCAACTCCATTATTTTCAATCAGTAAAATCATCTAATGTCTAAATTTTAAAAGTGAAATATCAAACAGAAACATCCCCAATAAAAATGTTCTAGGTTAGTATAAAGAGCATTAAATTAGTTAAATTTTATCAGTGATTGCCCACAGTTATAATTTTTTATTTAATCATTTAGTTTGTTTTAATTTATTAATAATGGTATTACTTTCAAGAAAAATATATTGCATAATTCATTTCAATGTAATTATTTTTATCTAGTTCATCTTTTATAGCTGAGATATATTCTTTATCCATTTGTCACAAAATAGTATGTTAACATATAAATATGTTAAATACAATGTTTGTATCTATTTTCAAGGGAATTGTTGTGGATCTAGATGAAAAATGTATACTCAAGGAAGAAGGAGATGAAGATAAAGCTTTTAGCAATTCAATGCTCAAAGTTTGGCGAAAAAGCATCTCGAACGCAAAAAACAATCCACCTGACCAAGAAGGACATTCATATAATTTGTCTGAGGCTTATATTCAAATATTTGCAATGGTGCTCAAGAATTACAGAGATTATATTGTTAATGGAAATTTTCAGGTAAATATTAATCTAAATGTATAGTATATTTTATTTTCAGATACTATACTTTTTCATATTATTTTTTCGCAATTCAATAACAGTAATAAAGCATTGATGATTCATTATCATGAACTCTTCAAATAAAAAGTTTAATTTTAAATAAGATAAGTATAGCATGCTTAAAATCATCGAAATATCTTCAAGTTGTTATGCTATTGCAAGATGAAGGAAATGTATTTTTCAGATTATGGCTTCTATTCTTAAATTGATGGATTATTTAAATTAATCAGTAATTAAAAAACTGAATTTCTCATAATAAACAAAACATTGTTATGGGTATTATTTACTCAACTGAAGTCTACAAAGTCAACTCCTAAGTTTAAATATAAAAAGTAATTTTAGCCAATGAATTATTTTCCTGACTCTTTTTATGAAGAAAAATCAGTATTTTTGTCATTGCTAATGTTATCTTTAGTATTATGAATGAAACTCGATATTTAACAATTTTAAATTTTATAACAGAAAGAAGCCTTCATCAGATCTGGCAAAACCAAGGGCATCCGCCGATTTTTGAAATGGTTCACCGATACTACCATGTTTCTAACATTTGTTGATGCTGTTATCACAAATTCTCAAGATTTTGTCCTCTTTGATAAAAAAATTGCCCAGTATGGTGCTTCTGGTTTGACACTAGATAAACTCTTGGACTGGAAAATATTGAATTAGATTAGTTTTAGTATAATATTAAGTTGTACATTGTATTATATTTTTCAATTTTTCTACTAGTTTAATATTCACCTTTAATAATTAAAGGTTTATTTTTGTTAATAAGCAGCTTTAATGTTTGGATAAGTTATATTATTTAATTATGTTATGTGATATATTTTTAAATAAAAAATATTATTTTTTTATATTTTTTTTCATATATATATATATATATATATATATATATATATATATATATATATATATATATATATATATATATATATATATATATATATATATATATATATATATATATATATATATATATATATATTTATATATATATAAATATTAAACACAAATATAAATATATATTTTCAACTATATAAAAATTGATGTTTGTAAATATGTACGAGATTGCTAAACTCCAGCAGTTTTCCAATCATCACCAAACTTGGCACATCCAAGTGTTTTCCATGAAGAAAGTTTTTATGCAATCTATTTTACTACAACGCGCCTTTATATAGCATTGTAGCCCATAAACTTCAATACTGATCGCCATGAAAATTTCACTAGACCTAGCGCCAAAACAACAAGTGGCTTATATATCAGTGGCGGCTCGTGAGGTTTTGGTTTGAGGAGGCTACAAGAGGTGTTAAAAAATACACCATAGGCGAAAAGTTTTAGGATTTCAAGGTCAACCGCCTTATAATTTAAAGAAAATCAAAGTAAAACAAGCACCCTAAGCTATTAATTTGTTTTCACTTTCGAGTGTCTACCTTGAGACCTACAACTCCTATTTACAATATTCACAAAAACTCTTCTCAGCCAATTAATTCATCAAATTTTTTTTTCTTTCACAAAATAGGTACCTACTTAACGAATTTGTTAACAGCTGGTGAGAGCAAATAAAAAGTTATTATATAATTTTGAAGATTAGCGGGATTCTGCGATCTTTAACGTTAGCAAAATGATTTATAATATCCTCATAAAAATTTTTGTCTTTCGCCAAAAATTTTTCCAACTCCTTTTCAATAGACAACAAACTAATATTTTTCAAACGATCCTGGCTCATTGAATTTCGTAAATAAGTTTTAATTCTCTTAAGAGTAGAAAACGAGCGCTCTACGGAAGCCGATGTCACCGGGATAGAAACAATTAGACATAAGAGTTTATAAACTTGGGGTAAATCTTGATTCAAATCATTATCAAAAAGGTATTTGATAGTCCTCACATGATTTTCATTTTGCCCCAAAATTTCATTGTCATTATAAACAACACACAGTTCACTTTTTATGGCCACCTTATCAAAAAAAGTGTATTTTTGACATAAATTTTCCAAAAGGTTATCTGGAAAATTAGCCGAAAATCCGCTTAGCAAATTTTTATTGAGTAAGTCGAAGAAATGCAGTTCTTTCAAATCAGAGTACCTTATTTCTATTTGACCCCTAATAGTATTCAAAATTTCATAAAATATTTGCTTATAGTGAAGCTCCATACCTGCGTAACTGAATTTCTTTCGTTTTCGGCTAAATTAAGTCGTATCATCAATAGTTTGAAATACAGAAAATAGTTTTTTAAAATAAACTTCTGCACGAAATTCTGAAATTTTTTCCAAAAGAAACTTGAGCCGATTTCGTGAGTAAATTACATCTGAAAACTTGTGCTGTAAGATTTGAAAAACTTTTTCTGTTTGTTCAAAAATTAATTTTAAGATGTTTAAAAAATATATAAATTCTTTATCTTGTAAGTAAGATATTAATCCGCGTGCTGTATTTAAAGTTACTTTATCGGTGAAAAATTCCTCACTTTCAACTAGGTATAGAATTAAATCCTCAAATCCTAAGCGGCCCCAAACAGACATTTTCACTAGTAAAAAGTAAACACTGCCAACAAAATAATATATTTTTTACCTGTGATCCGGTTAGGCAAGCATGTCTCTCATAATTCCTTGTATTAAAACCGCAGTTTTGTTGTCTGTTACGCTGCACCAAATTGTTTAATTCAGGGGTAGGTCGCAATGTTTTTATCAAAACTTTATCCTCATAACTTAGTGCACTAAAGTTATGGGATAACAAATATTCTACTAAGTCACCATTGAAATTTTTGAAATTAACTTCAGTAACCAAACTCATTTTAAAACAATACGCGAGCAATATAAGTAAACAAGCTGTTTTCGGCCATTAGTCACTACGATTAAATTAATTCTTTCCAACGAATTCACTCGATTTTACCCGAAATTCTATAGTTGTGATTGGTCGACATTCTATGAGACTCAGGCTCCATCGGTGTTGCCATTTACATGTGTTTTGCTTTTCTATTGCAATGAAGTATTCATTGGCAGTATTCGCACCGTTGTTTGCTTTTCTGTGGCAGGCATAATGAACGTTGAGAATATACCTTTTTAAGGCTCCGCAGCGTTGCCACAAATCTTGAAATGAATGAAATGCAGTAAATGTAAATACCATTATATAATGTAGGTTGAAAGGAAGGTAGGTGCATAAAATAATATGATTTTGATTAATATGAATATGCTGACTATTCAATATAATATAGGTATTAGTGATACACGGAATATTATTGAGGAGGAGGCTTAGCCTCCTTAGCCGCCCCTGATATATATACATATATATATATATATATATATATATTATATATATATATATATATATATATATATATATATATATATATATATATATATATATATATATATATATTCAATCTCCAATGGAGCTAGTTCAATAAGATCAGAGGTATTAGAATTCACCCTTCAAGTAAATAAATTACTAATTTGAATTTCAGTCTTTTTAGATAAAACTATAGGTAATGAAAGACCAACATTCGACAAACAGTAACAATATTCAAATAATAATAAATTCCATAAGTGCGCTAATTATATTGAAGCACTTTAAAATAAAAAAAATTCTTAGTTAAATGAAGTATTCATCAAACTAGTATTAGGTATTAATGGTATATCTAAAATCAATGAGAAATAATAATTGAAATATTTATTCTTTGGATATCAGTATCTTGAAAATTAACTTTCAATATGAAAAAATAATGCTATTCATTGAGGATATATTTTTCTACTTTCACTTTAGGTCCCCAAGAATCTTCTCTCTTTACTTCTACAATTTCTTTTCCATGTTTTGTTCTTTTATGTCTCAATAAATTACTTTTATCACTAAATACTTTGTGGCATAATTCACATGGTACCAATTTATAATTAGGGGAATGTTTTGTTCTCCGATGTCTTTCTAATGTTGATTTATCTAGGTACTCCACATTACAATCAGAACACCTATAAGTTTTTCTAGCTTTCCTTGAACTATGTTTCCTTAAAACATGCTTGTCTAGAGAAGCCTTCAAATTAAATTTTATTCCACACCACAGGCATAAATAATCTCGATTTTGAGAATGTTTCAGCCTAATATGAGTTTTTAATGTTCCTCGATGGTTAAATGATCTCCCACAACTTTCACATACAAAAGATCCAGGATGAGTGTGAATTTTCATATGAGCACGCATTGTATGGCGACTTTTAAAAGCTTTGGGACATATTGGACAAGCTATATCTTTGATACTTTTATGAGTTACCATATGATCATTTAAATAGCTTTTTTTAGCAAACATTTGGTTGCAAATGTCACATCTATGTTTTTTATGTTTGAACAAATGAGCATCTAATGATAAAGAGTCAATAAAGAAGATTTTACACACTGTACATCTAAAGTTTGTCGGTCTTTCAGAAATATTTGCTTCTTCATCTAAGAAATCATTAGGGTAACCTGTTATATTTTTTTCATGACCAACTTCTTCATTCTCCTGACCTATATCCATTTGCGATATAGCATATTTATCATTTTTGATTATATCTTCATGAGGAATATCAGCAATATTCTCTTTAAAATCTTCACCAACAACTTCAAATATTATTTCCTCTTCATCCGATTCCAAATCTGTTTTCAATTCTGCATTTAATACTACAGAATCAAAATCCGGTTCATTTGTATCCTCGGTATTTTCATCATCAGATAAATGTTCTCTTTTAATACCAAAATTATTTCGTAAAATAACTTCATTATTTAAAAATCGCATTTTAAACTTAAAAAATTCTTTCAATATAGATATACAATGATCACATAACATTGTTGGAAAATATGGTTTATCAATCTGCAAACAAAAAAATTATATAAAAAAATTCTTATTTATTGTAATTTTTTGCTTACCTCACAGTACAAACATACTTTTAATACACCTGCTAAATCCAGACAGTCGTCGAACTCCTCTGTTAAACTATGCATAACTGGTGTTTCACCTAAACAAGCTATACACCTTTTACTAAAAGTATAACATATATTATCTTCCATTACGATAATTACTTCAATAAATTTCACAAAAATAAAACATAATTCCTCTGACTTGATAAAAAAAATTAATATTAAATTTTTTTCTTTGAATATATGAAATCTCATCAAAATATTAACTTCAATAACAAGAATGCCATATATTCACAGAGAAAAGTTATGTACAAACAGTACAAATGTAAATGTATAACCCCAACCGTAAAATACTAATTATCTTAACTACTCTTAATCTTTGTTCATCTGATACAAATAACCTACGATAAAGTGTAATCTCTCACTCGATTTTCACGTGCCTTGCAGCAATCCATACATACTTGGACTACACAATTTAATGATAGATCTATGACTGCAGCATCACCAAAGAGTAACTAAGGTAATTAGTCTTTCTATCTGATGATTTTACCAAAAAAGAGTGGCATATGATAACTTTCTATCATTAAATTCTGAGCTTTAAATAAGGCTTCTTGCTGTATTGAATTAAAACCAATATTATAACAAAATCATTTTTATTCACAAATGTACCCAATTTATGGTTTTATCTTTAAAGTAGAAATTGCCTGATTATTCCGGTTTTTCCATCCAGGCTGTCAAACTTTACACATTTCTGTAATAACCTTATTTTGTCAACATTATCAACAATGTTACATCTAATATTTTAAAATATTTACACATATATAATATCTATTTATTTTATTCGAATGTCCATATGCGTATGTGATCAATAACAATAGGTGTTCACAAAATGTCTTCTATTTTAACATACAGAGTCTGAAATGTGATATTTTTTCTATTTTATCTTTTCATTTCCTAAATACAGCCAACATGCATCCTGAATGTGACAGCTTAAAGATAACTTTTGTTGGTTTTCAGAGAAAGATTTACCAGATTAACTGAATTGCTAAAATTTCCAATAATGAAGACTGCTTTGCAACTTTACCGTTTTTCTCATACTGTACGTAGAATTATTATTGCATCATACGACCTACAAGACTATCTAAGCACGTTTGAACTATTAGGTAGTGTTTTTGAACATATTTGTTTTCTTTTTAGTTCAAAATTTGAATTAATGATCAATATGTTATGTGAAGAGATGTCAAATCGGAAAAACATTTGTGTAATTTGACAAATAAAATTTTTCAATTGAGTTTATTTAATTTAAAAGTGTATTGTGATATTTATGCAAGTTCAATATCAATCCGAATTATATTTACCTATACTTTGAAACACTAAAAGGATCTGAAATCAGAATGTAAGTAACAATAATTCTCATTATCAAGAACTTCATAGGCGAATTCTTGTACAGAATTTATTTATAACTCTCCAACTGAATCCACTGTTATATAGCACCGAACAATTCAAGTTTATTTAGTCAACACGTGTTTGTTATCAGAATAAAAGCATGAATGAAAGAAGTCATGCATTAATTCAAATGATATTGCCTTTCAGGCAAAATTAGAAAAATTCACTTTGTATACTAAGCTATGCATCTATGGACCAAAATAAAGATGTATTTGATTACGACAGAAAATGTTCCATTGATATTAACGAGTTTATAAAATTCGCTGGACATGAAAAGAAAAAGGTGGCTCGAAGACGGTGGGCGATTCTTGCTAAGGCGTTGAAGGTACAAAGTTGTTGCTTGTAATCTTCCCTTGCTACCTATTTTCTGTATCTTTAGTATGCTGCTTGCATATTTTGTCACCCTTGTATTTGGTTTCACAAAAGCATGAATACGTAGTTATTTCATTTTGTTGGAGTACATGTATGTATTTAATTGAATCAAGAAACTTTTTACGTTGAATAGTATTTTCCCTTCCTTTTCACTCTAGATTTTCATGAATAAAATCAATGTTTGCCATATTCTGTATTCTGATATTCATTCTGATGAATCTACTAAATACCGGTAAATATAACATATCATGCTTTTCCAAATATTGACAAATATACCTTAATCAATGTAATAATGTGCTTTTTATTATTTTACAATTTTTTTTATATATAAAATCACAGGTAATGCAACAATTTTTCTGATTTTTTTTTGTTGTAAATATTATTATTTTGAGACTATTATTGATCCCAATAAATCTAATAAAGTAAAATATTTGGTAACATATATTGAATGCGATTAATAGGATAATCTTTGTTGGTAAAGTTTTTCATTGAGGATGGTTAATGATATCATTGAATAATATGAATAATTGAAAGTTCACTGTCTTCGTGTTATATGTCATTTATTCCAATAGACTGAGCAGCTGATTACTTATGTATTAATTCAATTAAAGGCTTATTGTTTCATGATCAGAGCAGAAACTATTTACAAAATGTATGTATACCAAACTTCAATAGTGAATATCTATCCCACTATAGTATTATCATTATAAGATAAAGGTCCCTACAGTGCGGGGGATATTAGGGTGCATACAGATGATAGTTTGATAACCTAAAGATCTCACATATCCTGGTCCTCTTGTCTGCTAAAACAAGCTGATATCTTTGGTATTCTGTAATGTGCTGGTGAAAATATAAAAAGATACTTCAAGAGTACACATATGTTTATATTATATTTTATAAAACTAATTGGAACAATAGTGAACATTTGAACTGCAAAGGACACCTGATAATGTTTGCTGATTTTCTGGCAGGACTCTTCAATAAATCATTGAATGAATAAATATAATAAAAAGAATAACTGTGCTTTATCGTTATAAAAACAGTCTTTGATATCACTTGATATTCAACATTTCATGAATCTTATATAATATGATTTACATTTTGATTTGAATAAAAAACCCCAAAATTGTTATATAATCAATTAACTGTTCAGACAAATGAATAATTTTGAAATGTTTCAACTTTTCTCTGAACATATTAAAGTATTTTAAAATAATTCATTCATATTCGAAGTGTTTTTATACTCAGCAATTCCGCATGATTCATCCATTTTTCTTAAATGATAACTTTTTATAACTTGCGGCAGTATACGTCGTGAACCGTCATTTTCGCTTTCTATTTTTGAAAGTTAATTTGATTCAGGTGTCTTCACTCATTCAGGTAATTTATTGATGTTCTATGGGCCAAGTTCATTTGCCAGATTTTGTCGTTCCAAAAATAAACACTTGGTCCGTTAACAAATTATCCATTGTTATAAATGAAACATACCACGTTCATCTGTACTCGCACGTGGAAGATGTTACAAGATATTTCACAGTGCGTGCCTTACTGCCTGAAAGCATTCTGTATAATCAGGATAACATTCCTATAAGTTACGAAATCGTATATCGCTTTATTTAACCCTTTCCGGCCCAAATTATTTTTTTGTGGAAAAAATATTATGTATGGTTTGATTATGGTTTATTAGAGATACTTGAAGAAAATGAAACAAATTTCAAGATAAAAAAACACAAGGATTATCCTGCAGGATGTGGTCACTCCACATAACCAGTAGGAACATATAACCAAACAATATAACCTACGCTTTCAAACACAATTCTACTTTGCACGCTGAACATTTCTTACAAATCATAGAACTCATCTGCATGAAGATTTTCTAAATATTCAGTTATTGGGTTCCCGACCCTCCCGGATTGCCCTGATGACTCCGGTAATAATGGTCAACCTCCCGACTTCCCGGGGTGGCTAATTTCCCCAGTTTTTTTTAAAATTATACGCAACCGCGCTCTACTAATCAAACTTCGATTTTTAATGATTATGATTTTGTGGTAAAAAACTGTCAAATATTAGAAGCAGAGTAGGTATATATAAATTAAAAATAAATAAATTATTGACATTTTGTTCAACCCCCTCCCTACTAAACTCCTTAAAAAAATCTCCCGGGTTGGTCCTTTCGAAAATTGGCAAGCCTATTCAGTAGGTAGGTACTCCAAACTTGCTTCCTCAGAACTAAAATAAGATAACACGATTACGTAAGTGCCCAGTGGTCACTTCAGGAGACCCCAACAAAATCAGTAATTTCGAAAAAAAGAAAACATTAACGTTCAATATATTCATGAGAATGCATAAGTAAGATATAAGTTAATAACTTTGGAGCCATTTTTCCACCATTCATAAATAAAAATAACAAATTCACACAGTTTCAGCAGATCCTCTAAGTAGTCTAAGTAGTGTCCAACTATAGTAACAAATGCACGTCTTCGATAAACACGTCAAATTTTGCTATGTTAGACAACCCACAAAACACACTGGTATACTGAAATAGCCAACGAGCAGTTTTACTCATGACTAACAAACTGTGGTCTTCCTAGCTAACCAGTTGCCCTGAAAGGGTTAAATGGCAATGTTGCAGATTATTCAATTTCTGTTATTATGGCTGAAAAATATCGAATATTTCAAGCTTTTAGGAATGTTCATTTTAAGTATCTCATTCGATGACAGTTTGTGAATTTTGTTTGCATGAAGTTTGAATAATTCTGAGAGAGACAACGAGCATAAAAATTATTCAGGTAGAATAAACTTCCTAGCAAACAAGTACTGGTGGACTTCTTTCAACGCACCTAAATCTTCTCAGAGTGTTAGATGTACACAATGCGAAAAAATAGAAAAGAGTTAAGCAGATTCAATAACTTCGTCTGGTGTTGTTTGCAGTTTTGTATATTTGCGATATGTTTCGTCGTTTGAACGTTATATGCAGAATCGGAAAATAAGTACGAGATGTATTTCAGTGTCAAATTAGTAGAGATTATTTCAAAAAAAAAATTTTACTATTTTTTCGAAGTTTCTTTAGTTTTGAAATTCATCTTACAAGTAAAAAAGGTTCGTTGCGCATGAAAAGGGTATTGGTTGAAGTTGTTGCTCATATTCTTCGCTAAATGCCATCAGGAGTGGCAAGTAACTCTTTGGCGATTCCACCTTTGGGAGGCAGGACGTATGCCAAAATCTAAAGAAGTGAATGAGGTTTGGAATCTTCTGGTATGACGTCACTTCCGCTGCAGTGTGCATTTTTATTCTAAGCAGCCCATGTAGATACTTTCCGACATCGATTCGTTCCAATCTGTTGCGCGACTTGGTTGAAAGTCTCACAATTAACTGGTTTAATTGCACTTGTCCGATTGCCAAACTGATTACTGTGCTTGTGCATCTCTTCACCCCCTCCAATTTTTCTAGGGGGTTAAGAATTTAAATGTAAAAAAAATACGATCTTAGTGACGCGTCTTTAGGGTTCCGTACTTCGAAAGGAAAAAATGGAACCCTTATAGGATCACTTTGTTATCCGTCCGTCCGTCAAGACCCTTTTTCTCAAGAACGCATGGAGGATCAAACTGGAATTTATATCTAATACTCAGGTCTACTGTCCCTTAGAGCTGTGAAAATATCAATCTTCTAAGTCAACGCAATCAAAAGATATAGCCGTTTATGCCGCAAATTTTCAACACTCGTAAGGGAATCAAAACCTACAGGGTACTTCCCGTGAACTCGGAATCTTGAAATTTGGTACGAAGCAACGTCTTATAGCACAGATAAATGCAAAATTGCGAAAACCGTAAGTTTTTAGTTACATATAATAAAAAAAAATTTTGTACGGAACCTTCGGTGCACGAGTCCGACTCGCACTTGGTCGTTTTTTTTTTTAATTTTATAGTTGTAGCTAATATTCGCCGTTGATAATTTCATAGTTTTGATTGACATATTATGTCTATCATTATTATATTTTATATTCTAGTTTGTAGCTATGATTGCAGGTAGTAGGTACATTATCTCAATTTTTTTCAAAAAGTTTGATTTATCATTAACCATTCTTGTGAAGAAGGAGTGAAAATTTATATGGAATAATAATCAACTATAATAAATTCAGATCAGGACTACATATTTCTAATAAAAACAAAAAAAAACTCTTCTTTAATAATTAATTTTTCTTGATTCTCATTATATGAAGTTTTCATGACAATTATTTTTATGAAGTTCCGTTTAATTGTATTAGTTTTTTCATCTTGTCTAATCATGTAGCTTCCTATTACCTTCATTTTCAGCGAATGTATAGAAACACATGAATACAAACACATTTAAAATTAAAAAAGGTTAGTATTATTTTGAAACTAGTCGATTTTTCAATTTAACCTATACATACTGAATCGTAGAATTCTGAAATTTTCTACTTTTTTTTTGTCTGTGATTTGTATTCAGTATTCTATAGTATTAGATGAATTTTTTACTGAATATAGGGAGCTTTCCAACAAGGAAGCACCGTGTCACACTACAGAACACGGTGTACGGGTGCTTGTTGGAAAGCCTTTTTGATTTTTATGTAAAACGCCAGAGAGCGCAGCCATCGTTATTTCAAAAGGCAATAGACAAGTGATTTCTGTTTCGATTTATAACGAATTGCGTACACCGTCATTTGCCATTTTTGTATCACGTTAAATAATGAAAAGTCGTAGTAAATATTAATATGATATAATACAATGATAATCATCAATAAATTAATAATTAAAACTACATATTGCCAACGTTAATGCAATAAATCGACTTTAAAAATGTTGGTAGCACTAAAACACTACACGCTCCAAAACAACTTTTTTATGTGTTCGGCTGTGTGCCACTGTGTCGTACTTGGAACAAGAAGCGATGAACACCGTTTCACACAGTGTCGCTCTGTGTCGTAGTTGGAAAGCTCCCATACTGTAAAATAAAAGGTAGACCATTCGAAAATCTGAAAAACTTAGTAGGCAAACAAACGAGTCTGAAAAGAAGAGCTCTATGGTCGTGACTATGAGTGTGTCATGTAATCTCCTCGCAAGATATGACTTATCGAAATTCCGGAAATAGTATATTTTCAACAATTTAGAAGCTGAAAATTATTCGGTTTTCGTAAAAAATCTTTAGACTTCAGAAAAAAATGTTTTCTTAGAAAAAAAAATTACTTCGCTGTTTTTCAAATTAGAAAAACAAATTATTACAACTCTTGTAATTTATGGAAGAAATCATATCTAATCGCTTCAAAATTAGTTAGCAATATATGACGGCTTTCTGCGGTTCTCAAACCGAGATAATATGCCAGCATTATTACTTCCAAATCGAATAAGATAGACATCCAGTGATCGGATGAGGTTTGCCTAATCCTATCTTGTGATTAGATCGCATAACACGCCAAGTCCTTGAAAAGTGTTTAAAGATTGGCCTAAAGTCCCCTATCTTCTCCAGAGCCCCACCGGAAGCGAACCATCAAGCCCAACGGACGAATGCTCAGTACGTCGAATCTCATCATTCATGCTCCTCCAAACGCAGCAACTTCCCTCAGTACCGCTCATATCAGCTCATCCCCGCTTAGTTGAACAACTGAACAAACGCACTTGGTACAGTTACTCTTCGCAGGTCGAAGACACTCGATATTTCGTGAACGTGGGACACAGAAATCGCACTTTTTCAGCTGAAGATCTCATGGGATTCAACAACACCGGAAACATATGTATATGGCCTTCGGAGGAGACTCTGACTTACTACGTATGTAATAATTTAAGTATTTTTCGCGGCAAGACTGTGCTTGAACTCGGCGGTGGCATGTCTTGCCTTGCGGGGCTGTTCGCAGCCAAATATGGAGGACCAAAGTCCGTTACTGTGACCGATGGCAACAAGGCGTCCGTGGAAAACGTCCAGACCACGTTGCAGTGCAACAAATTCGATTGTCCTGTCGACTGTAAGGTGCTCAAATGGAACGACGCCTCTCTAGACGCACTATACGACGTAATTCTTTGTGCCGATTGCTTATTTTTCGATGACGCCAGAAACGATTTAATAGAATGCCTATGGAGAAGTTTAGCCCCAACGGGCTTGGCTTTAGTTATGGCGCCCGAAAGGGGAAATACGTTAGAATGTTTCATGAAAAGGTCGGAGGAGAAAGGTTTTTCGTGTAAAAAAATCGCCAATTATAATGAAGCTGTCTGGTCCAAGCGTTTAGCTTTATTAGATAATGCCGACTTTAACGATAATATTCATTATCCTATTTTGATAGAAGTGACCAAATTGTAAGTGCCCTTAGTATCAAGGAAAATGCAAACTACTGTACTTTATAATTAGAGGGTGTCGTTGATTATTTTTCATTTGCATATCATGACATATCTTCACGGTGAACTATTTTATTAGTCCTTATATCTCTAGTTAAATATCAAAATTCTATGAATCTGTGTAAACATTTCGCAGGATTTATTCCTTGTTTTATGTTAACCGTTAATTCTACCAGGATACATAATTATCTTTGTAGTATCCGTTATAGTCATTATTTATTATTTGTGTAATTTTATTTCTCAATTGCACATGAAGTATCTACGATTCAATATAACATTCACATAATGGACCTACCTATATGGAAAAGGTTTATATAAAATCCTCAAAAAGGATTTTCAAAACTTGAAAGATGAGAAATGACATTTTTTGAGAAATACTTTTTTTGATATATTTTTGAAAAATCTTCTTTCGTAAATTTGGTTTATCAAATAGAGGATGGACGAATGAAGATTTATTGTGAAAAGACCAAACATATTTTCAGCACTCCCGCGCTAGAATTTGAAGTACACGTCGGATATTTTGCATTTTCCCAAAGCGTTCGTCAACATTATATTGTGTAAAAAAATTGTTAACATATTCCTTAAATCTAGTCTGATTGTACCTTATCTGTGATAAAATATAATACCAACTCATAATATAATCCCAAAGTAAAAATCTTTAACTCGTTTAAAACGCAGTGCGGAGATATTGATTTCTTCAACTGATGATTGATGATGTATATATTTATTTTAGATGTTTATTTTTAAATCACTTCATTGTTGTGCATGTTCATGTATATATAACTTCTGTTTAGTGAAATTCCGATCAAATATATCTTACTTTGAGACGTATGGAGACTAGTCTTCTTTTTATGATCTGGATCATTTTAGTCGTATATTTCCCAGAAAATAATCACCTTTATTTCATTTATCAATGTAAGTATACATGAACGTAACATTCCAAGAATATAATGAGCTAAAGAGTATGTTTGTTAGAAATTCGTAGATTTTTAAATAAATTCTATATCACTGAAAATAATCTCCTGAATTTTGTGTATTATTTTCGGGATCGCACAGTTATCATTATATTGAATAATGAAATATGAATGTTTGAATACAACTTTCGATTAGCGACTGTTTTGTCAGAAATATGGAGGGTAGAAGATACTATAGTTCAAATTTTATCAACGTCTTTGACCTTCTGCTTGGATTTTGGGTGTTCAGCCATTGTTGTTTTCATCATTGAACCAAATATCATATATCCCATTAAATATGAACAATGTACATTCCATAACAAAGTACTTGTGATAATATTAATCGTTTTCAATTATAAATATACAACACAACCTCGAGCTAAAATCTAATACTCATTCCCTTGTATAATAAACACCTATTTAATCATATAATTTGAGAAATCCAACTGACGCTAAAGAAAGTTTGAGAATGAGTTAGTCCCGTCAATGGACACTAGGATTTTGTAAATATGTCGTACATACAGGGTATTTAACTTACATCTCTATTCTCTAGGGAGGTTAAACGTGCTTAACTTAATTAAATCAGTTTCACAATGAAGTATTTACCAAGTAGGGAATAAAAAAGTAATCATTATGTAGTTTATTACGTGAACAAACTCCAGGTCCAGGCACTATAATAAAGTTCTAAACAATCCAAGTATGATGAAGTTAATAATTTCCTTGGATAAGAAGCATTCCTAGATCTTCATTTTAAAACAATTTCCGGAGGATGAGCCTGCATCCTCCAGGTTTTCACATACGTTCCGTTTTGTTATTCCCAAAATCACCTTGGGTACATATACCTATACGGCGTTTCCAGTGGGTAATCAAATTCAATCATGAAGTTCATGTTCAATACACAATTCACTTAAGCAATGTAATAGCCATCAGTATTCATACATAGAATAATATTAAACTATTTCTATGAGTAATCTAGTAATCATAGAAAACGGTATTGTGACAATATAATATTTCGTCGTCAATGCATTTAACGGAGCATGGAGAACAGATTCTTTGTTCATTCGAATTGTTCAAATTACGTCGGTACCGCATACGTCAAACACATAAACACATCAGATCCAAAACAAGTAAGTTGTTTGGCGCCAAAAAATTGAATCAATGAATTGCCAATCCATCCTTGTTACGTCTTTTCGCACTCGGACAAAATATTGGCAACGCGTAGTGGAAATGGACAACTCATTCGGCCAGACGGGAATGAAAATATTTATTCGCGTCACTGAAGGTAATAAATTCATGAGAATTGCTGGACTGACGAACGGATATCTGCTTTTGTATTTCACGGGTAAAAATGGCAGTTCCGTGCCAATTCTTAGATTTGCGCTAGAAGTATACTACGTTCGATCGTAACCAGTTTAGAGATCTATTTTCGAGATACTAATGCATCATAGTGAAGGAACTATCTCCAGATGTCCATCTATGGGTTGACATATTTTCAGGAAATTATAGAAAAGGTTGTTGATTATGAATTAATAAATTCCTTCAACGCTTGTTTATCTGACCAAGTGAATTTTAGATATTTCTGCCGATTTAGTCGTGTCATGATGTTTTTCAATCATAACAAATACATTTTATAGTATATTGTTATACTCACTTGTATAGAAAAACGAGATTTGCCCAGTGAGTAGGTATAATGTTTATCGGATAAATAATTTTATACCTACGAACTGAAATTAGCTTTCTTTACGTGTATAACATGCTAGCTTTTCTTTACTTTAATTATCTTATTCAATAAAAAATGTATACAAAAAATTATTTAGAATATGATTCATTCTGTGAACTTGTATTTTTGATAAATATGTCGGAATAAAATAATATAAAATTTGACATTTTCTTGGTATGTTAGAAACGTAGTATTTGTTGCTAACATGGAAAAGTGTTGCTAACTGGAAAAATGTCACTTTGTTTTACGACTTTGTGACTTACAAAATTGCACTACTATTAACTACAATCAGGCATAAATAATAACAAGAGGACAAATAAATTATTTAAATTTTTGGACATAAAATTTATAGTTGTTTTCTTGTACTGATTTTCGATATATACTTCTCATGAAATGTATATATATATATATATATATATATATATATATATTATATATATATATATATATATATATATATATATATATATATATATATATATATATATATATATATATATATATATATATATATATATATATATATATATATATATATATATATATATATATATATATATATATATATATATATATATATATGTGTAATATATGAATATGATTAATATTTTTTACAGTAAAAACATATTCAACTACCTATTCGAATATGTTGGAAGAAAATTGTCAACCTATTATTGTCAACGTATTTTTTTCCATTTCCACTGTTATTATTATAGTCCATAAAAGCAACCAATGTTTTTCAGAAATATCATTCATACATTCACGTATATTTTTATTTTTACAGTTTATTTTTCAAAATTGCTACATCCTATGAGTTTTTCGAACAAATTTTCAGATCAAAATAGTCAGTTTCGCAACAAAATGGTGAACCATAATATTGTTGTTGGAGTTTCTAATTGCATACCAAGTTGCTCCATTTAGAATAGAAATGAATGATTTAAGATTAGTTGTTATAGTTCATTTCCTGTAAGTGTCAAATACCAAAAAACTCGAGGTAAAGATATCACAAACATCACAATTTTCAAGAATACAGTAGTATGAAAAAACTTTTCTCTAATTGTATATACTGGTTCGTACTAGGTCAAGGCCTTCGTATTTTCCGCTCAGTATTTTATTATTACTAAATTAATTTTGATGAAAGAGATATCCAGTCCGATAAATCATTGCCGACAAATTTTCGAAAATTTAATTTCCTTAACTGAATCTATTTTTGCCCATACAATTAATGTAATATTTTCAAATAACTTAATTTGTATCCTGATCTATAAATAGTTTCGCTACTGTTAAATCTCGTGAGATGGAAATCTTTCACTTTTCAGTAGGCATATAGAAGAATTACTAGAAACACTGCAAATAAAGAAAAAACATTTAATATTAAATTGAAGAAATCAATGTATTTATGATAATTTAAGATGGGGCTATGTGTGATAGAGATGTGACGGTATAGGCTATTTACTATATACCTTCCTGATGTCCCGAAATACACAGTGAAAGTTTTATGGGGTAGTGTAAATAATCTCTTGGATATAACATTTCTTCTCATTGCTAAATGGATTTTAGAATTTATTTATATCTTTATAATATTATTTTCACTTAAGCAGTAGTTGCAAAAACTAGTAGAATTTTCATTGAAAACTGTAGCTTGTCGTGTGCCAAATGTCCAATTTGGCACGATTAATAGTAAACCTAATTTGTTTTAACTGGTATTTTCCCCGAAAATAGTGTAGACCTTTGAACTGGATCGAAATTTGGAGAGGGACGGGAGTGGTTTTTAATTTTGTTTCATACCTTCTTTGCCACGTGATATATGATACATATATATATATATATATATATATATATATATATATATATATATATATATATATATATATATATATATATATATATATATATATATATATATATATATATTTATGTTTATGTGTATATAGCTGTCCTCTCTTGCATCCTATTCCTTGGCTACGCCCTTACACACAGGGCTAACACAGGAAAGAAATCATACATCGTAGAGATTATATAATATATTAAAATAATTTTTCCATTTGCAATGAACAATTTATTCCCTTCATTGAGAAATGTTACTAGTTTCTTTGAAGTTCTGTAGAATATGATACTTTTGATCATAAACCGAAAATTATAAGCTAGTGAAAAACTGAATTATATAGCTGTAATTGAAATTTATTGTAGAATTATATATAAATATATCCATCAACAAAAATATCAAATATCCCTCCGATTTTCTTTATGCAGCTTGGTATTAGTAAATACTGTGTATTCGATTTTCACTCATCTAGTCAATTAAAAGAAATACCAATTATCAAACTAACCACAAAAGTATTTCGTATAATATAAGATTCCGTACTAGACTAAAATAGTATTATTAAATGTAAACTTTTTTCTAGTCACTCATAACTCAACTAGTTTGAATTCGACCAATGTTCTCTTAGTGTAGTATCTAGAATAGTTCGAGGTAAATACTTTTCAATTGCTGAGTAATTAGTAACTGCATTTCTATTTGACGTTTTTTTTTTATAAATATAATAGATCAAAATAGTAAATTGAGAGAATGGATTTAGAGTGAAAATTTCAAGAAGTTCACTTCAACAAAATATTCTTCTCTATAAAATGTGAAAAAAATTGTTACATGTTTTTATTTACTTTATTTGGGTGATATTGATTATTTTTCTTTTTTATAATACTAAATGTATAATTTAATCTGAAATGCAGTAAGTAATTATTTCCAGCCTTTGTTATATGACCACTGTCGTTAATATCTTTGAACTAATGAACAAGCCAGTATTTTTAAGTGTCAAATTGTTAATATACTTAAACTTATATTATAAATATATAAATATTAAATTATCTAAATGTCATGTTATATTGTACTTGGGGTTGTTGAAGTATTAAAAGTTTTTAATGGTCTAGCAGTTTTTTATTTTTCATTCATCACATCATGTGATGAAAATATGTTGATTTCCTCTAGTCATTTTGCATATTCCTACTAAGTAAACAATGCTAAACATTTGATCTAAGCGTGTTACAGCTACAAGAATTCGTTTACTGTAATTGATGCTCACCGTATTAGGGTAGTTCATCTTAAGGGAAGGGATCACCAATAACAGAACCCGAATTCGTTTCACACGCGTCGATTACGGGGTCAGCATTGTTACTTCGTTGGAATCTGGAAGTTGGTAGTAAAAGATTTACAATGATAATGGTGAATTTCGTAAATGTTATTATTTTTTGTATATTGAAGTTTAAATTAACAAAATATTGACTGATTTCTTTTTACGATATGTTTAATCAAAATTTCGTAAATTATAAAACTAAATTCGTTTTCGGGTTTTTTGGCTCGAATTAGTATAGGAAATAATTTCCATATATTTGAAATATGGGTTAGGTTATCAGCTTCTTTAATTTCAATCTTCTTGAATGTTTTATATTTAATCAATTTGTAAGCAGAAATTTGCTAATAATAATTCAATTCACTCTTTCACAATTTAAAATTCGAGTAAAACTAATCTTTTTTTTCATTAATTTCAATAATAAATTGGATTACAGAAATACAAGAATTTTCAATTATATAATATAATGTAGACCTATATATATATATATATATATATATATATATATATATATATATATATATATATATATATATATATATATATATATATATATATATATATATATATATATATATATATATAAAATTTCTCAACATAACAATAAATTTTATCTGGAAGTAGTCCTAAAACATTTTAACGTACCTAATATTAAGCTTAAAATATTTCTGTACATATCTTGTTTTAACTTTTATTATAAAAGGAGTTGTTTCGAGTAATGGAAATTTTTGAAAACTATTTTGTAGTTTGTTGAATAAATATTACAAAAATAATTAAATACTAATATGTTTATTGGTCAGAATGTATATAATATATCAAAAAAATGTTTTCTAATCACTAGTATGCATTACTACCAAATGTTCATATTTAAATAAATATTTTCAAAATATGTAACACATCGATACTGTGAAATACCAAGTACCTTTCAACTTATGTAGGTGTACTATATAAATACCTTAAGATATTGTTATTAATAAATTGACTTTTCAATACTCCTACAGTGGATTCGTTGGTGGGTTGCAGTTTTTGTTACACGAAAATTTGTAAGTTTATTTAATAATATATGTTGCGGAATAATTTTTTTTTCATTTTTCTTTACGTTCTTGTATTCTGTTTTTAAATAATAACACTTGATGTTTTAGGGCCGACTATTGGGTTTCGCAGGAACGAAAATATTGTGAATTTTGTAAATGTTGGATTGCAGATAACAAACCGGTAAGGCTTCTATTTTTTTTATTTCTTTCTGTTAAAAATAATTTTTTTTTATTTCTTTAATCAGTTTAAAAACTGATGTTTCAAAACGTATTCTAATATTAAGGAATTTAAGAGACCCAAAAGAAGTACAAGAATCTCAGAATTATATAGTCAATTGAAAAACGCATTTTTGTATTAGTTTGATGTGAATTCATTAAGTTGTTAATGAAAATCATGCCAATTGCTTAGAAGTGGAAAATTTGGAAGAGTCAAGATCGGTTTGTTCATCAATTTGCAATAAATGAAGCTTTTCCATAGCATAGGCAGTTATCCAAATAATGAATCGTGATTTCTTCATATAGGAATAGTGACAATTATTGTAATGAAGACTTCAAATACTTCTGAATGTTGCTTTACAAAGACTTTATCAATTAAAAAACAGTAGTCAATATAATAAAGGATTAATTAATCTAATGCTTTCCCCAGTTCTTTCAAAATGGAAGAAATTTGGCAGTAGGTACTTGAATATTTTGCACACATATATGATTATTTTAGAGTGTAGAATTTCACGAGAAAGGAAAAAGGCATCAAGAAAATGTTAAGAAAAAGCTCAAAACTATCACGAAAAACAGCTTCAAAGCTCAAAGAGAATCTGAAAGAATGGACCATTCCTTGAAACAAATGGAAAAAGCAGCTTTGGAGGCTTACAAAAAAGATATAGCGAATAACGCGGATTTGACTTCCATCGCTATCAACCAAAAATTGAAGGATGAAAATTTGGAAATTAAGGGAACTACAAAGGTATGGCATGAACTGAAGTCGAAAGATGGACATCTTTATTACTGGAACACTGTAACGAATGGTAAGTTGTTATATATAAATTGACTCATAATTTATATTTTGTGCATAATTTAGACTTAAAGTACCTATTTTCTAAATAATGTAGATAATACAGGATTTGAACTTTTGTGAAACGATAATTACCAATCGTTTGGGTAATTACTCAATTTAAAGCAAGTTTTTAGTGATGTGATGTCCTCAGGCTGTAGTGAGGTTTTAGTGAAACATAATTGGAAGATAAAATAGTCAATTACCAAATCACTTCAAGAAATATTTCAATTTTCGTACGCTTTTTGAATATTACACCATTTTATATTGGAAGGTCAACTTTCAGCAATCTGTTTAAATTTTGCAGGTGTATTTCAGTATAATCGTTAATATATTATGAATAAAAATGTTTGGGATATAATAATATTCATTGCAGCATAGTATTTGCCAAGTTATAGAGTTCCTAGGACTAATATATCCTTGAAGTGCTTTAACCAAGTCAAGAGCAAGCAGGTGTAAATCAATTTAGATAATTTAAAAATAACAATTTACACATTTATTATAAGAAATAATGCATGACGCACGTTTCGGTGGAACAGCATCTGAAGAAGGTAAAGTTCCACCGAAACGTGCGTCATGCATTATTCAGATAATTTAACTGTAATAAAAATTGTTTTGGAAAAATGAAAGACATCAATATTTATTTGTACATAGGCAAAATGTTAATAGACAAACAAATACATAAATAAAACTAAACGGACAGATAAATATAGTAGTAAAATACTACATAGAACTAGTATCACACTGGAGAAATACCTCATACAAGTATGGAGCCAGCTTGAGCAAGAACTGCTTCATTCTGGCTGTTTTTTGGGATGAGGTTAGTGTTTCATGTAGATGAACTGGTATTTTGCTGTGGATCTTGTATGCCCAGTAGTTTGAACCTTGCTTCTATTAATACGATGATAGGGAACAAGCACGTTTCCTTTACCTCTAGTGTCATGAGAATGAATGTGTTCATGTTTAATTATGTCCTTATTCTGGTTCAAGGTTTTTTGAGTTTGGATTATATAGATTGCATAAAGGGCGAGAATGCCCAGTTCAGTGAATAGGGGTTTGCAGTGCTCCATGTTTGTTTTTCCTGAAACAACATTCCTCAAAAAGGATGTTCAATTCACGAATTTGATATTGTACTCACAAATGGCTTGATCTTATGCTATCAAATGAATCAATTTGTTTTTGTGTAAGCATATGTTATGTATGATTTTACCAAATTTTAATGATTTGTAGAAACAGTTTGGGAACCACCAGAGGAAGGATACTTAACTGTAGAAGAACAAAAAGAAGAAACATTTCTCAAGACAAAAAAGCAACTTGAAGAAGCTGATAAAGAAAGGCGACAGCAGGGATTACTTCAGTAATTAGAACTGAGTATTTATTTGAAATATCACTAATTTTTTTGGTATATGAATGTTCTAGGGCCGAACAACTCAAGAGGGAAGAGAATGAAGAAAGAGCTCGTTTGGAAAGAGAAAAAATGAAGACGAGGAGGGTCGTGGATGAGATTTCTCCAACAATTTCTGGTCCTATAATTGAACCAGGCAATCCTAGTCCATATGGTACATGGGAAACAGTGAAAGAGACGTTAGTATAATCTTAAATTTGAAAACGGAGTTGATAAACTACAAATTTTTGTCTAGGCCACTTGTGGATTTGCAGCTTCCTGAACAAGAATATTACGAACCCACTATTATGTATGAGCCGGAACCTGTAGTGAAAGAATATAAAGAAAAAACTGTAGAGAGCTTAGGCGGACCATCTGGTGAAACAACATTCAAGAAAAGAAAAATAATTTTTGGTAACAAAAAACATGCAAGGCAGAGATTAGATAATGATTGAGAATTTTTGTGTAGAATGCAAACATCTGTATTTTTCACATAGATTCATTGAAACAATGTATTTTATTAAATTAGACACATGATTACAGCTTACTGCGCTTTAATTCAATTTTAATACCTATCTACTGTTAAGTAATTATTCCATTTCACAACTAAAGCAATATTACTCACTAAAATTAACGGAATTGTACGAAAAAGTATTTAATTTCTTGCAAAATTGCTTTAAAAAACTTCTGGTGATCATAAAACTAGTTTCTTTAGATTTTCATTTCTCCTATTCCATTATTCGTTTTATAATCATTCATAAAAAGACAAACATATTTGAGATTTAATCCTAAATTTTTTATATAGTAGGTAGTGTATGTATACTTAAGGATCGCCAAAAAAATATACAAATTTTAAATAATAGATTAATTGTATTGGAATGGTTGGTAATTTTTTACAATTTGCCAGAGGACCTAGCTAAAGTAAGCTTTGGATACGATGAAGTAACAAATTCCTGAAATAAATAAATCAGATTAGGAAAAAAATATTTTTGGTATGACTGAAATTTTTGACCAAATTTTATAAATGCATTTCTTCTACAAGAAACTAATGTGTTTTGTACCTATATTTCCATTGAAATTGTCGGTACCTAATTAGGGAGATCTTCCTAGATTCACGAAATTTGATAAAACTTCCGTTTGCTTATTTTGGGCTGAAAATTACGAATATGCACAGATTTTTTTTGCAAGAAATTAAGTTAACCCTTCCTAACCTCCAGACTCTAGACTGTAACAAATTTTTAAAATATATCAATATTTATGGATTGTTTTTGCTACTTTGAATTCGGAGGTTAGATTAGCAATTTCTTGACAAAAAGATTATTTTCTCAATAAAATATGAGTGCATATTCGGCGATTTCAGCCAAAAACAGTATCGTTTCAAATTTCGTCAGTCAAAGAAAACTCCATAATTACAAAATTTTCATTAGACTGTCCGGTGTAATTTGTACGCGTACGTTAATTTAAAGTTTATCTTCCATCATATCGAGGTACAGAACGATCGTGTGCAGCAAAAACAAAATGTCAATCAAATAGTACTAACTTGTTCAAAGAAAATGAAAAGGCAGTATAAGCAATCATTAATTGTTTAATGAGTGGCAACACTGAGCTGAATTGGTCAATTGAACTTCTATCTTCTTCATTACTCTTTGAACATAAAATCACCAACGTGACATATAAACAACAAAAACCCTGCTGATTAATTTCTTTCTGTCAGAGTTTTGGTTATGTTACATAGAAGTGCAAGTTATGTATGTTATGCTTCTAGTATTTTGATACAGGCGGGTGTTGCCTTTGTTTATTTATAGGAGTTTTTATTTTAAATACGTCAGTTAAATGTTTGAATTATTTTATTGAATAATGACTTCATTATCTTTACCTCGAGTTCTTAATCCAAGGAAAACTAGTTTGGAAATTGAACGGGAGAACTTCGAAAAGTCGCAGGTGTGTACTTTAAAATTTCAATGAAAAGCAAGATTGTATTTACAAGGAATCCATGTTATAAGTTATGGTATATTTGCTAGGTTCTATCCTTTATTCAATTATTAAATCTTCCAAAATTAGTTCCTGCCTACAATAAAGTTTGTACTTAAGTATCTACATCCTGTGGGCTGCTTCTCAAGCTTATACATTGATTTGGGATTTGATATCTCAGTAACAATATATTAGCATCATATAATACTAAGGAATTATATTAAAACGGAAACAATACCTTTTAAATTAAAAACTACATTTGCAACTTGATTATTTAACTTCAACAAGAATATAAGAAAATTTTGGTTATGATCATCTTATTTTTGAAATTGTATAGTACCTCAAATTGAAGTATTCAGGCAAACTATATATCTTTACAAGTAGCTGGGAATGTTCAATACAGAATAACTCATATTTCTCCTATTAGTCACAATGACGATGCAAATAAATTTCTACATTTAAAACAATTGTTTTTATATCATTCTTTTATTTATTATTCAATTAAAAGAGTGTTGAGGTTTATCGTCTAACTTTTAAGGAGTGCTATTCACCCTGGTCATGCCTATTAGAATCTACTTTGAATAGTCAACAAGTAGTGCACGAATTAAACAGAATGTAGGTATTTGTTTTTGATTACTTTACTATTTAAATATTATTTACTACTATGCCCTAAGGCCTAGATTCAATTTACCTACATCTCATTTAATGTGAACGTTTAATTGGAAAAATTCGAAAGTTTCATATTTTCTATGGAAGCATGATGAATCCATTGTTTTAAAGGAAATTTAGATATTAGATATAGGTAATATGTAAAATTTGTTCATTCAATCTTACTGACTGTAATGTAATTTTGGTCTATCAATATTTTGGTTAATCTTCAACTCAAAGCAGTATAAGTAGAAAATAATTTATATTTACCCAATATATTTGAATCATCAGTATAATGCAGTTGAAAATCATGATTGTATAGAATTTGTTTTTACACTAGAATATTGTGAAATTTAAAATATGTCTGGCGAAACAGACAATAAACCAGATTACAGATAAACGCCAGACAAAGAATTAGTCATTTGTTAAAGTCCACTTTTCAACTTACTAATAAATCAAATATATAATTCTAGCTATTAATTATTATTATATATATATATATATATATATAATATATATATACATATAAATATACATATATATATATATATATATATATATATATATATATATATATATATATATATAAATATATATATATATATATATATATATATATATATATATATATAAATAATCTTTAATAGATTAGAAATAGTTCACAGGCAACAACAATTCGAATGAATATATATATATATATATATATATATATATATATATATATATATATATATATATATATATATATATATATATATAATTCCTAATTAATAACTAGAATTATATATTTGACTTATTAGTAAGTTGAAAAGTGGACTTTAACAAATGACTAATTCTTTGTCTGGCGTTTATCTGTAATCTGGTTTATTGTCTGTTTCGTCAGACTACGACATTAACAAAAATATAAAGAAAAGTAACGTTAAAAACGTGAAAGTAGGTGAGTCTGTCTTTTCCTATATATAAGAATTTCATTATATACTTAATCTCTTCGAATTCTAGATTCTCTTAATCCCTATAAATTTTTATTAACTGATAAGAGTTGAAAATTAAATTACATGTGATAATGATCAAATTTCAGTTATCGAAAAACACCATAAAATAACAGCAATATTGATGAATATTTTTATAATATATATATATATATATATATATATATATATATATATATATATATATATATATATATATATATATATATATATATATATATATATATATATATATATTATATATATATATATATATATATATATATATATATATATATATATATATTTATATATATATATATATATATAGATATATATAATATTACCTATCTCTTTTCATATCAATGCTAGGATTAAATATCTAATGTCAATGTCAGTCAATTGAACGAGAACGAAATTCTTTTGAATTTCAATTTGATGAATTTGTTATTTTTTCCTAAAAATTGTAATATTAGGGAAGTTTTAATTTACATTACCATTTCGTGTTAACTTTGACTCGTCAAATCCTAATTATATCCGTATAATAATTTCAGAAATTTAATTTATTATAATGCGTATCCGTATCGTAAATATAATAAAAGTTGCTGTTCCTATAGTAAATTTCTTTATATGTAACCAACTATCGTCGATTGAGCAGCTTCATTTGAAAACAATTCAATAACGTAATTATTATCAGTTACCTAATGTTTTTATCAGAGATAACTTGACAAGTTAACGTATAGGTATATCTGGTATACAAATTCTTTGTAAATAAAATTATCTTGGAAAATACGTAGTTATAGATCTGATAGTGCTCTTGAATTGGCTGTGCAATATTTCAGATGTGCATGTTGGGTGTAACTCAAACTAAAAATTGCATGTTTTGAATTGGAATTATTAATGGCAAAAGAATATTCATATCGAGACTTGGAAAGATACGTAAGTATGATTATTGAATAGTTGCTTAGAGAAGTTGAAGTTGTGGAGCTTAAGTATCATTTTTTTGCTTGGGTAGACTTCTGAATAACATTTAGTTTATTTTCTAATTAATAACTTCTCTACATTTAGTAATACTGATCAGTTAGTTCCTATCGTATTCAGTTATTCAATATAAGTATTAAATGAAATAATAATTATTCTCCATTTTCAGTGATTTGCGGTGAAAATCAATGTCAATAATAATGAAATCGGTCATTCATGAATTGTTAACGTATATTATCAGTGCAATTAATTAATGGAACTTATAAAAATTAATTAATTTCAACTTTCAATAAATAATACCTAACCATTAAATGAATCTGCAGCTATTATAATTATAGGAGGTCATCTATAATTTAGGAAGTGCATAAGGTACCGCTAGCTGAACCATATCTCTTCAGTTAAAGAACCGTTAGTTCTGCGGCTAATAGTGGCGCCATCTAGTCTGCCTTAAAGTATGTACGTGAAAATAACATGACTATTTGAAGTACCGTAAATGAGATGTATTTTATTAACATTTGTGTTTGTTCAAGAAGTGATTGATAATTATTCTTCTTGCTGTTAAAAAGAACAAGACTAATTATCAAAGAAACCATCATTTTTATAGTTGAATGTATTTTAATGTATCCTATCGATACTTAAACGATAATCTTATCTCTTTATGAGCACAAGTGAAGAACATTATTATTAAAAACGACTTAGTGATACCGTTTGGTATTTAATATAAGTTATGTTAATATTGAATATTGGGTAGAGTATTAGTTCATGCAGTGTTGCAATGAAAGCTTATACCCGAATTTTCTGTTACTTAAAATCAACCCTGCCCAATTTCCGGGAAATTTTTGTTTATTACAAAATTTTGTGACCTCATCACCATTCCTATGATTACAGAGTCTGAAACAAGTATGAAGAAAAAATATTATTTTGGTTATCATAAAACATTTTTGTTTACCATTCGAATCTTTGATTCCTCGGTGATATTGAAAATGTTATTAATATTTTTTGCTAATTGAAGATGTTCGTTGGCGTTCCACTTGGTTTTCATTGCGTGAAAAGTGAATTATTTTCCTTCCTTCAATTCCCATACTGTTTCACTATAAAATACCTCAAAAATAAAGACACAATATTTTCTTGTAAAGCCGGATCTTCATATCTCGAATGTGGTTGAAAAAAATTCTTTCCAGAAGATTTAAAAATATTATTCTATCTAAACTTCAAAACAATAATCTGAAGTAAAATGATTAATATTCGGAAAATTCTTGTTTATGTTCTTTCATTATCTCAATATTTCCGGACTTTATAAAATGATTAATGGTTTACGGCAACTTCCTGTTGTATTACAGTTATTGTTCTCCTCCCAAAATGAGATATTTATCTTTTCTATATTTAATTCAGTACGTATTAGAAATTTCATTAAAATGACAATCTTCATGGATAAAAAGAAATTGGTGAGATAAGTGAGATCATTTTCATACATTTTTTCTCTGAAACTTTATGTGTCTTTTCTTTGTTATTTTATTTATATTAACGACATATATGTTCATTTGTTTTTGATAACATTCTTAAATAATTTCTTGAAAAAGAATATATAGTATATATATATATATATATATATATATATATATATATATATATATATATATATATATATGTATGTATGTATGTATGTATGTATGTATGTATGTATGTATGTATGTATATATATATATATATATATATATATATATATATATATATATATGAAGTCCATATAATTGATTTTTTTCCTTTAATGGCAAATGTCTCAATCCATTAGGATTGTTACAGTAGAAAAACCAGAACTCCACTCTAAAAAAAATACAGAAAACAATAGTCAAACAGCAGAAATTGTTACAAATTTTAAAAATTAACCCCGAGAATGACTTTAGATTTGTAAGAAACGTTAAATTTCTTATTCTGACTACGCTCAACTGAATGTTTAAGACTGTTTAGTAGACTCACAATCCAGACTTTTTAAATATTATTAAAACTAGTATGAGGAATTCTCAAACGATTCAAGATATAATTTTTTTTGCTGGGACTAATAAGCAATTAATTTAGTAATTCTTGCAGATTCCAAGAATATACATGCATTCTGATTTTTTCATAGAATTAGTTCAAACTTTAAAATTTCACGTGTACGCTTTATTTTAATTATAAATATTAGTATCAACAATTCTTGTTTAGTAAGCATCTTGCTTAAAAATAATTTTCAACAATTGAACAAATCTAGCAATAAAATAGGAAGAACCATATATTCTTGGGCTAGATGAACACAAAATATGTATTTATATCCCCATATGAATATATTGTAATAATGGAATATTGAAAAAATGTTAATTATGTAAATACTGGAATTACTGAAAATACTGTGGAATTCAAAATATACTTAAATACGTCAGTGTCTGATTATATATATATATATATATATATATATATATATATATATATATATATATATATATATATATATATATATATATATATATGTATATATATATTTATACATATATATATAATATATATATATATATATATATATATATATATATATATATATATATATATATATAGTTGTTATATATAATATATGTATATATATATATATATATATATATATATATATATATATATGTATATATATATATATATATATTTATATATATTTTTATAAATATATATTTATACATATATATATATATATATATAGTAGTATTATATAAATTATATATTTCAATGATTTGGTATCTAAAATCTCTTTTAAATTTAGAATTCAATGTTTTATTGCAGCTTTTGTTCGGCTGGTTATTGGAAATATATAGCTTCATAGTGCATCTTGTATCTTTGCTAAATCTGTTATAATAAACTTGTTTTTGTACATGTTTTCTGTAATATCAGACATATCTTGATGAAAGATTCACATTGAATAATGCATATTATTATATTTTCTCCTTCAATTTTTGCAGCAACAAGCTCTTCAAAAAGCGATAAATACTCATGAGGTACCTGTTAAACAAAAACATGTACGATCAGCTATCATTGGTACCTTCCATACTCAAGGAGCTAGAACATTTTGGGCAATTGCTTCAAGGCTACCGTCCTTGGATGATCAAATTGTAGCTTGGAAGCTGTGCCATGTTATTCATAAAATATTGAGAGAGGGTCATCCTCTATGCTTAGTAGATAGTCAAAGACACGTCAAAGATTTAGATGAAATTGGTAAACTATGGGTAAGAAAAGTTTACAATTCAATATTTTCAATTTTATTTTATTTTATTTGAAAAGTCAACGGATCAATGATGACATCAAAGATCCTTTTTTATACAAAATTATACAAAATAAGAGTAATTTGGTAATAACAAACTTGTTGATAGTATAGCCAATACTTTATGATAGCTATATAAGATAATTATAATTATATGAATATAACAATATACAATTTTAGTAGGCAAAATAGACTCTCATTAGAAATAACGATTAACAATAAGTTTGACTTCCCTTTTGAATATTTTCAAGTTATCAGTACGTAGCACAACTGTGGTCATAACAATTTTGTTCCACTTTCTCCTTAACCTAAAAATGGTAGAGTTATAAATATAATTCCGATGAGTTCCATGCTCTAGAAGAGGTCTTATGCGCCTTAGCTCATAAGGGACCTCCCTTTCAGTCAACATCCCAAGAAGACATTCACAGTTTACGAGACCCATTAATGCTTTTTTAACAAAATAAACATCATGATAGACATGGAGGGATTTGATAGATTCCAAATTAACGGATAAAGCAAATTCAGTGTATTCATGCTCTTTATAAGAAAATCTATTACCCATTTTAGATGCAAGGAATCTGAAAAATTTATGTTGAATTGACTCTAAAATCGGAATGTGCGTTAACTTGGATGGAGACCATATAATTGAACCATAAAGCATAATGGGTCTGACTAGCGTTTTGTATAGATGAATTATAGATTCGTGGGATTTAAACTCTTTTGTAGACTTAATAATAAAACCTAAAGACCTGTAGGCCTTAGAAACTGTGGCATTTAGGTGGAGGTCAAATTCAAAATTACTTTAGTGAATTACACCTAGATCCTTAATATTACAAACATTATCCAGTATTTCACCATTAATTGAATAATTGAATTTTAGTTTCTTATTTCTACTTCTAGTAATAGGTAAAACTTTACATTTGGTACAGTTCAATTTTATTTGGTTTGTACAAGACCAATTGTAAATAAGGACCAGATCTTTTTGCAACTTAATCTGGTCATAGAAGCACCTAACTCTGTTGAAAATTTTTAATTAACTGGGTGTAAATTTTTATGGTTTTTATATAATATTGAAATATCTTTCAGAGTCACCTGAACGATGGTTATGGAAAAATGATAAGAATTTACACTTCACTGCTAATGACAAAACTGGAGTTTCATAAAAGAAATCCAAGATTTCCTGGACACCTTGGTGTTACTCCAGAAGAACTGGAATCTATAGCTGGAAATGATATCAACAATTAGTAGGTCCAATATGACTCATGTGTATATCAATTTTGATTTACAAAATCTTTGATTTTCAGCTTTGAAATGTCAGTGGAGATGTTTGACTACTTAGATAATATACTTGATCTACAAGCTGCAGGTAAATGAAATAATGGAAGAAGATATATTTCACTTGTTATTATTTGTCTTTTTTTTTTAGTTTTTGGATCTCTGAACATGGCTAGATCAAACTCCATGACAAATTCAGGACAGTGCCGTTTAGCACCTTTAGTTCCTTGTATACAAGATGCTTCCAAATTGTATGATTATTGTGTTAAAATTCTATTTCGATTACATTATGCCTTATCTCCGGATACTTTAGTAGGTCACAGAGATAGATTCTTGAAGATATTCAAATTACTGAGAGAGTTTTACAACAGTACTACTAATCTACAGTATTTTAAGGATCTTATTTCTATACCATCACTTCCAAATGTAAGTTCCATGAAATTAAAATATTGAACTCATAATATTTTGATAATTTATATTTCTTGTATGTATTTTTATCGTAAATTTAATGGTTTTGAATATTCAGTTAGGATTTTAAACTTGTTTACTGTCAAAAATGTCAAATTTCTAATCCCTTATCTGACACTTATCAAGTCAAAACGATGATAATTATGTATTTCAAAAGTATTATGATATGTAGGCGCCTCCAAACTTCCTTGTTCAGTCAGAATTTCGAATGTATGTAACACAAGATGTGGTTGTTCCACAAGAACCAGAAGATGAGCCACCTGCAGAAGGAAATCTAGTTGATACTACTGAAAGTGATCATGCAGAAACAGCAAGCTCAATTAGTCAAAATGTTTATGAACAAATGTTGTATGAAAAGGATTTTCTGAAAAGTCAATGTGAAAAGTTAAGGTAAAAAACAGTATTAATTTCTTCAATAAAGTTTTCAGAGGTGGTAATATTGGGTAATTGTTTCAGTACTGAAATAAATACTTTAGTGGCTCAACATCGACAACAGCTAATGTCTTTGGAAACGAGATTGAAAAAAATAGAAGCTGACTTGGTAGCAAAAGATCATGAACTTATGCAGGAGAAAAAGGACAAGGAAGAACTTATGTCGCAAGCCTTTGCTGCAGTTCAATCCAAAGGCAGTGAACGTGAGTAGGTCTAATCTTGGAATTGTTTCAAGTCATCTTAAGAACATTCTTTCTTTTCTCAGAAAAAGCCAAAGATGAGAAGTTCGATAAACTCAAGGATTTTTACTACAAGTTACGCAATGATCATATTCAGAAACTTCGAGAGGTAGTAACTTCCACTTCTGATTTATTCCTGATTTAATTAGGGTTGAATATTTAATTTTTCAGAAAGCTGATGTAGAGAAAAAACTGCGATCATCCGAGGAAAAGTTAGATCTTATTGAAAAGGATAAGCTTTCTCTACAGCTGGAAATTGAAGAACTAAAATCAAAAATTAACAGAAATGAAGAACAGTTACAAAACGCAGTGTTTACACAAAATGAAGAATTAGAAGAGCTAAGAAAAGACAAGGAATTATTTAACATGGAAACTGAGGTAATGATATTTAGTAGATATCTCTTTAAATTAAAAAAAAAAATTATATATTTATCATAGATATTGAGGAAAAGTATAAATGATCACTGTAGAGAGAGGGATGATTATAAGGCAGAGTTAAACATTGTGTTGGAAGAAAAAAATAATATCCAAAAGAAAACTGAAGAACTCTCCAACAATTTGGTAGATATGGAAAATCAAATTTCTTCATGTAAGTCACCATTGAATGCCTTAGTTACCATTTAGCTATAAAAATATCTGTCTACCTTATTTTCCATTTTTAGTGAAAAATTCGAATGAACTAGTTTTGAAAGAAATCCTATCAAAATCTTTAGACAATAGCAAAGTTATAATAAAATATGCGCTAACAGAAATAGACAATCCAGCATTTTCTGCTTTGACTTGTAGCCCAGATTATTTAACAAGTCTGACAAAAGATTGTTCTACTTGCTTGGAGAAATGTACCAATATTCCTTCAAATAGTATATCTGAAATAATCGTCATTTCAAGTGAAGTGGCAAACAGATTGTCAACATTTATTTTACACGGGGGAGCCACATGCAATACTAGTCACGATATAAACTTTGCTGATAGTAAGTGTTGATCACAAATGTTCAATTAATTATTATATACTTTTAAATTTTTTGTCGCAGAAATGTCAGAGTCTTGCAAGAATCTTGGAGAAATTGTCATAAATATTTTAGAAAATTTGAAAGTACAAAAAGACGTTAAAGTTGCTATTAAGGAAGCTCTTTATAAACTGCAAGAAATTAGTTTGTTAGCTGATAGTATAAGTAGCTCATTGCTTGGAGAAAATACGGAAAATTTAGCTGATATGTTGGAAAATGAAATGTTAGAAATGGATCAAGCCATAGAAGAAGCAGCTAATAGAATACAGGTTAGATACGAGTATATTATCATATTTTTCATCATTATATACCATCATCCAAATATAAGTATACATTATTCTTGTTTTTTTTTAGGAAATGTTAGATAAATCGAAAGCTGCCGATTCTGGAATTAAATTAGAGGTTAACAGTAAAATATTAGATTCTTGTACAACTCTCATGCAGGCAGTTCGAGTTCTAGTTCAAAAATCCAGACTCCTTCAAGCGGAAATTGTGTCCCAAGGACGAGTAAGTTATGAATGTGGTGAACAACTCTAAAAACTTTTATTTGATTTAATTGTAGGGCACTGCTACAGCCAAAGAATTCTACAAGAGGAACCATCAATGGACAGATGGCTTTCTTTCAGCAGCAAAGGCAGTAGCTACCGCCGCAAAATTCTTACTGTAAGTATATAGAAATTCATAAGCTTAATGCTTTTATATTTCAAGAACAACAAAATCGAAATTAGCAAGGAAATTATTCAAATTCGTAGAAAGTTGTGTGTTTAAATTTGATTTCTTTCTTCAGAGTGCATGGTTTTCAATAAATTTTCTTTATAGCATTGGTTTTATTTGTCTTTTTTTGTCGCATCAGCATACCTGTCCGATTTAGTTTGATAGTTATAGAATATAATGTCATATTTGACATAGTTTTGTTCGTATTCCCACAGTTGTCCAATCTTGTTTCTAATGATTTAAAATTGTTTGGGTTTTATATTCCATTTTCTCTATTTGAATTACTTTTTATTATTTGTTATTAAGGTATCTTTGAATTTTCTCTATTTTCTGCTATTTTCAATTCCTGTCATTCATTCTTTCATTTTTCTGGAACTTGAAGGAATTAACAAAATAACTCACTTTCAATTATTTCTGTAAAAAGCTTCTATGATCAAGTTTAAATCAGTAAAATCAAACAATGTACTTCTCGTTTTTCTCACAGCAATCTCATATTAAGGCTACATCCAAATCAAATTTATGGTGATTATATGCAGGTACTTCAAAGAATTATTTTATTGTAGCACAGCTGCAGATAAGGTTGTTACAATGAATGGTAAATTTGAGCTTCTTATGGTGGCGGCACAAGAAACGGCAGCTTCTACTGCTCAACTAGTAGTAGCTAGTAGAGTAAAAGCAGATAGAAAGAGTAGCAACCTTCAGCAACTCACTTCCGCTTCAAAAGGCGTCACAACTGCTGTTGGTAAGTTTTGCGTAGGTCATAATCTGTAATTATTTATTTAATCATCTGTGAATACCATTTATATATATATATATATATATATATATATATATATATATATATATATATATATATATATATATATATATATATATATATATATATATTTGTCAACAGTTGCTTGTGTCACATTTGAATAAACATGTTCATTAATTTATCGTTATATTGTTTGTATTGTTTCCTTTTGCGCCATAATATAATGATAATTTCAAAAGGTTTGTTTGTGACCCAAATATTCTCTATAATTGGTAGATAATTGGAGAGGGCCAGTGAAAAAAAAACACAGAAATCTATCTTATGTTAATATCAACGTTTCGACAAGTTATATTGTCATCCTCAGGATACTAAAAACAGAAATGGCAAATTCACAACTGTAGACACGTTATCGAACAGGTAATATTACAGTTAATTTAAAATATTAAAGAACCAACCATAAAGATATGAAATTTTGATTAATATCTTCTTTTTTAAGTTTACAATACAACAATCAGATAAAATAAAGAAGCAATTGTTATAAGTACACGTAAACCATATTTATAATTATAATACTGTTATGGAGCAATAGAAGTACAAGAAGTTGTTAAAAGTTGGACAATTTTGGTTCTTGGAATAGACAATTTCTCTTAATATTAATTTTTGCCTAGTTTATTTACAAACAATATTTGACACATACAAAAATTAAAAAACATTTAGCATTTTAAGTTTTCAAAAATTAAACATTTTAAGTGTCATAGCAAAACAGTAAAACATCAGGACTTACCAACATATTCATATTTCTTTAGTTAGAAATTTAAAACACAGGATGCAATGGATAATTTCCATGTTAAAGTTGTTGTACATATAGGTACAGTGCCAAATAACACCTTTCTTGTTCTTTCTGTTTAGATTTTCTTTTTGTAATGAATGTATTTTTGAGGACCGATTTGTTTATCGTTTTACTGGCGACTAGCAACTGAATAGTTCAATATAATTTATAATATTGCGGATGTATGATATGATTTCCCATCAGTAAAAAGATCAACATTTGGTTGTTATCGTAACCATAAAGATAAAAATTGTGAGGAGAGAGTTCAAAATTACCATAGACATATAAAAGGTGATTTCATTATAAGAATTTAATTATTTATTTTCGCATTTTATAAATCAAGTTAAAATAAGAAGTATCCAGGCCTTCCGTATCTTGTTTTTTATTCACAGAATTTTTGTTTTTTTTTATTGAAATACTTTCCTGTAGCAGTCTTTTCCCTAAATTACTTTGAGTAGCTACTATTGATGTTTTGTCAAAATCAAATTGGTGGGCAAATTTTAAAGCATGGTCTGCAAGGGCTGTTTTTGAATTTGTTGTGGCCAAATTGGCAGGTCTGACACTGCGGAAGTGAATAATGTCCTACAAGTTTTCAACAGCTTTCACCCTAAACTTCAATTCAAAGTGGAACAAGAAAACAACCATAAAATATCATTCTTAGACATCACACTTATCAGAACTGAAGAAAATCTAATAAGAACTGACTGGTATCACAAGCCTACTTTCTCAGAAAGGTTCCTGAATTTCCAATCAAAACATTCATTTTCACAAAAAAATTAATATCATAAATAACCTTAAATACCGTGCTCTTACTCTCTCACATCCCCATTTTCATCAAAAAAATTTAAACAATATAAAACAATTTTTATTAAAGAATAACTATCCACATAGACTTATAAGTAAACTGTTAAACCCATGCACTAAAAATAACAGTAAAGATTCTACACAAAAAACAGTTTACCTTAAAATCCCTTACATAGAAAACCTTTCTGAGAGGATAGCTAAGATACTTAGATCCGAAAATTTAGAAATAGCGTTTAAGAGCTAAAATACTATCAAAAAATATTTCTCTTGACTTAAAGTCAAGACTCCAGATGAACTTAGGAGTGGCATAGTCTATCAAATTCCGTGTGCAGATTGTGAGGGTGCATATGTCGGGCAAACTGGTAGATACCTAAAAACCAGAATCTCAGAACATCAAAGAAGTGTCAGACCTGCCAATTTGGCCAGAATAAATTCAAAAACAGCCCTTGCAGACCATGCTTTAAAATTTGCCGACCAATTTGATTTTGACAAAACACCAATAGTAGCTACTCAAAGTAATTTAGGGAAAAGACTGCTACAGGAAAGTATTTCAATAAAAAAAAACAAAAATTCTGTGAATAAAAAACAAGATACGGAAGGCCTGGATACTTCTTATTTTAACTTGATTTATAAAATGCGAAAATAAATAATTAAATTCTTATAATGAAATCACCTTTTATATGTCTATGGTAATTTTGAACTCTCTCCTCACAATTTTTATCTTTATGGTTACGATAACAACCAAATGTTGATCTTTTTACTGATGGGAAATCATATCATACATCCGCAATATTATAAATTATATTGAACTATTCAGTTGCTAGTCGCCAGTAAAACGATAAACAAATCGGTCCTCAAAAATACATTCATTACAAAAAGAAAATCTAAACAGAAAGAACAAGAAAGGTGTTTCTTTGGCACTGTACCTATTATGTACAACAACTTTAACATGGAAATTATCCATTGCATCCTGTGTTTTAAATTTCTAACTAAAGAAATATGAATATGTTGGTAAGTCCTGATGTTTTACTGTTTTGCTATGACACTTAAAATGTTTAATTTTTGAAAACTTAAAATGCTAAATGTTTTTTAATTTTTGTATGTGTCAAATATTGTTTGTAAATAAACTAGGCAAAAATTAATATTAAGAGAAATTGTCTATTCCAAGAACCAAAATTGTCCAACTTTTAACAACTTCTTGTACTTCTATTGCTCCATAACAGTATTATAATTATAAATATGGTTTACGTGTACTTATAACAATTGCTTCTTTATTTTATCTGATTGTTGTATTGTAAACTTAAAAAAGAAGATATTAATCAAAATTTCATATCTTTATGGTTGGTTCTTTAATATTTTAAATTAACTGTAATATTACCTGTTCGATAACGTGTCTACAGTTGTGAATTTGCCATTTCTGTTTTTAGTATCCTGAGGATGACAATATAACTTGTCGAAACGTTGATATTAACATAAGATAGATTTCTGTGTTTTTTTTTCACTGGCCCTCTCCAATTATCTACCAATTATATAATGATAATATTCAATCAAATACTGATAGAAGTACCACTTATATCCATTTATTAAACATCTTTTCAGGCACTGTTGTGGCTACAACGAAAAGTTGTAGGCAGCTTATTGACGAAGTAGAAGATCTAGACACTTCCAATTTGACGTTACATCAAGCTAAAAAACTAGAGATGGAAGCTCAAGTGAAAGTTCTTGAATTGGAAAAAGAACTAGAAGATGAAAGACTCCATTTGGCCTCCCTCAGAAGGAGCCATTATCAGCTAGCAGGTGAAGGGTAAATTTACAGAAATGGATACAAATAATGTAAGTACCACAAGATCAAAATTTGAATCATCAGTTTTGTTAAAATATATTAAATATTTACAATTATGTTTATTTTAGGTTGCTGATGATTGAACATACCCATGCATTTTTTGATTGTATAATAACTTATACACAGTAAAATTAAGTTATCCAAAGATAATTGTTGAAAATATTCATACCTTTTTACTGAAGTTGTTAGTGTTATAGTTTATTATACAAGCCTTTTATCTTATAAACATTTTCATTACTATTGTATTACTTACATTGAATTATTTAAATAATATATTATTTAATATTAAATAAATGAAAAAGTACACTGATGTGGTTTCCTTGCACATGATGCCAATAAAATAAACATATTTGAGTATTTCTTCACTTCGCTAAATGAAGCTAATAAAAATTTAATTCTTTTCAATATATATATATATATTACTTTGCATAAACCAATTTTAAATTTGAAGAAAGTATTAGAAACTGTAATTGAAAGAAATGTAATACGTTCTAAATTAGTTTTATAAAAATAGTTATTTACGATACAAGTGAGTTAACAGCATCATTAAGATACGCGTGTGAAAGTTGCACAACGAGTGCGTAGCACGAGTTGTGTAACCACACAAGTGTCTTAATGGGGTTAACCCGCGTGTATTGTACAATATTTTATCTACTCCTAACTGGGATACTTATTTTTATACAATTCATTTTTATTATAATTAATTTTACCTTAATACCTTTGTTCAAATAAGTACCTGAAACACCATGCATGGCTATGTCAATTTGATATTAAATAATAGTGATGTCACTTTAAAGTCAAGTTTCAAAAATTGTAATCTAAAATGAGCGATTCGGAAAGTATTCCTTCTGATATTGAAGAAGAGGCATCGAGAGCCATTTCTGGATTGCTACCAGAAAAATCCAGGCAGAAGTATGAGTCTGTCTGTATACCATAAGTATGGTAGTCATCTAAAGAAAGAGTGCGGTAATGAAAATGCGTGAGTTAAGAAGCTCTTAACTCACTCAAAATGCGTGCGGTAAGAGCTTCTTAACTCACTGGAGTAGATAAAAATTATAATTGCTAAGATATTTGTGTGCTAAAATAATGAATTTGAAGTATCTTCTATGAAGTCACTAATAAAATAAATATTTGAAAACTTAATAGTTTTCAAGTTATGCAAGTCTACTTAACAGTAATTAATAACCTTATCTTTCCATTTCAGTAAAATTTTTTTTTAAGGAAAAAAGCTTTATATTTATTAGTCATAATAAAATGATACATGAATCAAAGTATTGAAATTGTTTTCATAACTAGCTCACTAATTGTGGTCATATTGTACTTTACTCACTGGTTAACATGGTTGAGTCTACAAACTTTCAAGTTTTAATCATGACATTCAAAAATGTTAGTGTCGTTTATTAAATTAATAAATAAAAATTTTCATAGGGCAGAAATATTGTTTAATTTAAAAAGTTACATCAATATTTAACTGCAGGCTTGACACCTTGTATTTTCTTGAATAAAATTCTATTTTCATACTCGATTTTTGCTTGTGCTTTCCTTCGATTGATGTCGAAGCTTGACTTAATCTGTGGATATTGGTAGGTTTTATATTGCTTTGGTCTTCTAGTTTTTGACATAATTTTGGTCATAAGAATTGAATTATCTCTCTCTATATCTCTTAAACGGGTATCATTAAATGTTTTATTCAAGCATGCCCCATCATATATTGGATATTTACAAAGATTTCCACAACTTGAACTACTATCGCTTGGTGTATCAAAATGTTCTGAATAATTATCCAATTCGAAGTCGGAAAATCCTTCTTTCTCTACATCTTTCAAAAAAGATAATAATTTATTATCTTCTTCATTCTTCAAGCCTTCACTGGGAGGAATATCATTTGAAGTTGATGAAGGCATAACACCTGTTGATGAGATGAATTCAGACATCTGTATCTTTCAATTCAAGAAATTGTGATATATGTGGACAGTCCACTTTAAATAGTTGTTTGAAGTGTTTTGACAAATTTTTTTGTACTTATTTACGTGTTGCCATGGTTTGAGTTTAAAAGTTTTAAATAAATAAAAATGTAGAAACAATTGAATCATTTTTATAAAAAAATTACATCTATCATGAGAGCTTAATTAATATTATAAAAAATATCTGAAACTTATTCCTTTAGTTATTCAAAAACGTTCAGAAGAAATTTTTTTGTGTGAACACAGATGAGGATTCATTCACAGAAAAGAAAGTTCTACCAATCTTCGAAAAATAACTTCAATATTGACAGTTCGGGAAGATTTACATAGAAACTTGTGAAGAACCTTTTAATTTAAACAAGGAAATAAGCTTATTGACAAATAATAAGTATTCATTCAACAACTTTCCGTTTCTTTCTTTTAGATTTTTCATAAGTATTATATAAATACGAATACCTAAGATTTTCGTTACAAAGAATATAGAAAGCATTAATAAAGTTAAACAAAAATAACTTTCTTTAAAATCCTCTAATTTTGTTAGTGGATGAAGGGATATTTTGTTATTCTCTACTCATGAACATGATAGTATTCAAAATAATGAGCTACTGAAATGAAAAATGTTGGTTGTTCATCTAATCAAAGAAAGATTTTTGTCATAGCTCGTACATGCATGCAAGTGTTAAGACTTGCATGTGCAGGTCTTGACTCGCGAGCAAGTGCGAATGTGTATGGGGCAAAACTGACGGCGCGGCGCGTTCAGTTCCAGGCACGGCGCCTCTTGAATCAGGCAGCGACTGATTTTTAGAGCAAGTGCGAGGGCAAGTCTTAACACTTGCATGCATGTGCATAGTTTATAGAAGTAGTCGAATATATTGAGAATTTTGTTTCAATAAAGTTTACCATCTGGACAAATGAATCTATAACTTCTCTTCACAAATAGAGCGGTATTTTAGCGAATACATAAATGTTGCATATATTTTTCTGGAATACCATAAGAATCACTGGAAATCTAGAGATAACCAAAACACCTTGAATCTGACACACACTTTGAGGATGAGAACCACTGGTGTAAAAAGAACCACTGGTCTAAAACTAGGTCATCGAATTTGTATTTGTATGTTATAACCTAAAAATATTCCCTGGAAAACTACTGAAAAAGCTATTCAAAATTTTTCTGATATGCAAAGAAGAGTAGTTGTTACTGGAATGGGTGTTATATCACCATTAGGAGGTACTTTAGCGGAGTCTTGGAAAAATGTTATATCAGGTGTATGTGGCATAACAAAGTTAGTTGGCCCCAATTTTAATCAGCTCCCATGTAGAGTAGCAGCATTTATTCAGTCGAAAAGTTCCAGAATCGAACTACGCGATTATTTCACTAAAACTGAATTGAAATCTATGGGATCATCAACTGCATATGCGCTTCTTGCAACTAGAGAAGCATTAGAAGATGCCAAACTGCTTGAAATTAATAATGAAACTAAACAACGAACTGGCGTTGCAATAGGAACAGGTATGGTTGATTTACAAGATATATGTGAAACGAATGATGCATTAAATAAAGGTTATCGTAATGTGAGTCCTTTTTTTGTACCTAGAATATTACCAAATATGTCTGCAGGGCATATAAGCATAAAATATGGATTTCAAGGGCCAAATCACTCTGTGTCCACAGCTTGTGCAACAGGGGCTCATGCAATAGGTGATTCATTGAGGTTTATTCGTAATGGGGATGCCGATATTATGATTTGTGGAGCAACAGAAGCTTGTATTTCACCATTATCAATAGCAGCCTTTTGTCGGCTGAGAGCTCTTAGTACTTCATTTAATGATAATCCTGATAAAGCTTCTCGACCTTTTGATAATAAAAGAGATGGTTTTGTGATGGGAGAGGGTACCTCTATATTAGTATTGGAACATCTAGAACATGCAGTTAAGCGTGGAGCAAAAATTTATGCTGAAATTCTTGGATATGGTTTATCAGGAGATGCTTCACATTTAACAGCACCTAGCGCTGATGGAAGTGGAGCGTTTTTAGCCATGCAAAGAGCTGTTAAAGATGCAAACATATCCATTGATGAGATAACTTATATAAATGCACATGCAACATCAACTCCTTTGGGAGATTCCATAGAACTCAAAGCAATTAAAAGATTATTTGAAAATAATGTGAAATACTTATCTGTTTCTTCAACAAAAGGAGCACATGGACATTTGTTGGGTGCTGCTGGGAGCTTAGAGGCTACATTTACCATAAAAGCAATTGAAGAAGGATTAATACCTCCAACTATCAATTTAGACGATTGTGAAGAGAAAGAAATTAATTTTGTGCCACATAAATGTCAGGAATGGAAAGTTAACAGAAGAGTAGCTTTAAAAAATGCATTCGGTTTTGGGGGGACAAATGCTTGTTTGTGTATAGGACAATATAACTAATTTTTTATGAGTAAAGCACACTGAGATAAAGATACAATGCTAACACTAGACAAGATTAATGTATATCTCTGTTTTTCTTGTATTTTCATTTAAATTCATCATTTGTCTGAAAGATTATTTCCTGAAAAGAAGGGGAAAGTTGAAGGTTGTGAAGTAATTTTTATTGATATAGTACACTTTGTTTTCTATTTTATTACCGGGTACTCTTGTCTGAAAATAATTCTTCTCAATATATCACATTCCAGGTTTGTGGAACATAAGATACTGAGAACAAAATTCGGTTTTATTCAAATACGTGTTGAATTTCTTATTCAATTTCTCATGAAGTGATAAGTAAATACATGTATTGGAAAATGCTAATTTCCTCTCACTGTCTGTTAATAATATTCATTGGTTAAATAATCATAACAGAATTTCAAAAAATGAGTGAGCAGTTCAGTCACTAGTCATTTTTAGCAATGTGAACCGCATTAAGATAAAACGGAAAAAATTACCAAATGAAAAAAACAGAACTGAAAAGAATATAATTTATATTATTGTAAAAAAATTCGCAAAGTGCATTGCTTATTGATAGATGTGATTCGAACGGAATAAATTCTTTTTCGGTTGAAAAAAATAGTTGAAACCTACAATGGATCGTACCTCAATATCAACCCAATCCACGTACCAACTTTGGCCTTCTAACTCGATCTGCAGAAGCTGTGGATAGAGGTGAACAATTTTCAAACACCACGAAAATCCAACCAGAAATCTTCAATGGCGGCAAAGGAAAAACATTGTTATAGTTCCAGGATAACTGGTTAACTTAACCTAATCTGTTACCTGAACACAATACACGAGCAAATTTTCAACCCTGTAGGTCAAATTGATGTTTTTACAGCTTAAAAACCGAGAATACTAAATTTCAAATATGTTGTTCAAGTGAACAATTTATAGTTATAAATTAATAATAATAAAATAAGATTCACTAATTAATTTAATAATCACTTTTCAACTTTAAGTAAGATCTGTGCAACAAGGTTTACAAACAAACGTTTATAGACTACAGGCCCATATCAAAAAATGGATGGGTCATATGAACCACCAGGTGATGTATATAGGACGATATAAGAGCATAAAATAATAATATTCAGCATTATGCCGTCACTTGAAAGCTGTCCAACTGAGTGCTGGTGAGAATTCAAAAGTGCAGGTAGAGGGAGTACATTTTGGTCATATATTTTTGTACCATGGATAGATCCATGAAAAATAATGAGAAAGCGCGCAGTGCCGTAAAAAAATGGTGCGCCACAAAGTCGGTAAATTTTTTTGATTCTCTGACAATTTCCAGGGTAAATTTGGTCATTTCATTCTGTACGGCATCAGTTTCATACTGTTTCAATACAGCTTCTAATCCATTATTCGGCAACGCCGTACAAAAATCATGCGACAAGGGGAAAAAATTGAGGGTTGCAACCCCCTCTTTCCGTGGTTCGGGGGGTGATTTGAAAAAGTACGGCTTCGGTTCCAAAACATTATTTAGCACTCAAAAGTACTATTAAAAATAATGCCGTCAAAAAATTATTGTTCATTAGAATGTATATTAATAAATATCTTAATTTCATGGTATACTTGATTTATAAAGCTATAAAATCATTTGACTCTGTACGGCAACTTTTTTTTTAACATGATATGGTAAAATTTAATTGTTATATAGTATTTTGCCGTTCAAAAGAAACTGTTCTAAAAACAATTATAGAGAAATACAAAAACTGAAATTTTTAATATTCATAGATTAATAAAATATAGCAATTTTCTACATTTTTCCCTTGTTTTAAATAGTATTAAGATAAATAAATTAGGAAAAAATGATGCCGTACATTTTAATGCAGACCATATCTATTAGGCTGATGAAAATGACGATATATATGTAAATTATATTTATTTAATATTTTTATTACTTTTTTATCAATATGAACTTTCAGATTTGTACGGCATTAACTTTTTATGAATTATTGCATTAAGTACAAATAAACTATCTAAATGCCGTATAAAAAAATATCGTCATGAATTTCACCTTACATTTCGTTATATGGATTTTTCTTACATTTCGTTCTATGGATTTCCCTACAAACCTTTGGACCAACGAAAATGTACGGCATGTAAAAAAATATTATCTATGCATAAAATACTTTCAAAATAAATTAATTTTATGTTGTTTCAAATCACCACCCGGACCACGGAAAGGGAGGGGGAGGGGGTTGCAACCCTCGATTTTTTCCCCTTGTCGCATGATTTTTATACGGCGTTGCCGAATAACGGATTAGAAGCTGTATTGAAACAGTATGAAACTGATGCCGTACAGAATGAAATGACCAAATTTAACCTGGAAAATGTCAGAAAATCAAAAAAATTTACCGACTTTGTGGCGCGCCATTTTTTTACGGCACTGTGCGCTTTCTCATTATTTTTCATGGATCTATCCATGGTAAAAATGCCGTACAAAAACATATGACCAAAATGTACTCCCTCTACCTGCACTTTTGAATTCTCACCAGCACTCAGTTGGACAGCTTTCAAGTGACGGCATAGTGCTGAATCTTATTATTTTATGCTCTTATATCGTCCTATATACGTCACCTGGTGGTTCATATGACCCATCCATTTTTTGTCATGGGCCTGTAGTCTATTATAATTTGGTTTTGTGCTGTCATTTATCTGTAGAGGAATGTGCGCAAGCGTCTATTTACAAACGAGATAAACCCAATGTATGTACTCTGAATAATTTAAAATACGTAACATAACTATATAAATTTATTTTACAAAATTCGGGCGTTCAAAACTAAAATTGGGAGAAATAGTACGATTTCGGGAGAATCCCGAAATAAAAAAAAATCGAAAATCGTGGTTGGTAGGATGACTAAAACGGATATAAAAACTACTGACTGTTGACTTTCGATGAAATGCAGTAGTTCATTATTTTCTGGAACTCTGAAGTAGATATTCTCATTACATAAACAGTTTCAGTTTAATCTATTGATAAACTAAAATTTTGTAAGTTTCAACTTCTGTATCTCTTAAATATAAAATATAACTCTCATTAATTTTCAAAAATATTTCTGTTGATTGCATGAAGATCAATCATCACAGCTGAAAGTAATCCTTCAAGAATACTATAAATTGAGGTAAACAAACAACCAAAATGCTTCTGATAAATATTTTATTTACTTTATTTCTTACATAGAATGAAGAATGATGCAATATAGTGCATCAGTTCTATAAAAAAACAACTCTATTTTCAACATTTAACCCATATGGAATGCAACAAATATGTTAGTAAAATAAAAAGTATACAATCATCAGTTTCAATTTCTCTGAATTACACAAATATCCTGCTTGAAAAAAATTATATTGAGACATTTAAATGAACGGTATTTGAAAATGAATTCTACTCCTTTTTAAAATAAAAAAATTTGGCCTGTAAAAGGTTCTAACTGCTGATAAAATTTGAATCAATTTGAAGCATACTTGGTTTGAACTAACAAACGGGGCACTGTAAGCGGACCGTTGACACAAAATTGCGCAAACCTACTCTGTAGGGTCTCCCGTAACTCCATACGTTTCTCATTGACTTGTCTGTTGTTGTTTCTAAACTCGTTCACTTCTTCTGGCGTTATGAAACAACTATCATCCTCGTCGCTATTATCCTGAAACGATAAATTATACTGATAAATGTCTGATGATATTGAATACTAAGAAAGTTCTAGAGGGCCAGCATTGTGATTAATGAAAATTGAAATCTATCATATTGATTCAATTAATGTTTTTTCAAAGAACTGAGAAATGGCAGGGCGATTTTAATGATTTGTCTCTTTTGTGGAAGTTTTACCATATGAATAGTAATTTCTCGATATGATTCACAATAATGAAATTCATTAAAAATTTAAATAAGAATTATAATATGAATTCATCCTTTATGAAATTAACTAGTGACCCGTCCTGGCTACGGATAATTTCATTTTACTGGCTGGAGAACACCATTAGACGCGTGCGATATAGGCACACAGTACTAGGGATGTGACCTCGATTCGGAAAAATCGATTAGTCAATAATCGATTTTTTTTATTTAGAGATAAATCGATTTGTGAAAAATGTGGTCGACTCGCGGTCACGAAACGCTTAACACTAAGCGTAAGCTAACCTAACTTTTGTTGTCGATAATTAATAAATTTGTAGGGAAATGTTAAAGCACAGTATTTGCGTGAACTATCGGGCTTTTTACTACCTAAGCATAAAAAGAAGATCTGACATTCACCTTTAAAATGCTCAAAGCCAAAGCGTGAGCGTCTCTAAGCGCTAGTAGGCCAACACGAACGCCAATAATCTGTGCTTCTAAGCGTGAGCGCTTAAAGCGTGTAAGCGCCCAACGCGAATACACCCATAGAGTACAGATATATATATATATATATATATATATATATATATACATATATATATATATATATATATATATATATATATATATATATATATATATATATATATATATATATACATATATATATTAAGATTTCTATGATAAAAACAAAAAAGATCACAATTATATATAGTACGTACAGATGGCGCTGATTTTTTTATCGACTTATTCAGTAAACTTATCCATTTTTTCATTAATTGCACAGATAGCACCCTTTACAAAAATCGATTTAAAATGTGTAATTCTTATAATCGATTTATTAAAAATCGATGTTTACCATTAGTAAAATCGATTATAAAAAATCGACAATGAAAAAAAAAATCGATTAAAATAAAAATCGATTATTTATTCACATCCCTGCACAGTACCAGCACACCCCGCGCACGCCGACAACCGCGATGAAACGTACGGCCCGCCAACCGCTATGTCTGCTTTTTAGATCTCGAATATCTTCTGAGATATCCATTTTATTTTAATGAAATGCTGTAAAGGGCAGTTTTGATCTACATGAAATGTACAACGTATGTATTGTATTTAATAAGATAAGGAATTATACTGTATTGTATAAAATAGATTGGTAAATAACACATATTTTTTTTGTAATATGTAAAATATAAAAATGGTTACTGTGGGTTATGCTGAGGAGATAAATATATACCATCGCTGACTTTTTCATCGATCTTTTCAAGATATACAATTCCGTAGTACATTAATTTGATCTATCTCGTAAGGTTTTGCGATTTAAGAGCAGAAAAATATATTTTCCTGCTTTTCTGTTCTATTATATGAATGTATTGTTCATAATAATAATAAATTTATTTTTCGACAATTACAAACAATACAAATGCAAATCAAAGTAGTGTAAGTAAATACGAATTCGTCATACAAATTCAACAAAAAAGCCTACTCAATAATTAAACTCAAAACATAATTAGCAATGCCTATACCCCACAGCAATCATTAAATTCTTTAATGCTGTAGGGTTCACAATCTAAGATGAACTTGTATATATTCTTCTTGAAACTATTAATATCACTCAAGTTCCGAAGATGCTTCGGTAGCCCATTAAAGACCTTCATAGCCCCTCCCAGCGAGTAGTTCTATGGCGCGGTAGGATGAAGTATTTAGTTCTTCTAGTATTGTTTGTATTCCTATATGATTCGAAATATGTATAATGCCTATGTAGAAACAAAATAAGTTGATACAAATATAATCCAAACACAGTCAGAATATTATTTTTTTTAAATAAACCCCTACATGAATACCTATAGGGCAGCCCAAACATTGATCTCAAAGCCCATTTTTGAGTGATTAATATTTCAGCGGTATATGAGGAGCTACCCCAGAAAATCAACCCATATGATACTAGGCTTTGAAAGTTCGCAAAGTACACAGTTTTCAGAACGTTTACTTCAACTTGATCCTTAATAGCTCTCATATAAATCACCAAGTTTAACTTTTTCTTTAAGTAATCGATATGTTGGTATATACCCAAAAATGTTGCACTATCATTTATATTTAGGACATTCTCATTGCAATTGAAGGAGCTTGGTATTACTACTTTTTTTCGCTCACTTCCAAACAATATGCATTCTGTTTTGGCCATGTTTAGAACTAATTGACTCTCGTCGCACCACCCACTCACCTCTCCCAGTACTCTCTGCGCACCTGTAATACAATCAGTAATTGATTGTGATGATATGAGAAAGTTGGTGTCATCCGCATATACAATTGGTCTACAAGAAATGTTAAAGTCTCTTGCACATAATGTATTGATATACACTATGAAAAGAATTGGACCCATAACACTTCCTTGTGGTACGCCCTTCATTAGTGCTTGTTTTCTGGATAAGTATTCCTTACCATTTACTTTTAGGCACACCATTTGTTTTCTATTTTCAAGATAGCTCGCTATCAGACGAAGTTGATTGTCTCTAATGCCTACATTTTCTAGATTCCTCAGAAGTATCTCATGTACAACCAAGTCGAAAGCCTTCGACAAGTCAAGAAATAGTGCCAGTGGAATCTCACCCTTCTCTAGATGTTCAAGAATGGTGTTTGTTAGTTCAAAAATCGCAGTATAAACCTTCCTCTTGAATCCCTCTAACAATTACTAAAAACTGCATTAAAATCCGTTGATTAGTTTAAAAGATCTAAGCGAACAGACAGCAGGAGCGACTTCATTTTATACTATGTAGATTATTAAAACCAAACAAGAATTATCAAGTTAGGTTTCACATTTAATGCGGGTTATGTACCATTACTATCATCACATAATAGATTATTATTGGGACTTTCGTCTGCGTATGAAACTTTTTTTGTTTAATAAGTTTGATATTTTTATACTTACATCTAACATTTCCTGTAAACTAGGTTGATTTCCATTTCCTCCGTATGTGAGCTTAAAATTTGATACATAATCTGTTTCATGTTGACAGCAAGAATCTGAACAGGCCAATTCTGAACCTTCTGGAGATGTGGACAAGCTGGAGACGAGTGAACCTGTCTCACAGCATCCATTGTTGTTCTCTGATGAGTAACCGCAGTCGTGGGAATGATCGCTGGAAGATCCGCTTTCTTTTTTGTGGAATTCTTCAGCGCCGCCTGAAAAAAAGAAAACATAAAATGATGAACAATTATATGAAAATGAAGATTAGAAATTCCGAAAAAATTACTTTCTTCAATAATTCTGATATGCATGAACTTTTTAAACATTTAGATATATTTCACGTTACTCCTGCATTATTCCACGTATTATGAAACAAAAAATTGTCACATATATTTTATATAATGAAAAAGTTTGTTTCTACCTTTTACATTTTCATTTGTACATTACAGATTAGGAACAGATTAGGAACAAAATTCCTGATGATAGTTGATTTTATTCCAGCTAACCTACTGAGGAAATTCGAGATTTTTATGTCTATTAGGTTCATTTTCAACAAAATTATGTACACTAATATAGATCTCCATAATTTATTTCAAAAACCAATAGGGTTATTGCTTTCTGAGTAACTAATAATATTAAACTCTTTCAAAATTTTAGACAACAGACAAAACAATCACTTAATAAAAATACAATACGAATGTGAATTTGAAAAAAAAGCATGCTTGAATGTAAATGCAGCACTAACTTAGCAAGAACACAACACAAATTTGATCTTTTCAAATAAATAAATAACAACTATAAATATTTATATATAATAGAATATATTTAGCTTCCAAAATTAATTTAAACAATTTGACAATGCAACAAAAAATGGAAACGTATTAAAAAAGAAAGTAACTAAGAAAAAGGTGTTGTATGTGTATATATATATATATATATATATATATATATATATATATATATATATATATATATATATATATATATATATATATATATATATATATATATATATATATATATATATATATATATATATATATATATATATACTAGCTGACCCGGCAAACGTTGTTCTGCCATATAAATTATTTTTATCTATCTATCTTTCTATCTATTCATCTATCTGCCGATGTATATCTACCTATCTAACTATCTATCTATCTAGATAGTTATCTGTCTTTCTATCTATCTATCTACATATCTATCTAACCCGACAAACGTAGTTCTGCCATAAAAATTATTTTTATCTATCTGTCTTTCTATATATTCATCTATCTGCTAATGTATCTCTATCTATCTATCTAGATAGTTATCTATCTTTCTATCTATCTATCTATCTATCTATCTGACCCGGCAAACGTTGTTCTGCCATATAAATTATTTTTATCTATCTAAATAGGGGTTGATCGTAGAGGGGTGAAAATTTAGGGTTGTATATATTTTTGAATGCTGTATCATAAAAAAATAGAACAGAAAATGTTGTCAGAAAAATAAAGAAAAAAATTAAGGGGTGGACTACCCTTAACATTTAGGGGGATGAATTTTTGTCGGATTCTCTGACCTAACCGATATGCACACAAAATTTCATGAGAATCGGTCGAGTCATTTCGAAGGAGTTTAACAAATGAAAAATAAGGGTTGATCGTAGAAGGGTGAAAATTTAGGATTGTATGTATTTTTGTATGCTGTATCATAAAAATTTTGTCTAAAAAATGAAAAAATAAATTAGGGGTGGACTACCCTCAACATTTAGGGGGATGAAAAATAGATGTTGGCCGATTCGCAGACCTACTCAATATGCTCACAAAATTTCATGAGAATCGGTCAAGCCGTTTCGGAGGAGTATGGGAACGAACATTGTGACACGAGAATTTTATATATAAGATATATATATATATATATATATATATATATATATATATATATATATATATAATATATATATATATATATATTATATATATATATATATATATATATATATATATATATATATATTTATTTATATATATATTTATATATATATATATTATTATATATATATATATATAATATATATATATATATATATATATATATATATATTAATGAAATGAATAAATGACTTCTGACTCACCTCCATTGGGTACGTTATAGTTATCACATTGAAAGGGAACTTTTTTGTTGGCCTTACTACCTGGTGAGGAACCACATTTACAATCGTCTAACCAAACATCGCCGTTGCACTGCAAATCATCTATCTTGCAGAGTTTTGAACACTCGAAGTTGTCATCCTGTCGATTGTTTTCATGCTGTAAATATCGTTAAATATGCCATATATCACTCATTCAGATTGTTTTCACAAGATCAACTGTAATATCGACTATACTATATTCCTATTTGGATCGATAACAAAACCGTCAAAACATTTGAACACTTAAATCGTACATCTCATTCAAAGATGCCCCTCGCACCCAAGAATAATCACTTCCTGAATCTGGCCTAAATGCAAACTATTTATACTTTTTTCCATTAAAAAATATTTGAGACATATAATTCCATCATTATTTGTAACTCCGCACAATTATAAGGAAATTTGATTGAACTACCGAAAAATCTAATAAAATAAATTACACTATTTTTCGCCATCTGCCGAACCGAACAACACTGGCTACTGTTATTGATAAAATTAGCTATGTTACCATAAATATAAATTTTCTCAAGGTTGGAACTACAAAGATCATTTAGCTCACCTGAGATTCAGCAAAGTGCAAAATCTATTAACAAAAGTGTTCAATCATGATCAGTGAAGAGTAAATGTGAATATTTCTGTACTTGAAACTATTTTAGTAAACGCGGTTCATTGATTCCATCAACATAATTTTAGAAATGAGATGATTCATTCATATATCTCTTTATTATATAGAAAATTGCTTCATCATAAATACTTATATTAAGTTTATCCCACACTTTTTTTCAGGTATCTTTATTCCAATAAAATGAAAATATGATTACTCTTGGGATTTACCCGGACGCATGGAAAATTTCGTATATTATTCCTTTACCTAAAGGCGGGGATAATGCGGACATAAATAATTACAGACCTGTGAATAAATATAATGTATTTGCTAAACTGCTTGATTTTGTTGTCTATCACAAAATTTTCGGTTATTTTCGGAGATTCATAGTTCCGCAACAACATGGTTTCATTGATGGCAGATCAACTGTTACAAATTTAACAGTTTATTATGAATTCTTAGTAAAGCAACTAAACTCTGGCTATGTGGTAGATTCTATTTATACAGATCTTTCGAGAGCGTTTGATCTAGTAAATCTGGAACTTTTACTCTGAAAACTATATGCCTATGGCATGAGTGGTAGTCTCCTTCGATGGGTTTCATCTTATCTTCATGATAGAAAACAAATAGTAAAAATCGGGAATGTCTACTCTTTTTCAATCATTGTTCTTTCGGGAGTAGGACAGGGGACTCATTTGGCCCCTTTATTCTTCCTCATTTTTATTAATGATGTGATAGATCAAATCCTGTATAGTAAAATTTTGTTGTTCGCTGATGATGCAAAGATTTTTAGAGAAATCACCTCCTACGAGGATATGGATAAATTGCAATATGACATAAATAGCTTTAATAATTGGTGTGCAGCTAATGGATTGAATATCAACGTAAATAAATGCTTCCACATTAGGTTTGGTAGATCACGATCTATTTGGCTTCTTCCATATTCTCTTAGTAATGAACTTATAAATCAAGTGAATTTTACGAAAGATTTAGGTGTAATTTTTGATGACAAATTATCTTTTAAGCAGCACTACGAATTTACTTTTCTAAAAGGTCAAAAGAAAATCTATTTTCTTAAGAGGTTTACGAATAAGTTTAACAACATCAAAACATTTAGAAAACTTTATTTCTCCTTTGTGTATTCAACAGTTATGTATGCTTCTCCTATTTGGAGACCCAAAGATAAGGGAGAGATAAAAAAGTTAGAATCTCTCAATAGAGTATTTATTAGGTATGCAGGGTATAGAACTGGAATGAGAATTCCGTTTACAGATCACAATTTAGTTCCCCTTTATCAGAGATTTAAAATCTCAAATTTTGAAGCAGCTATGGATAGAGCTGATGTGATCTTTGGGTATAAAATTTTGGTCAATTTAATTGATGTACCTGAAATATTGAGTCAATTTAATTTTTATGTACCCCCCCGCAACCTTCGTCATAATATTTATGATTTTCAAACTAACAATTGTCGTCGGGGAGATCAAGAGAGAATTATTGATAGAATATTTATGTTATGTAATAAAATCGTAGACTGGTTTGATCCAAACACACTTTCGTTATACAAAATAAAAAATTTATCAAAATCATTGTTAAAATTTGAATGAATTGAATAACTTAATATTTTTTTTTATGTAATCAAGTTTATATTTTTGTAGGCTTCTAGCCATAAACACTTTGTAATTTTTAATGTATGGGGCTTGCCCCGTGAATAAAGATAAATAAATAAAAATAAAATAAATTTCACATTAGCTTCATTAATCTCTGAGAGTTATGATAGTATTTTTTATCTCTTTTTTAAACACTCCAATGGATGTTGAAAATAGATCAATTTTTTCGCATATCTGATTGAACTTTTTGCATATCGAATAAATTGGAGATTTCGATAGTATATTCGTTCTTGGAGTAGGTAAATAGAAACAAAGTGAACCTCTGCTGTTCAAACGAGGTATATTAAAGCTAAGCTGAGACAATAACTCTGGACAATCAGTCAAATAGTTTGTGAGCTTATAGACAAATATGCAAGAGTGGTAAATTCTACGGTCCTCCAAAGATAACAGGGAAAATCTTTTTAATAATAAATTATTATTTAAACCTTGTTCGGGATAAATTCCATCAATTCTATACGCAATATATTTCAAGAATATTCGTTGAATTGATTCGAGCAGATGAATGTGCTTAAGGTAAATAGGCGACCAAATCAGCGAGCCATATTCTAAGCGTGTTCTCACATATGAGTTGAAGAGAGCAATAAGACTATCTACGTTTTTGAAGTCCTTGCAGTTTCTAAAAATCAACCCAAGCATTCCCTTTGCTGCCGATGCAGTTTTAATAATGTGCGTTGAGAAACTCAATTTGGAGTCAAAATGAATACCAAGATCTTTTGTTACATCACACCGATCCAAAAAAATTTGATTTATTGAGTAAATGTATTCCACTGGTTTGATTTTTAGAGTATAGGTAGAATAGTGACATTTTTGAATATTTAAGGGTAATTTATTTGTTTCACACCAAAATGCTAGACGGTCAATATCACTTTGGAGCAACTCACAGTCACTCTGAGACTCAATGACCCTAAATATTTTCAAATCATCCGCAAACAAAAGAATGCCACTTGCTATACTTTCACCTATATCATTCACAAATAATGAAAACAGAAGTGGGGCCAAATTGCTCCCCTGAGGTGCCCCGCTGGTAGAAATGAAACATTCCGATCTATGACCACGGTACTCAACATATTGTGACCGATTACTGAGGTATGATTATATTAAGTTTATCCCACACTTTTTTTCAGGTATCTTTATTCCATTAAAATGAAAACATGATTACCAACTCACCTGATCACATTCACACTTAACTGACTCGTTCTCTGAACAATCACAACCCTTCTCCAATCCATCTTTGTCGTCCTCCTCGTCGTCGCAGTCGTTACAGTTCTCCTTCGCGTCGTTCTCAATACACTTTCCCTTTTTGCGCTTTCGCTTGATTTTTTTCTGCTCCTTCCTTATCTGCTTCAACTGTTCTTCTTTGGCCAACTCCTCGTAGAGCAATTCCAATTGTGAAACGCCCTGTTTCAGTTCAACGGCCGTTTGAAAACTACGGCTCAGGGTGTCCACAGCAACGGCAGCAAAGACTTGGCAGGTACATTCTTCTTCGCGTATGCGCATGTAGATGCGATGAAGTCGCTCGTACATGCAAATGCCCAGGCATGTCAGGACTTCCTCTTGGGCAATTTCGAGGGTTTTAGCGTGGCGTTCCCTCCGACTGAAAACAATGAAATTGAAAATTCGTTTTTTAGTAGTAGTAGATTCATAAAAATTGTAGAGAAGTCATCTCTACCGACTTACAAACTAAATTCCTCATCTACCTAAATGAAATTAATTGATCTTTGTCAAGATTTCTCGAAATCTTTTTGCGAAAGCTAAGGGGGCGTTCAAGTATTACGTAACGCAAATTGGGGGGGTGGGGGGTCTTGTAAAACGTTACGATGCGTTAGAGGGGCGGGAGGGGGGATCGAACAACGCGTTACGTAACATTGATTTTTATTGAATTGAAAAACTAGGGAATTTGAATCTCCCAAGTTGTAAACTCTTTTCGTTTATGTTTTATGGGGAATACCTCGACTGTATTCTTCGCCATTTATATTTTGTTTCCGTTGTCAGTTTTCATTAAGTGTTTTAAACACGTAATACACAGGAGCACATTGCTGTAGTCAGTGTTGTAGAAGTGACTTCATACTGTATAATGTCCTCAAAACAGATTTGCATCATCAGCTGTTTTTGGACTATAAAGGCTCTCTGCTGACTTCCTGCCGCAACTGTGCCATAAATTGCGAACGAAATTTAGAAAACGGCTAAAGAATGAATAAAAATGGTATAGCGCTCACGTCCGTGACTCGCAATATTGTTTGCAAAAAATTAAATGCGCGTACGAATCCTGCTGTTTCGTCTTGAGGAGTGCATTGAAATAATCCTTTCCGAATAATACTTCCTGCCGCCACCGTGCCTATGCCGAATCCTTCAGACCTCAAGCAAGCTCACGGTACCTAGTCAGCTAAACAAAGGATCATGCAAGCATTCACTACTTCTTGTGAGGTTGTCCATTGTTCTGTCGCCTCCTCCATAAGGGTTCAAGCAGATGCCGTACGATTTCTTGTGACCAACCTGTGGGATCTACTTCACATCACACAATTCTGTTTGCAAATGCAGTCTGAGTGGGCAAAGGAACAGTAACTCAACTGAATTGTTTTTTTTACATACCTACTTGTTTGAATTATAGCTGACTTTTCAGATTTTTTTTACATACCTACTTGTTTGAATTATGGCTGACTTTTCAGATTCCATTGCATTGCCAAAGAAAATAAATATGTTATTTTATTTCAGAGTTTTTAAGTGAAAAAAAATCGCAGCAAGCTGTATTAGGAGAGCAGGTTTTCATACCGTATCCAATTCGAAAAATCTACTTATTTAGTTGAATTTTTTCTTCCAAATTCGAACCAGCCTTCCTCCTATTTAGATCACCAACCCCATTGCTTCCACATTGAACCCTTTATCGGGTAAACAAGATTTACTTCCTTTCCTGTGGCTCAACCCCGTGACCGATTCGTACCAAAAGCAACCCCATCCAAGATGACATAAGTAACTATCTACCTACCAACTTTCAAACCTATTGCAAAATTCAGCCATGTATCGCGTAAACAAGAATCATTTCCACCAAACCACCAAGTTAGCTAAAAATGTATGTAACGACAGGGCCAAGTCAGGAAAACGGCATAATTAAATGTAAGATTAGTACTAAAAGTTTATTAGGACTAATTTGAGCCCTTTTCAACATATCACATTATGTTTGATTGTTTATTAAATAATAATCTCTTGTTTTGTTTATTATTAACGAAACCACGATTAAAACAATAAAAACGGTATTTTAGCAACTTTTAGGTAAAAATAGTCACTTGGGTGTTACGTAACGTTTATAGGGGTGAGGAGGGGATCACGAAAACGTTACGGAGCGTTAGATAGGGGGGAGGGAGGGTCATAAATCTTCAAAAATTGCGTTACGTAATACTTGAACGCCCCCTAATAAGCCAAAATGATAGTTATTTTAACCAACATTTGATTTGACCTACAGTCGTCATTGGAAAAAAGTGTGTGTGCAATTCACACACGACAGAAGTGAAACTTCCGAAACGTAGCCTACTTGGCTTGGGCCAAACAAGTATTAGGCATATACGACACCATTTCTCTCGGTTCAGTAATACCCACTGTTGTGTCCACACAACACAACACACATAAAGATGATGCAGATTATAGGAAATACTGTATATTTGTATTCTATTTCATTCTTTCTCAGGCTAAATCCTATTTATGAATATGTTTGTCTTTTTTTGGTGTCGCTTTTTCGTTTCATCGAATTTTCAAATCACGGTGCTAGAGAAGTTTCGCTTCAAAAATTCTTTTACTCAAACTATTTGAAACAACTAAATCACCTGTTTGTCAACATTTAGTGATAATATAATCCAATCCAATTAATATTAAAGATTATTCATTAATACATCTTCTCTCTTGACTTAAGATTCACATTGTCTTCAACAAAACTAAAGTTTATTGCACTTCTTCAAATAAAAGAAGTACTATATAATATTTTCTTGACAAAGTTCATTGAAATTGTAAAATGCCAAGTACTTCTAAAAGGGAAACAATTTCACAGACAAATGTTGGGTTAAATCGGATTGAAGGATACTCGAAGATTATTCCTATTTTAGAATTAGCATATGATTGAATCACTAATAACATCCAGATATCTGTCAAGTTGTTTAAGAGAAGAAATCCTTTTTTATAACAACTAAATTAAAAGAATTATCTTGTAACTAATGGTTGCTTTACACTGCACTGCACAATTATGATAAAAAATTATTTTTCTAACTAATTTTGCGAAGAAAAAAATCAGACACTTCCTAAAATATTTTTTCTTCGTTTCAGTATAATGATAAGATTCAAAATTTTTGTGATTACACAGGAATATTTTTAATTTCCTACTCTTTCAATTATATTATTGTATTAAGTTCTTGATTTTATATTTGAGTTATTGATACAAATGGATTATTAAAAATATTACATAAAGTGAACAAGGAAAATTCTTTAATAATTTAAAAAATTATCAAACAACTTTCCAAGGAAGCTGGTTATACGTATTCAGCAACGCAAAATCTGCATTCACAATCGAACGGTGAATTATAGAAATTGTCAAGTCACCCCGACTCAAAATCTGCATACAGCTGTTTCGATCTTATTAGATCTCATCAGTGCAGCTTATTTGACTCGGAGTGAATTAACAAATCTCTAATTGTTCCCCAATACAAATCGTGGTCAGTAACACTGGTCGGATAACAATCCAGAGCGCCATCCCACCAAAGATATTGGGAAACAACAATTCACCGCTTAGACTGAAAATGCAGAAATTCGTCGCTCGAACACGTACCTCCTGATATTGTAGAGTAGATATCTTCATATCAGGAGGTACGTGTTCGAGCGACGAATTTCTGCATTTTCATTCTAAGCGGTGAATTGTTGTTTCCCAATATCTTTGGTGGGATGGCGCTCTGGATTGTTATCCGACCAGTGTTACTGACCACGATTTGTATTGGGGAACAATTAGAGATTTGTTAATTCACTCCGAGTCAAATAAGCTGCACTGATGAGATCTAATAAGATCGAAACAGCTGTATGCAGATTTTGAGTCGGGGTGACTTGACAATTTCTATAATTCACCGTTCGATTGTGAATGCAGATTTTGCGTTGCTGAATACGTATAACCAGCTTCCTTGGAAAGTTGTTTGATAATTTTTTAAATTATTAAAGAATTTTCCTTGTTCACTTTATGTAATGTATGAAATTGACCATGGTCGACTATTATGTTTTTCATGATTTGATTATTAAAAATATAGTTGGAATCAGCTCCATTAATCCAAAACAGATCAAACATTTTACGATTTATTTTTTAATTCCTATTTCATGTGCCTGAAAGCAACTCTAAAGTTGAAGATGCACCAAAGGAATCAATATTTACATGAGAAAATCGAAATTTGTTTGAAGATTTACCTGCCAAGTAACTCCGGTTCTGCTCGACTTATCAGCTTTGTAATATAGTCAGTCTTGGTTTGCAGATGAATATGCTTGTCAGGGAGACATCTCTTAATTCCTGCATATAGTGAAGAAACATATCCTTTTTCCTTGCATGGTTCAGGCTCTTCTACTAACAAGGTGTATGCTGAAAAAATTTAAAAATAAATATATATATATATATATATATATATATATATATACACATAGAGAGAGAACGCTACTATCTGGTTCGTCAATACTTTTTCCAAAATACTGAAAAAAGTATTGGCGAATCAGATAGTGGGGTTCTTTGAAAAGCACAGATTGTTTTCGGACCGTCAGTACCACTTCTACCATCATCAATCTAATCGATAACATTGCGGACCGTCTCTACGTGTCGGCGCGTTTTTGAGACATGAGTAAACCCTTTGATTTCATGGCACATGACCTATTGACTGACAAGCTTAAGTTATACAACTTCGGTGACAGTAGCATCAGATTATTACAGTCATACCTGCGGGACCAACCTCAGGTTGTGGTGATGAGTGGCGTCCAATCAGCCTCCGCTAAGATCCACATAAGTGTCCCTCAGGGATCAATCCTGGGCCCTGTGTTATTTTTGATATACATCAACGACCTTCCCTTGGGAAAGCAAAACGAAAAGTTTGTGCTCTTTGCGGATGACACAACTATCTTTGTAAGGGATATCCGGTTCGAAAGTGGATACACGGGTTGCCCGATTCCTGGGACGACTCTCACTATATCCGACTCTAGGATGGGGTGTACACGTGGAGACTATATGTAGAAAGCTATCTGACAGAGTATTAATTCCAAGAAACCAGAGTTGATGCGTGTTATCTTCCATAATTAAAACTGCATACTAAGCGTTGTTATTTATTATTCAATATTGTACCTAGTAGTAGGATATTTAAGTTGAACCTGATTAATTTAAAGCCCCCAATGTTCAACATATATTCTATATAATCATTTTGAAAGCAGCTTCCAGTTTATTAATCATATGATGATGAACATAAGCTTGGAACTCTAGCATATTGGTTTGATAGTTAATTGAAATTATTATATTGCTTTCCAAGTAGCTATAACATATATAAGTTGTATAAAAAATGCAAAGATCTTCTTAGAAAAACAATTGAAGGAAATGTAAGAAAACATAATGATAAAATCATTGAAAGTGCTAGTAATAAAACCAAAGCCATGAGGTCGATCATAAAGAGAGAAACTGGTAAAAATGGTATAAGAAATTTAGAGAACCGAATTGATGCCAATGAGTTCAACATTTATTTTGCAACTATAGGCGAAACTATCACGAAAAATCTACAATCAGACACAAACAGTAATGAAAGAGCAATGCAATTTTCGAAAAACTCATCACACATCATAACAGAATTTAATAACTTTCAACCGACATCGGAATTTGAAATACTTACAATTATTTCCGATTTGAAGAGTAGTTCAACCTTAGATATATATGGTATGAATACGAAATTCATTAAAATGATTGGAACATCGATAGCTCAACCTCTAGAAACTGTGTTTAATAAGTGTATAGAGACCGGATGTTTTCCAAAAGAACTTAAAATTGCGAAAATCGTTTCCACATTCAAAAAGGATGATACCAACAATGCCTCAAATTATAGGCCAATATCCATTCTACCAGTATTATCTAAAATATTAGAGAAAATTATGAAAAACCAGCTGTTGACATATTTCAAATCAAATCAAATGATAACAAACCAACAGCATGGTTATAGAAAGTCGAGATCAACTACAACAGCAATAATAGAAATAGTAGACGGCATTCTCTGTGCAATGGACGAAAATTGGATGTCAAAAATAACATGCCGAGACACCACTAAAGCGTTTGATAGCATAAACCATCAACTAATAATAGAAAAAAATCAACACTATGGTATTCGAAATTTGGCTCTCAAGCTAATATCATCATACCTACATAATAGACAACAATCAGTGACTTGGAATAATAACATTTCCGAAAAGAGAAATATAGAGTTAGGAGTGCCTCAGGGCTCTATTCTAGGCCCATTATTGTTCATAGTTTTCATAAATGATATGAACATAAAAATCAACCATACAAACGGTAAAGCTTCAACACACCTATTCGCTGATGACACCGCCCATCTGCTGAAAGGAAAAACACAAACCCATTTAGAGCAAATAGAAATGGAAGTAACACAGGAGTGTGAAGAATGGTTCAGGTGTAACTCTCTAAAACTAAATCCTGAAAAAACGCAACATCTAGTATTCGCTAATAATAATAAGGTATCCAACTTGAAACTTCTTGGAATTTATTTGGATGGTAGCCTATCCTGGGAAACTCAAGTAGAAGAAACAAAAAGAAAACTAACAACAGCGCTTTATTCATTAAGAACAATAAAAAAGGTGTGTTCAGAAAAGGTGGCCTTGATAACTTACTTTGCTTATTTCCATGCAATAATTTCATACGGAATACTGCTTTGGGGAACATCAAGCTATTCATTGGATTTAGTGATACTGCAGAAAAAAGCAGTGAGGATTTTATATTCTTTAAAGCAAAGACAAATCTGTAGAGCAGCTTTCAAACAGCTGAAAATACTTACCGTGCCTTCACTGTATATCCTGGAATGTGTCACTTATGTCCACAAAAATCTGGATAAGTTTCCAAAGAATGGAACATTTCATAACTTCAACACAAGAAACAATAGACAACTTCTAATTCCTTCACACACAAAAAAAAAGTCCCAGCAAGGAATCGATTATTGGGGACCAAGACTATACAATCACCTACCAGAGGAAATGAAAACAAGACCACAAACAGGATCCAAATTTAAAAATACAATTAAAGACTTATTATTGACAAGAACATTATACAACCTAGATGAGTTCTTTGAACTGTTTTAAGGAGCTACATACATATATTTTGTAGATACTAATTCTCTGTGACCTGGCATGTAAATATTTGATGCTGTAGTAATAAATTATTATTATTATAACCAATATTTCATCAAGTAGACTTATTCTGCAATTCAATAAGAGTCATGAAAACAGGACTGAATCGTTTACTGTCATAAAATTGAATTATACATTTCAAGTTATTTGTTAATATTAATGATGTATATTTATATTACTTTAATTTAGGTTTTAAGTAGTTTTAGGATATATTACTGTCTTTGTAGTGAATGCATGGTAATTGGGACTACCGTTTATAGAATAAATAAATGAATATTATCAACAGTACTTTTTTTAAATTGTTTAAATATCTACAGTAAACATGATGTTCCTATAATAAGAAAGATATAACTTTACCAGAAGTGAACGATGGATGATCAGTTTCTTAGGATATATGAACACAGTGTAGTTGGAAAAAATATAATATCATATACAATCCGAAACTTACCCTTCAACACTTTAGTACGACACTCCCCGCAGAACCTGTGTTTTCTCAAGTAAGTCTCCAGTGTGGCATGGAGAGTTGGAGCCTCTATAATGCAAACTTCTTTCTTGCAATCAGGTTTCATGCATTCCCATACATCACGCCACACTGGAGTCAAAGGTCGACTTCTTTGGGAATCAAGTGAATGTAAGAGACATCTCAAACTTTTCTTATTTCTCTTTGGCTGATTTTCTATCAGTTTAGCAAGACGTAATCTACAATAAAGAAAAATTTTATTACATACAAAACATAATTATCATATAATATAGTAAACTATAAAAAATCACTTTTTGCAAATCAAATATTTATTAACAGTTCCTTCTGTTTATAAATTCTGTTTTATTCTAACCATGAACTCTACTCTTAATAATATACTATGATCTCTTTATCAAGTGGTGTACAATATTATTAAAATACCTTTTACTAATAATAAACTGATGATTTCTACTCACGCATGATCATGGAATATTGAACACAATATCTGAGGATTGGAACATTTTTCTTCTTGAATTGTTATGACTCCATCTTTAGTTACCATAAGTGGCTCCAGAGTAGGATGGCCAAATTTAAACAGCTGATAATAAAGCCTCTCAACACTAGAACATAAAAATAATAACATCTATTCTTAATTGCCTCATTCGAAACTTGTAATTTTGAATTAAAATTAAATTTACAATATATTTTATAATGGTGTTGATTGCATCACAAGAATGAATAATTTATTATAAATTGAATTGAATATGCAACATTCAACGTACTCTAAAATTCTACATAAATATTGAATATCCCGACAGGAATATCAATTAAAAATATATCTCAAACTTGAAAATAATTATCATTTCACAATAATATATTAATTACACATTAATTTTTCCAACATACATTGGTTATCTAAATAAATAACACAACATTTATCTATTGGCTGCAACAAATAACAGCAATATTGAAAATGATTCTCAATAAAAAGAACATATGCATTTAAATCAATTACTTTCACCCTAAATTATAGGAAAGTGTTTGTATTACTTTTTTATTTATAATAAAATATATTTTATGTACAAGTCATATAAGTTCTTTTGGATAATATACTTTCAATTATTTATAAACAATACAATTGATTCAACAACTTGCAGTTGGTTTTGTATAACAAAAGTCTAGAAATAAATTTAAATATAATTCCACAATACAAAACCTTACTGTTATTTCACTGAACCTTTTACAAAAAAAAAATAGTTTAATTATGAGAATTCATTGTCTGGCAATTTATCTCATGAGACTTTAAAATAAAATTCAGTTAACTACAAACATGAATATTCTAAAAATAACTACTGAAATAAATAATTGTAAACAGTGCTGTAAGTGATAAAAATTATGAACACATTTTCTGTTTTAATATCTTATTAGAAATAAGTTAATAGTATTAAATTTAGGATATGAAAAAGGTAGATTGCAATTAAGTCAAGTCAAAGTTGAATTTAGTATACAATTCTTAAAAACCTCAATGTTTCACTCAAATAATGGTACATACTAATCAATATTAATGTTAAGATATAAAATGTAATACAATTACATATAATTTATAGTAATATGAATGATCGGATAAGATAAAGATATTCGATTAAATTACATGATTTACCTCCTTCTACATCCAACACAGGGTACATTTTGATTTAAAACTGCTACCAACTGATTTTTCGATATTTGAATAGATGACCTTAATTCTTGGTTAGACAATTTACTCCATTTTTTTGTGAATTCTTCCAATTCCCTTCCTCTAATCAATGGATTATCACAAACAATACCAGAGCCCTTCAGATCCATAACCAACTAAAAAAATTGATAATTGGAAATGTCGTTTTAATTATTAATAGGTCAAATAGTTTTACTGATTGAAAATAGATAGATAACATGGTAAAACAGAAACAATACTAATCTTAACATAGAATCCAAAATAATTTCAACGTTCATCATGAAATGTTTATGCATACCGTTAAGTTTTCATCCACTACAAGGGGTAACTGCCTCTTGCAGAGAGGATTTGATGGAGATGGGCGATATACGTCCACCAACTTCGGCAATTTTTCTTTATTGCTCATCGTTCTAGAAAATTCTCGATATTTCTCAAATAGTTATGTTATATTTCTGAAACAATTCTTAGTTACTTCCGAAATAATACATGTCACACTACCATTTGCAATAAAAAAATTTCAACGACAGTAACAGAGGGCCGTCATATGTCAACTTCTGAAAATCTGTCAATATCATTGACGTCAACAACTGACACGTTCCATAGTAAAATGCTCTGAATGAAAGAAGAAATGAAATGCACCGTTTATTTAAGTGCAATGTACTTCGTCATCCTTCTGAGAGTGGAGAATACATTGAGAATTTACTGAATTTTACAGTGACTATTCCATGTCTCTGATATATACTCGATTTAAATCTAGTGAATGTTATCACCAACGTTTATTTGATCTTCGAACTTATTAATAGATTAATTTATTATTACATTAATAAAACCGGTTTTTCCATTTTAATGGAGACTTATTCAAATTTGCTTGAAGATAGATTTATTTACTGCATATCCTTTTCATTTATACATGTATATTTTACTACGGTACTTTTTGCTATGTAACAAAAAATCAGGTGATGAAAGATTCCATTCTTTGTCTTGTATATATTAGTACAAGCAGGTCGGGATGCGATTTAAACGAAATGATCCTCGCGCGGTGCAGCGTGACTGAGGAAAATGGCTGTAACTACCAAAAAGCACTTCCACAACATTAACTCAATCTATGTACCAAGTTTGAACCCTCTAACTCAATCTGCAAAAGCTGTGGAGTTTGGAAAATTTCAAAAATCCACGAAATATCTACGTCAAAATGGCGGCGGTTGGAAAAATTTAACCAATATTTAATAGTTTCGCTCTGCCACGAAAAACACTTCAGATGCCAAATCTCAGCTCATTTGGGCAAACCGGGAAGGATACGTATATGAAAATTAGAAATATCTAAGTAGCAAAGTTATCGGTCTAGCCCGCATATGCGGGCTAGACCGATAACTTTGCTTCTTTCTAAATTTCTTCTTTGTACCTTATTTCCACGGTCCGGGATCTCACGGATGGCATTAATCGCCTCCGTGGTCAGAGTTTGACCAAATCTCCCAAACCGGAGAGTTCGAACAATGCCCACAAATGTGTGATTGTCTTCCGATGCAAGGGATTCTGCTTGTTGTTGCTGTTTTTCATATCCAGGTTTTACATCACATACTTGGCTACGCCGTTCTGATGAGGACCAAAGAGTCCGAAACACGTGTCAACGGCTGCTTCGACATATGCGGGCTAGACCGATAACTTTGCTTCTTTCATATATATATACATATATATATATATATATATATATATATATATATATATATATATATATATATATATATATATATATATATATATATATATATATATATATATATATATATATATATATATATATATATATATATATATATATATATATATATATATATATATATATATATATATATATATATATATATATATATATATATATATATATATATATATATATATATATATATATATATATATATATATATATATATATATATATATATATATATATATATATATATATATACATATATATATATATATATATATATATATATATATATATACATATATATATATAACTTTTTGATAATTATTAGCAATAACAGGCTTGGTGAATCTATATATATGACATGAAATTTTATTCAAAAACCGTGGTCTAGGTCTAAAACGGTTAAAAAAAACTACTCCCGCACCTTACTGCCTTCCTTCGATGCACTGCATATTATGTATATGTATTTTATGGGAAAATAAGAATAAAAATAGGTTTTTATGGGATTACTCTAAATATTGATGACGAGTAGGCAGGTACGTCTATTTGAAAATTCGAAGGATTGCTATATTAACTAGATAATGATAAGACTTTTGGCAAATACAAATAGGAGGAATTTACATTTCTGAAATGTTGGGGAATTGGTGATTTATATATATGAATATATGGGTTACCATACTAGCCTGTTTCTTGATTAATGAAGAATTTCAAATGTTCTCTATATTACTAGTAGCAAAGGAACATACAGTTAGACCTATATCATTATTTTATGTACCTACTTATGAAGTGGATGTTTTATTTCTAAAAATAGAACATATCGCATCTACCAAAAATTATGTAGTTTTTTTTTATATTCTTCTTTTAACATTTCCCAAACTACTCATTTTTTGTAGTGATAACTTCACCGCAAATAAAATGAAATAGCACTGCGCACCCATTGTCATTTTATTTCTCATGATGAAATTCTAGAATCATTGAAAGCTTTTTATATTTATGAACCATGAAACGGAATTTATGGTATGTCTATACATATAAGTATTAAAAACGTTGAAAAATACAAAATTTATTCCAAATTATGTCAATACAGTTTTTCATAGAAAAAATGTAAAAAATTAACAATAAATCAACATAAAAGGCATTCTTAATTTAAATATAGAATCTGAGCTTTTAATATATCATTTCATGTGTATTATATAAATTTTCAAAAACGAAAATGGGATCATACATCTGAGGTCACAGCAACTGTTGGTTTTATGTCGAAGAGATCCTGAACTCCTTCAGTTTCATGGAGAGCAAACTTATAGTCATCATTTACAGGTACAGGACTTAACCTGAGAAAATGGTTGATTCCTTAAAAAAATAAATTGTGGTCAAATAAGAAGTTCGATATTTCATACAGAAAAGTCTTCTTCAAATAGATAACTCTTTAATAATTTCATAAACTATAAATATACTCTATTTGAAATAAGATGTGCTCCATAAAAGCAATTGTATATTTCTTCTTGTTAGATGTTTACTGATACAATTGGGCCATCACCCTACGTCTGTTCTCAAACTTTCAACATATGTGTAACTTATCTATAATTTTATTAACATTCGGTACCCCTCCAAAAAAATTGTAGCTTATGTGATAACAATGAAAATATATTAATTTTTTCTTTTTTTATTACATATCCAAAAACGGTAATAAAAATTACTCTATAATAAAATATAAATAACAATAATTAATAACATTACTAATACATAATAGTAATTTATTATTATCAATGAGAAGTATAAAGTTTTTTATGTTAAGACAACAGATCGACATTAATTGACTCCTTGGTTGTTAATATTAATTATAATAATGCACATTCGGAAGCCTGTTTTTCTATGTCTAAAAATGCTGAAAAAACAACTGCACAGACTTTGGAAAACACTAGCCTAGGTGATTCGATAATATCACATAACAAAATTAAACAAAAAATCACAATAGCTAGGAACACTGATAATTTCATTATCTAAAACTAACATCTATGCAGTAGTGTCACGAAAGACAAATAATATCAATTTGTGACTGATCTGAAATAATTTTATGCTATAATTATGTTAGCATCCGTACGATTTTCATCACGATTAAATAAACGTGCGTTAATCAACTTGTTTACAAGTAGAAACTACGGCTCAGCTACAGAAGAAAAACCCAAAAGCGCAGGGGAAGGTCAAATCATTGCAGTAATTGGGGCAGTCGTAGACGTACAATTCGATGAAGTTTTGCCGTCAATTCTAAATGCACTAGAAGTGGAGAACCGCAAACCACGCCTCATTCTTGAGGTTGCGCAACATATGGGGAACAATACTGTTCGAACCATAGCGATGGACGGAACAGAAGGTCTTGTAAGAGGTAATAAAGTAAAAGATACCGGACATCCTATACGCATTCCAGTGGGAAGAGAAACTCTTGGCAGAATTATCAATGTGATTGGGGAACCTATAGATGAAAGGGGACCAATTGAAACAACCCGATTGGCCCCTATACATGCAGATGCTCCAGAATTTATAGATATGAGTGTGAAGCAAGAAATACTAGTAACTGGTATTAAAGTTGTCGATTTATTAGCGCCTTATGCAAAAGGTGGAAAAATAGGACTTTTTGGAGGAGCTGGTGTAGGTAAAACAGTACTTATAATGGAACTGATCAATAATATTGCGAAAGCACATGGAGGTTACTCTGTTTTTGCAGGAGTAGGTGAAAGAACACGTGAAGGCAACGATTTATACATGGAAATGATTGAATCAGGAGTTATTAATCTAAAAGACGGTACATCTAAGGTTGCTCTGGTGTACGGACAAATGAATGAACCCCCAGGAGCCAGGGCAAGAGTAGCACTCACTGGACTTACGATAGCTGAATATTTCCGAGATAAGGAAGGTCAAGATGTTCTACTCTTCATAGATAATATTTTTAGATTCACTCAGGCTGGTTCTGAGGTATCCGCGCTACTAGGTAGAATTCCTTCTGCGGTTGGTTACCAACCTACTCTAGCAACTGATATGGGATCGATGCAAGAGAGAATCACTTCAACAAATAAGGGATCAATCACTTCTGTGCAAGCTGTGTATGTGCCAGCCGATGATTTAACTGATCCGGCTCCTGCAACTACGTTTGCACATTTAGATGCTACAACAGTGTTATCTAGAGCAATAGGTAAGTAAAATAGGGCAAACTGTGATATTTTTCCTCATGGATGTAGCATTGAATAAAGAATTATTTGAGACGATGTTTCCGCAAATTATAAGTCATATTCGCGAACTTCACCTCAGCATGTCCTAATGATTATAAACTATGTTTAAATGTTCGCATTTGACACAACTAATCAGTTATTCAAAACTAAACAGATTCTTTAGAAGTTATATTGTCTCTACGAAGCAAGGCGCTTGCAAAGTAACTTGTATAATATTTTTGGGATCGGTTGCAAAGTAAAGTTAGTCCCTTTTGTAATTATAAGAATATTAGAAAGAATAAGACACTTTATTAAATACAAGAAAAAGTTAAAAATGATAGCTACGTTTTCCTCAGAAATTTAGTCATTAAATAATTCCTAAAATTTAGATTTACCACTGAGAGGATATAATGCGACTTATGCTTGAAAAAAATGAAACTTAAAGAGTTGTAGTTTTGGAATAGTTTGAAGCTAGTTTCCTTCAAATTATATAATAAATGTGAATTGTAGCTTGGTTTTATTTTTTACCAGCCTGTAATATTCATTTTTCAGCTGAACTTGGAATATATCCTGCAGTAGATCCTCTAGACTCCACCTCTCGAATTATGGATCCTACAGTAGTAGGGGATGAACATTACCTTGTAGCAAGAAATATTCAAAAGACCCTACAAAATTATAAATCTCTACAGGATATCATAGCCATTTTAGGCATGGATGAATTATCTGAAGACGATAAATTAACAGTTGCAAGAGCTAGAAAAATTCAACGTTTTCTCTCACAGCCTTTTCAAGTTGCCGAAGTATTCACAGGACATCCAGGAAAACTAGTAGCATTAAATGATACTATTCAAGGGTTCCAAAAAATTTTGAATGGAGACTTAGATCACATTCCAGAAATGGCGTTTTATATGGTTGGAAGTATTGAAGATGTAGTGAAGAAAGCAGAGCAAATGGCTTCAGAACAAAATATTTGATGAAGAAAATTCTAAATTGTTATTTATATTTTATGGCACTCTAAAGACATATCTTAGTTGAGTTATATAATTTTACATGATGTGTCTCAAAAAACATTAAATGTGTGTCTGAATTAAAAATGCTTGAATACATTTTTACAACATATAATGTTTTAGGTTTTACTTGTAGAGGTATACACATCAAATTTCCAGTTCAAATTAGTAAAATATGTCACCATAATGTAAAGATTATGCAGTGTTTTTATATTTTCTTATAAACCTACCCTCAAGTGAATCTATGTTATAGCAATTCCTATAGTCCTTTGTTCTTCTGAATATGACTTCTGCAGCAGCTAGATCTGGATCATCCTCAAATTCTAATTTTTTTCGTTTCATTGGTGGCTCATTTTCACCTGGTTCATTTTTTACAAGTAAATCCTGAAATTTTCTATTTATTACTATCTTTGCCTACATAAAATGTTTATATATGGATGATAAAAATCTCACCAATACTGGTTCTCTCCTCAACTTTATATCTTCACCTGATCCATTTATCAATAAGCTAGCAACTATAGGAGAACTAGAAGACTTTATTCTCAAACTGAACTTTTCCTCTATACTCTAGAAATACAATTATTTTAAAGGCTTTGTATCAAATATAAGTAACTTGATTGAAACCCACTTGTAATTTGATAGAAGTAGTTTCTAAGGGGCTGTTCACAGCTATAACTGTGTCTTCTTCACTGACGAAACATTCATCTAAGTCATCTTTAGTAACATATAAATAATTCCTAGTTTCTATATCTTCAGTAATATTTCTTATACTTTGCTCAACCCATGATCTATGTCTATCCAGTTCTATTTCATATTCATCTAACTTTGATAATTCCTTCTTCAAATTTGTAACTTTGACTGCAAATTCTTGCGTTTTACAGCCAGGTAATGAGTCCTTATATGTGTAAGGTCTGAAAATTTATAACAATAACACACTAAAACTAAAATGAAGAATGTTATTTTGAACTTACTTCCACTGAATACTATTTTTATTTTTCTTTTCTATTAACCCTATACCTTCAAGGACATTAGTAATATCATAAATCCTTCGTTTTTGTCTGACTGCTAGTAAATCAGCCGCCTAAATTTCAATTAAAAAACACTGTATTTCAAAGGTAATTTTCTTAAAAGCAACTCACCAATTTTAGATCTAACACTCCTCCTGCTGATTTTTGGAGAAGATTAACAAACTTTGTTGTTAACAGTCCCAGAGACTTTTCGAATCTACTTTGGCAAATTTCAGACATCGTTCATATGAAAAAATTTTTTTTAAAAGAAACATGTAGATTTAAGACGTTCGATGAACTGATAGTAAAATTGAAACAATTTTGGTAATTACAAAAAAATTTATACAAAAAAAGAAATCTGTAATATTTTCTCAAGAATGCCAGATGCCAGATGATGAAATGTCAGAAAACAGTATTTTTCTTTTCTAATAATGGACTATGATTTACCATTCATGTACCGAATATCGAAAGATGCATAATATGAAGTACAGAATACACGCATGATTGCTTCAAATTAAAAGTGCCACCCTTCTGTTAGTATAGATAATCCATAATACTCTACGCCCATAATATTCAAAATTTACCGTATGGTGGTAGAACGAGTATTTGGGGGGTCATGGCGTTAAATAAGTCATTGCTTGCATACTTACAAGGTGAATTATGGGTCAGTATTATCCTCTGAAACTCAACCCACTTCCTATCTTCCATAAATATCCTGTTTCGCCCATTCTCAATGCACTTACAAGTATATCCTCTGATCTGGCAAGCTGCCCATCTTCCTGACACATACTTCAGGGAGGAATATATATATATATATATATATATATATATATATATATATATATATATATATATATATATATATATATATATATATATATATATATATATATATATATATATATATATTTCAAGAGTAAGCACAAAAGTTTAATTATTGGATATATTGAACAAGAAAAATAATGAAGCATAGGTAATTTTTCTTTTTTGGTTTTTCAAAAATCATCTTGAAATCAAAATTAGGGACCTAACTGCTGATATTCGACTTGATAGCACGTAATTAATACCTGAAGACGGCCACAGTCGCAAAAAATGAAACATAGGTAGTTGTCTGAATTTTCGCTTTTCAATATATTTAACTTATATAATTTTTGACGAAACGGTAACTGATTAATGAAGTTCTAACTAAAATGGCCTGTTATTACCAAAAAAAGACAAACAAATAAATAAATAAATAAATATATATATATATATATATATATATATATATATATATATATATATATATATATATATATATATATATATATATATATATATATACGTAAGTTGAATATCTTTTGTGACTTCATGTTTTATAAGACATTTTTTATCTTCGATCACAGAGTTAAAGAACTATTATCACGACGAAAATGAATGTAATAAATCCAACAATCCAGTTTGTTTTTATTGCGGAAATAACCATGCTAGCACCGATCGAACATGTCCAGAATTTCATCGTCAAAAAAAAATAAATTAAATAATAGCTACAGAAAATATATCATATTTTGAAGCAGCTAAATTAATGAAAAAAGATTATATTTCTCCTATAGAACAACCGCAATCATATCCCCCATTAAATTCAAGAAAATCAACTAAAACACCAGAGGAACCAAATCTGATTTCGGTAGCTAATAGACGATTATTAATAGAGAAAACTAATACGTCCGCATCATATAACACTACTGCAAAAAAAAGACGAACATCACTTCCCAAAATAGTCGGATACGACAGAGAGGCTCATGAAAATCAGTTAATTCGTGAAACTTCGACGAGTTTTGACCCATCAATTATCTTACTCAATCAATCTCAAAGCCCAATCAATACATTTAACTTTAGCGATATTAAGAACAGTCTTGTACAAAATCCATTACCAATTAACGAATTTTTAGAATTAATAGAGTTTACAGAATGCCTTAAGGGTAAATATAATTTGGAAAAACATATAAAAATGACATGCAAACCTTCAGAATCAAACAATATGGATTCGGAAGATTCTCAATAAATATCTCTGTTAATTTACATACAGTATTACTTTCGTAGATTTAAATTAACTATAAACTATGTTCAAACTAATTCAATGGAATATTAGATCCATTAAATCAAATTTAATCAATTTAAAAATAAGAATTCAGGAAAGTAATCCTGACATTATTCTCCTTCCAGAAAAAATGCTTACTGAAACATTTCAATTTAAAATTCCAGGAGATTACAATATAAGAAAAGACAGAATTAGACAAGGTGGTGGCATAGCCACCCTAATTAAAAATGAAAAAACTTGGGTTAATTGGATAGCTGATTGGAGAGAGACATGTGAACTCAAGGGGAGGATCTACATTGACATGATGAAGGATCAGAAGCATAATAAAAAGCTCTGGTTTAATCAATTCGATTTACCAAGGAAATATCTAACAACTATAATAATATGTCGAAAAAGATCTTCCCATTGTTTAACGCAGTCTCACATAGAATCAAAATTGTTAGTAATGATAAATGCAAATGTGGTGAGAGAGAGGATATTCCTCATATATTCCTTTCATGTGCTAATAACAAGTCAAATATCGAAAAACTTCAATCTGACCTATTGATCTTAATCAACAACACCCACTGATTATATATCAAAATATTTAAAAAAAATGATATAAAAACAATTAAAGTATTAATTAACTTTCTATCAGTATCAAAAATAAAACTTTAATTATATATTAAAATCAAAAAAAAAAATCATATAAATAATTATGTGCAATTTTTAAAGTATATCAGCAATTTACTGAACAAAACTAATTTCCTTCCTAAAATCCTAAGTCTGAAATCCTAAAGTGTCGTCAATATATGTTACCCTAATATTGTGTATGTTTTATTAGTAACCTGGGATCCCTTAACCTCCGGCCAGTTCACAAAAAACATATAATATATATGTACACAGAAAATAAACGTAACGATAGTAACTGTGCAAGTGATAAAGTCAAACCCATCTGAGTATTGGAACTTCCAAGACCTGCTGCTAACCCTAGCAGACTCAGATGGCCACATAAAGATACTTGTCCAGATGGCAGTAAAGGAAAAGAAGAAGAAGAAGAAGAATGTTTCTTCTAAAAATATACCTCTATGTACAGCAATTCCGATTTCCGGTAACCAAGGTAACGGTTAATGGATGGGATGCTACTGGTGACATTTACGTAAGAAATCAGAAATGTCCTATTAAGTATTGATGGTTAACTAGTTCTGTTGAAAGTAAATGTGAACATTTCAGAACATATTTTTGAAGAAGTAGTGTTTATTTCTATAAAATTATGTACAATTCCTCGTCTATGATGTTGTAGACAAGAAGAGTAAATTGCTCTTGACTTCTGAGAAAGTTCTTGAGAGAAGTTAGAATATTGAAGAAGTGGCTTTTATATTTCAATTATTTTTGTATTGCATATAATGTAATGTGCTTTTTCAGAATGAGTGTAAGTACTCTAACCAGATACCTTCCATATAAGAAAGTATGTATAGTTAATTATGGAGTTATAGATGATGGAAAATATCCTTTCATAAGCGTTGAGAAGATATTTTGGTGGTATTTAAATTTGCAACAGTTTGAACTCAAATTTGACAGTCTGCTATTTTGTAAAATAGCATAGTATAAATTTTTACAGTATCAATTTTCTCTTTATTATTTTTGTGTGAAAATTATAATATTCTGATTCTTGTATCTTTAAAAAAATTTTGCCTATTCTATTCTCACTTCAAAATAGTTTTTTTATTATATAGTTAATGTATTTGCCAAAATAATTGGACTTGATTTAATTGTATTCAATTAAGTCAAGAAAATGGTCAATAATACTGCATACTTATTTGTAATATAAAAGAAGGCCAGTAACAATAATTTTACAGCAGAAATTAATAATAATAAAACGGATCACTCAATATAATTACAGAAGAGAAAAGCTGAATCTACTACTACAAAAGCTACCAAAAAGATCAAGTCTGCAGTTGGAGATGAGGGATATGATATTGAACCAGTGTGGCAAGATTTTGAGTTATTGTCTCAAGATACATGTATACAACCAGACATAGCCCAATCATTGATAAAACTTTTTGACGATGGAAACACTGTCCCATTTATTGCAAGATATCGTCGAAATGTAATAGGTGGTATGTCACCGGAAGAGTTGAGAGATGTAAAAGACCATTATGAAGAGATATGTTGTCTTAAATCAAAACTTAAAACTGTGGTGAAAAATATTCAAAAAACCGGCGTATTAAATAATGCTTTAAGAAAATCTTTATCATCTGTGAGAACTATTGAGGAGCTAGAACTTGTGGTAATATTTTTCTTCTGATCGAAAAACTGAGTTTCAAGAAAATAATTTTTTCAGTATGCTCCATTCAAACCGGAAAGCAAAAGAAGTCTTTCAGAAAGAGCCAAAGCGCTTGGTTTGGATAAACCTGCTTATAATATTCTTAATGGTGTTTGTGAAGAAAATCTTGAGAAGTATATAAAACCTGATAAAGATGGGTTGAAAATACTTGAGGAGATAGAAAAAGGAATTATTAATATCATAGCATCTGTTATAGGAAGTGATACTGAAGTTTTATCTTATGCAAGAGAATTGTAAGGAAATTGATATGATCATGATAAAAAATTAATTTCAATTTTTTTAGACGGATGAATCATTACTTCTTCATAGAAACTAAAAAAGTTCATAAGAAAAAAGAAGGTTCAGTTAAGAAGGATGTGAATAATAGACTTGTAGACGATTCAAAATATAAACTATATTATGATTTCAAAGTAACTTCACATAATATTAAACCTCATCAGGTAATTTATGGTTGATTTCTCTGAATTGATTTGCGTACTTCAATGGGCATATTCTATTTTTAGGTACTTGCGATAAACAGGGGTGAAAATCAAAAAGTTTTGACTGTTAAAATTGATGTGCCTGATTTTATCATGAATAAATTCAAACATTTTTGTAAGAATAAATATTTGAATGGCTCCAGTAATAACCAAAAAGTAAGAATTGTCAATGAAGCTATAAACGATAGTTACACTAGATTGGGTGAGTTTTTAATGATCCTTCTTCATTATTCTACTAACCCTATAGTTTAAGATTTGTATTTTGTTGCTGAAAATTATATACTATAGAAGGCCATAGATATAAAAATGCATATAATTTTTAAATTTCATTATATAGTTGAAAATATGTGAAACCACAAATTGAATCTTTGAAATTTCTTAATTCTTAATTTTTTTTTTAGTTCAGCCACTTTTGATAAGAGAAGTAAGATCAACTCTAAAACAAATGGCAGAAAAGGCATCAATGGAGGTATTCAGTAAAAATTTAAAACAACTCCTGCTTGCAATTCCAATTAAAGGAAAATTGATATTAGGGTTAGATCCAGGATTTGCAAATGGATGTAAATTAGCTTTAATATCTGAAACAGGAACATTATTGGAGCATAATGTAATTTATCCTTTCAAAACATTCAAAAATTCAAAAAACGAGTCTGAATATACTTTAAAGAAGATGCTTTGCCAACACAAGTAAGAATTTCTCTATACATAAAATGTAGTAGGTACATATCGCTGCCCCAGAAGAATAACGACGTAACTGTAAATCAGTTAATTTTAAAGGAGGCCCAGAAAACGAAAAAGTTTTTTTTAATTCGTGTGCTGCTAAGAGCGTAATTTACCAATCATAATCAGTGTATGGGATAAGACTATATGATATGCATAGTATATTTAGACGTTATCAGTGCTTTACTCTGATTAAAATCAAAAGTGAAATTTGTAGTTACGCCTTTGTTTTATCGGAAGAAAACGCTTGAATGAGGTACATTTCAGCCTTTATTAATTCAACTTTGGTAAATACAAAATGAATAAGTAATCTAAATATAGACAAAACGCTAAAGTCAACAACTTAAACCTAATCATTTTAAAAAATAGTTAGAATCAGGTACATTTCAACCTTTTTTTAATTCAACTTTGTCAAATAAAAAATAAATGAGGTGAGCTAACTTAGGACTAACCGCTGACGTCAACAATTGAAACCTAGTCATTCTTAAAATCTAATAATACGGCGCGATAGGAAACCTAATACTACAACACTAAAGCAAGGAATTCTGATCATCAAAATCTTAGTACCATCACATCAAAAAATATTACAAAAATAATTGGCTGCTCCAATTATTTTAAAATAATACTTTCGAAATAGGGTTTATAGAATGGTGGAATAAGGCTAGCATCCAATAAACTTTTAAATCTTTTTTCTTATTTTCAGATAACTGAATGGTTTGGTATAGGCTTTTTTAATAACAATATCTCTCATGTCTATTTTGGATCTTTTTCTCTGGGTAAAATTTACACGATTGCCAATCTTTTTGTTTGTAGCTCGTTTTGTAACAAAATTCTTCTTTCCCTTTTCTAAATCGTAAAACTTTAACCCCATTTATTTTGAATTCATCTCCGTCGTTGTTTTTATTAATGTTGAGACCCATATCATCTGATAATTTCTTGACGTCAAGATAACGTTCACCGCTCAGTTCTTTCTCTTCTTTCTTGTTTCCTTTTTTTTTTTTTTAGCTTCACGTATTATAGAAATATACTGTTCGGGAATACAAATGGATACAGATTTCTTAGTCAAAGAAATTTTTTTCTCGAGAATACTGTTAATTGATACAGCTACATTCTGAGTGTGTCCACGTATCTAAAACTTGTGTGTTATTGAATCAATTTGAAAGTTGTCTACTGCGTAGATATACACTGCAATCAGAAACCTACAAAATCAGTGATTATTAACAGATTTTGGAAATATTTGGTGATTTCCTAATTATGTCTTGGCATACCTATTTTATGTTGACCCATGCAGTTATCTGAGAAAAAAACTACATTGGATCCTGGCTGGTTTTTCGATAATTCTTCCAAATACATTAAGACGCAACTACCTATTTTCGATAGCTCCCCTGTTTCCAAAAACTTCATGCCAAAAGAATGCTTTCGTGGTATCTTTGGCTAATTCTGTTATCTAAAAAAACGTACACAAATAATTCAGAATCGCCTTGGAAAAATTATAGCTTACCGTGAAATTATAGCAATTTAATCTGGATTTATAGAAGAAAGCGGATGATTGTCCCACAGGTACAGGCAACACTGCCTGTAAATCATAGACAGCCAATGCAATTTCTCCATTTTGTGCTCTTTTTTTGTCACTTTCTTTCTCCTCTCGACTAAGGTCCTTTTCTTCTAAGTGTTCTTCAAAATTGTGTTTCAGTTCTAGTTTCGTATTGTCTGGTGCATTTTTTTAAGTTTTCACATAGATCACATTGATCCTTTTTCGGCACGAAGAATCCGATATTAAATTTTTGTGTTGAAGATAGTTGCGTAATAATCATTATGTCACTGATGGTTGATTTGAAGCAGACCGTTTCTCACAATAATTCCTGTGCATTTCCGCAATCGTGAGCCCACCGTCTATGAACTCTCTATTTGTATCTTTACGGACGTAATGGCTCTCAATACGTGGTATGGAATTTATATGATCAAATACAGATTCTGATACCTCTACGTCAATTCTCTTATGTTTACCATGCTTTCCTCTGTGATCTTTTTGTATAATTCCCTGTTCAGATACTTTTGATTGAATCACAGTTCTAATCATTTTTTCCGAAATCCCTAATGTGTTGATCAAAAATGTCTTACATATTCTAATCTTTTTTCCATTTTCGTGTAAGTAAAATGCACAATTTGGTTTCCTTGGCTGTGCGGATGAAACTCTCCTATACTTAGAAATCAGTGTTTCGATACATGAGCCCCAGAAAATCTCGCTGGCGTTGCAAGTTTCCTAAGTCCCAGAATTCTCTAAACAACTGGCTCCTAAACTCTTCAGAAAACTTTTTCGAGCAAGAAAGAATGCATTTATTGGTACAAAGCAGGTTTCAAGCTCCTTGCTTTGACAATTTTTCCAGTTCTTGAAGTGTATTGCTGACCAGAGTTTCTGAATCGTTTTGCTTTCACTAGTTTCCAATTGTTCGGATTTCTAACCCTCTTTTTCCTTTTTGGACTATAGAGTTCGTAGATTCATCTTTATCATTATCAGCATTGTTTATATCAATATTCTCGATGTTTTCTGATATTTTACTTGAAGAAAATAAATGATTATTATCATCATCAGGGTTGTAATTATCACCTTGATCCTGAAGAAAAAGGTTCCTGATCAGAATCGCAGTATTCCTTGTAACTCTGTTTTACTTTCCTTAGCTTCAATTTCGTGCTGCTTTCCCTTTCGACCACATAATGTTCGCTTAGAGCCAGACTAGTAGAAGAAAAATCGGATGTTCCAACAACAGGAGAGCTCTGAGTTTGGGCTTCAGCGTTGAAGAGTTCATCATCAATGGGATCTTCCCCAAATATAATTTCACGTACAGATGATAGTCCTGTAGAACATCCATTACTACCTGACCACATCATTAAATGTTTCTATAGAACTTGAATTGTTTGCTGAGACCAAATCTTTTGTTTGTACAGGCACATTTTCTTTAGAATGAGAATCAAGAACTGCAGGGGTCTCCATGCTACATCGAGTTTTTAGTAGACTCAATATTTTACAAGTTCGGGAGTTCATTTTCTGTAACATGAATTACCTGTAGTTATTAACCAAAGAAATGATTTAAAATATTGTATTTTCCAACTAAACTGCAATTATATAAAGTATCCTAATGCAAATACGTCACACGGTATATTGGTGCATTTTTTAGAGCAATATAGACTCAAAGGACAATTGAGTCCAGAGTTCATAAACATTTACAGATTACTAAAGACCTATAGCACATTTTAGTCAATATTTCATGAGAATTACGAGAATAATATAGACGTAATGAACAGTATATTATATGTTCCGCCGAATCACACAATAATTAATACAGTTATGACATTTCATAGAACCTGTACATACTAAAACATAGACATAAAGTATACTTACGTCTTCGTTCTTCCAGAAATAGAGGAGTAGGGTTCGCAACAATAAACAAAACTAGCACTTACGACGTTATTTCACTCAAAATACGTGTTTTTCCTTTACCGCGTAAAGTTAATTGGCCAATACGTCGATATTCTACCGACTCGATATTATCGATCCCGATCAATATAACAAGGACGTAACTACCATCTAGCGGCCAATATTGCAACTACATTTACGTCGTTGTTATAGCAGATAAATAGCAATATTCAGCATTGGTTGACAACAATAACTCATTTTCTGAAAAAGTTGCAGTTACGTCCATGTTTTACTGGAACAGCGATATATAGATAATACATAATCTTTACTTTATTTACATTGAATATTGTGGATTGTTGCTGTCTTTAATAGTATTTCTATAACACATTAAGTTATTTGAAATTTTCATGTGGCTTTTGCATTAAGGTATACAGGGTGTTCTACAAGCTCTATGACAAACTTTGACAGAAGGTTGGTTGCTTGATTTTGAACATATTTTATTCAATAAACATGGGTCCGATTCGTTTTTGTTTATAAGTTACAAGCATTCAACCTTTATAAACAATTAATTTAAATTAAATGATAATCACAAAACTAAAGACTATAAAAATTGTTCGAAATGTCCACCCTCAGCTTGATTGCAAGCCTCACATCGACGAACTAAAGATTCGGTCACTCGAAGAATGAGATTTGGATCATTTCTTATTTGGTTAGCTGCATCTTGAATTCTTTTAAGTAATTGCTGATGGGTAGCGATTTCAACATGGTAGACCAGCTGCTTCATGTGTCCCCATAAATAAAAATCCAGAGGATTTAGATCGGGTGAACGAGGTGGCCATAATATTGGACCTCCTTGACCTATCCACTTATTCGGGAAATGTTCATTTAGCCAAGCAACTGCTTGTCTTCCCCTATGTGACGGTGCACCGTCGTGCTGATACCATATATATTTTGAATAATATAAAGTTGTACGTCATCAATTAACTCTAAAAGGTCGTGTCCTAAGAAATGTCTATAAAGATCTGCATTTAAACGATCATTTAGAACATGCACAGGTAATAAATTATAGTTTGAAAATGCCACCCCAAACGTTGACACTTAATCGTTGCTGAAATCGTCTTGGTCTTATTGCATGTGGATTTTGCATTGCCCATACATGCTCATTATGTGTATATTTTATAAGTGTGCATTGTTCAACATGCTTAGTAACTTTCTATCACTTCCTGGTTGACTGAAGAAATTACGATTCTTCAAATACTTGTAACTTCTACAACAACAACGAATCGGACCCATGTTTATTAAAATAAAAATGTTTAAAATCAAGTGACCTACCATCTGTCAAAGTTTGTCATAGAGCTTGTAGAACACCCTGTATAACGTAAAGAAAAATAAATAGTTTCACAAAAGAAAGAATAAAAATGTAGGACACCCTACTGCGTAGCACTAGGAATGATAAAACCCCTCGGCGCATGTGCATGTCGTCAATATTTTTTGAATGTACCTATTATATAAATTAAATAACAATGAAAGTCGATTTTACGAATGAAATGAAGGAAAATTGCAATAAATGTATTAATAAGTCGATATTAATAATAAAATCAGTGAAAATTTAGCAAAAAAATTCATTGATTGACTGTCGAATTTGAATATCCTATTCCGGCTCATTTTGCTGCAAATTATGAATCAAATTGATAAGATGGGAAGCAGACAGACGCAGAATCAAGCTGAAGCTATCAACGTCGCTTGGTTACCGTGGCACACAGAGCACTTCGACGCATGTTTTGTACAGTGTTGCCGCAGCTACATTGCCAACTTATCCTTGAAAGGAACTCAAATTATCCTCTTTTATCCTCCGAATATTTACAAATATCCTGTTTTTATCCACACGATTTTTACTGTACGTAGGTAGATCAAAAAATATTATCTCATGACTACAATTTCTGATAGAATAATACATAAACGGTTACGTTATACGTTAATCAACATTCTAGAAGCGACAAAACGCCAAACCCAAAGATGTGTTACCCATATAACCAATGCTATTTGACTCTTATTCTTACTGTCGCTTCTGTGTGATGTCTATTCTGGGTAAACATCTCGATTCTTAGATATGAGAATCGATAAGGAATGAACAGTGAACTGTAGATTGTACAATGAATCGTTGTTAATAAAAACAAAAAACCGAAAATAAATCATATTTATTATTATTAAATGTACATAAATATATTTTATGTAGCGAAAATAAAACAGTCTAAGAAAATTTAGAAAAATAAATAAAATAAACTTAAATTGAGCATTCTAAAATTTTTGTATGGGTGGTTGAATTTTTCTTCCTTTGCTCATACCTTGAATGAAATGAAGTATTTTATATGAATATGAATGACGTCACATGCACAAAGGAACAAACATTCAACTTATATACAATAACATCACAAATAAATAAATAATATTCTTTGGTATTAAGTGTACAGGTATTTTCCTATTTTTGAACTAACATTTCATATGAGGGTTCAAATTGAACGCAACCTCCACAGTGTTGTAAGTTGTAACTTATATAGTATTTGATATTCACAAAATATTTACGGGTTTGCCTTTCTCTTCAAAAAATTTTCCATTCTGCAGATACTACAGCAAAAATTTTTATAAACGTCATTTGACATTTATCATGCCTTTTCGTTATTGAAAGTATCGACTCAATAATCGAAACATCGTTGATCCGCAAATTATCCTCAAAATAAAAATATCCCCATCATTATCCTCCAAGCTTCAAATTATCCTCCAAACGGCAACACTGGTTTTGTAGGACTTCGTACATATCGATCTTGGCGCATGCGCATGTCGTAATTCCTATCTAAAAAACGCTATAATTTTTTATTCTTCGTTGGGAAAAATTGGGAACAAAACTTCTCTTATGAAATCATATGTATTTTATCGATATCCGTTGGAATTTTTAAAATCGGACCAGATCCCAACTTTTTGTAGTGAGACTTTAGCTTCGCCTCGGGGTAAAAACGCTATATTTTTTTATTCTTCGTTGGGAAAAATTGGGAATTAAAATTCCCTAATGAAATCATATGTGTTTTATCGATATCCGTTGGAATTTTTAAAATCGGGCCAATTACCAACTTTTTGTCGTGAGACTATAACCCCTTTAGCTTCGCCTCGGGGTAATAATTATTTGGATATAAAAATGTTGACATTTATGTAATTAAACCTAACATCTCATCATTCAATTTTTATAATTCTTTGTGCTCATAGAATTTGCTGGAATCACTATTGTAGCATGCTAAAACTATTGTAAAAGAATTGGTATATAACATTCATTATTCAAATGGCTATTTTGAGGTTTTATTCTGAAATTAGTTTGATAGTCAAAATAAAATTTTTTTTTGTTCATTTCTGAACCAAAAAAAGTTAATAACAAAAGTTGACACTGAACAAGTAGTAAAGTTTCTATCTATGTATGATCTGAATTTTTGGCAACCATAAACAATTCAAATCTGATGGAGTTTTTGAATCAGATAATCTATATGCATGACCCAGGTCATGAATATTTATCGAGTTAAAACATTAAAAAACATGTCATGTCTGTGCCTTTGTTTTAAATATTTTATTCCAATACTACCTAATATTTTCAGAATACAAAATGTACTACTGATTTTTTGTCAAAAGTTTGACTGCTAAATACATTTCACGAATTTACATGATGTTGATAAATAATAAAGAAGGTAAATTTTCTCCGACTTTATATTTGTATTAGAAATTCGATCTGTTAAAATTTTAAAAAAGTGTTTTTAATTTCAATTAAAATTGTGTCAGAAATAAATGTTTCTTTTAGATGTGAATTGATAGCTGTAGGAAATGGTACAGCTTGTAGAGAAATTGAGACTTGGCTGTCAGAATTAATTTCTGCTAATGCATTCTCACCTTTGAAAGTGACCTATACCATAGTTAATGAGGATGGGGCGTCAATATACTCCTGTGGCGCAGAAGCAAAGAAAGAATTTCCAAAGTTGGATCCCAATATAATTAGTGCAGGTAAAAATTTTGTTATAGTTATAGAAATTTTTATTGCCATTATAAGAAGTTACAAATTGGTAATTATAGACTTCAAATAATATATTCTGCTTCTGGGAACTGATGAATCATATATTGGATGGATTTGTCTGTTACTTTGTGATAATACTTTTCAGCTATAAATGGGAAACAAGCAAAATTTTTTTGCTTGAAAATGTAGTTGTAGTGATAAAAGATAAAGTATATTGTATCATTTTACTCTAATGACTGAGAATGTCCTCAGATGCTGCAGTTTCCTATAATTCGAACATTACTTTGAATCGTATGAAAGAATATTTCTATTGTACAATTTGTAGATTTTCATCAGATTTACGTTCTGTATATTTAAGACACTACTATTTATCCAAATGAATAATATAATAATACAATCAACTTTTGTTGTAAAACTTTTCAGTTTCCTTGGCTAGGAGAGTTCAAGAACCTCTTGCTGAATTAGTGAAAATTGAACCACAGCATCTTGGTGTAGGAATGTATCAACATGATCTCAGAAAAAAACAGTTGAGTGAAGCTCTCAATGAAGTTGTTTCAGAATGTGTGAGTTTTGTTGGAGTCGATTTGAACACTGCATCCCAGTGTCTCCTAAAGTGAGTATCTTGAAATCTAATTTATAGGTCAAAATTTTGGAAATAGTGGAAATATCAGCATATATATATATATATATATATATATATATATATATATATATATATATATATATATATATATATATATATATATATATATATATATATATATATATATATATATATATATATATATATATATATACAGGGTCACTCACGGTGGATGGTAGTTTAGACGTTTACGGAGAACGGGACATGGAATTATTCTGAAAATTTGGTTTCATCGGTAATTGAATTTGCTCTATCGATCTAAAATAATAGTGGCGCTGCGGCGTTGCCGCTTATACTAAAAAGTAGCAGCAACTGTGAAATTTCAAATGAGACACCCTATATATTATTCCATTTTTTGCATCTCTACCATTTTCCAATTGTTTTTGTATGATAGTTCCCTATACCTATCTCCAGAGGTTTTCGATAAATTAAATGGTTTCCTTATTTTTTGTGCAAAACATAGCTTCAATTAAATGTTCATTACTGAGGTATTTAGATTCGTAGGATGCTGAAATTCTAGGCGTAGTTTACCAAGTTCCGACGTATTAGTAATCTTCAAAGGAATTTGTTCTTCATTATACAGGGTCCTTCAAAATTTGCGATTTTAACGATAAATACAAAAATGGTAAAAAGTGCATTTTTTCAAATGTAATACCCTGTATATTATTGAATATCTCGAAAGAAAATTGAAATTTATTTAAAATGATGTATCATGTTCCTATACCTAAAAAGTCAGGTTTCCGAAATAAAAGCAAGTTTCTATAAAAATCGGATTATTTTGCCATATTTTGTATTAGGTAGCTATGAAATGTCAAGAAAGATGTCATTATGAAAATTTGACAATTAGTGCATCAACAATAAAACGTTCGCGTGTTCATTAACGAAAATTTGATTTGAAAACAATCAAAATGGAAGGCAATAACTATTCTCATGAAGTTTTGATGAAGTTATTTATTGTACATGGTCAATGTGACCAAATAATAGCAAGAACATGCAGAAGATTCAATGAAATGTATACCTATTGATAACCAATAAACGAGAGAAAATTTGTGCGTTTACAAAATAATTTTATCACTTATGGGTCAATACTGAAAGCGAAACGAAAGTAACAGGTTTTGGTAAATTTCGTTTCGCTTTCAGTATTGACCCATAAGTGATAAAATTATTTTGTAAACGTACAAATTTTCCTTTTTTTTTTTGACTTTTTAGGTATAGGAACATGATACATCATTTGAAAGAAATTTCAATTTTCTTTCGAGATATTCAATAATATACAGGGTATTACATTTGAAAAAATGCACTTTTTACCATTTTTGTATTTATCGTTAAAATCGCAAATTTTGAAGGACCCTGTATAATGAAGAACAAATTCCTTCGAAGATTACTAATACGTCGGAACCTGGTAAACTACGCCTAAAATTTCAGCATCCTACGAATCTAAATACCTCAGTAATGAACATTTAATTGAAGCTATGTTTTGCACAAAAAAATAAGGAAACCATTTAATTTCTCGAAAACCTCTGGAGATAGGTATAGGAAAGTATCATACAAAAACAATTGGAAAATGATAGAGATGCAAAAAATGGAATAATATATAGGGTGTCTCATTTGAAATTTCACAGTTGCTGCTACTTTTCAGTATAAGCGGCAACGCCGCAGCGCCACTATTATTTTAGATCGATAGAGCAAATTCAATTACCCATGAAACCAAATTTTCAGAATAATCCCATGTCCCGTTCTACGTAAACGTCTAACCTACCATCCACCGTGAGTGACCCTGTATATATATATATATATATATATATATATATATATATATATATATATATATATATATATATATATATATATATATATATATATATATATATATATATATATGTTAAATACTAGGATAAATGTTAAATACTTGGGGTTGATACACATAAATAAGAATAACTATTTAGACCAATTCCGTTTATTGCTCCCTACGTTAACAACTTGTTCATACGTTCAAGCATACTCGACGACTCCCTCTTCTTGACTCTCGTGCGCAGTAATTCTCTACTGCTTCATTGGTAAGGCGCATGTCCGCTTTCTACCACTCGTCCGTCCTGACGTGACAAATGATGGGGTGCATAAAGGGTATGTATAGGGATACCGTTAACACGGCCATCCTGTGATTAGTGCGTCCTCGCACTGTGTCTATCTGTAAGCATCAAGTACGAAACAGAATTTTCGTTATGTCTAAATCAACTACATATAATCAAGTGGAATTGCCATTTCTACAACTTCATCTTATGTCAGTCAAAGTTTTCATAGAGTTTCACTATATAATATAACATTTTCAATTCATAGCCACAAATTATGTAATGTACCTACTACCTTTAAAACATACTGATATCTTCTACATACTTCAAGTTATATCAGAGTTTTACTATATAATATAACATTTTCTATTCATTGCTGTAATGTAATGGTACCTACTACCTTTAAAACATACTGTTACTACCCTTTTTAAACCTAGTGGTACTGCCACTATTTCATGTCTTGTGTGATCGCCACAAACATATAAGGCAACGTGAGATCGTCAAGTTCCTCTTTTCATTCAAGTGGAGTGGGATCGCCACCTCCTACTTACTTTTAATTCATTTAATGATACTTGTTTTTAACCTAGTGGATTCACCACTAATCCATTTTTTTAAAATCTTTCACCATGCATGATATCGAAAAGAAAAGACAACAAAAATAAATGTAATACATCTGTATTACATTGCATTCAATAAACCTTAGGTTGCATTGCAATCAACACATAACTAATAAATTATTCAAAACGGCAACAATAATAAATGTAATTCATCTGTATTACATTGCATTCAATAAACTTTAGGCAGCATCGCAATCATTCACGTAACCAATAAATTATTCAAAACGAATCATCCAGCAAATCAATTCAATTCAACAAAAATCATAAAAGTATTGACATACAAACATCACTAATCTTACTCTTTGTTTATGTTGTGGCAGGCCACGATCGTAATTACTCATGAGCGGCTACCGTCATCTGTCGACCTTGTTTATGTAGCACATCTTTCGTTACTAGAGCACGAACAGTGTAAGGCCCTTGATATTTGTCCCTTAATTTCCCTCCGCCGTTGGCTCGAGGTAGTGTATATAGTCAAATTGCTGAGCTGGATGGTTCCCACTGTTTCTTATTTTATTTCGGGCATCTGCGACATCCTCATTTGGGTCAATAATATTATTAGTTGGCAGTGTGTCACCCAAAAACAGCTGTGTAGTCGCTAGTCTAGGAATTATTCCAAACTGAAGTACTTTTGGTGAGTATTCTGTCATCGAAGTTGAAGATTATAAGCATAACACTCTCAATATGATTTATTTTAACAGGAGCGCTATTCAAGTTCTTTATAGTAAACACTTTTTCGATGGCAAGCTTGTTGTTATGTAGTTCAAGCCCATCGCATTTTTCTCAATTCTAAGGCAAAGTTGTCTAATCACTTCCCATCACATAATAAGATCGATATCGCTTGGCATAACAATATCGGGAATAACCATAAAGTATATTTCTAGGGTCAGGGTCGGCAGTACAGCTATTAAATCACAACTCCTAATAGTGTAAACAACTTGCGTTCCGAGTGCCGAAAATGCATGTACTTTTTTTATTGGTTTTTTTCTCACTGTTTAGTTTATGTCTAACATGCTAAGAATTTAATTCCAAGCTATCATGGAATCTGCTGATGCTGAGTAATTTCTGGTTACGGAACTCGGTTAGTGACTCACAATTTCGACTTTTAGCGTTTCTTTCTCGGGAAAAGCAACAATTAAGTCATTACAGAAAGCTTTTGTCAGGGTCGAAGCTGGTTAGCTTAAATGATGTGAGCGCTAGTGTCGACATCAACGGCTGCGCAGTAATTCCATCTTTTCCAGATGTACTAGGCGTTGGCGTTTAACACGTCGACGTCGCCATTTTGGACTGACGACTCAATTCTAATAATTGTTGTTGTTGGCTAGCTACCAAGTTAACTAAGGTTTCTTGACATTGTAATTTAGTTCGTTTTGGACTTACTGAACCGACAATCTTCCTCATCAGCCACAACACTTTGCTCAAACACTTCACTGTCATGACGAATATGAGTTTCATCTTCCATTTTAACTATATAATATTAATGTTTATTCATGATCTTTTATGGGCACATGGTAGAACACGGGATAATCCCACTTCTGATGTTAAATACTAGGATAAATGTTAAATACTTGGGGTTGATACACATAAATAAGAATAACTATTTAGACCAATTCCGTTTATTGCTCCCTACGTTAACAACTTGTTCATACGTTCAAGCATACTCGACGACTCCCTCTTCTTGACTCTCGTGCGCAGTAATTCTCTACTGCTTCATTGGTAAGGCGCATGTCCGCTTTCTACCACTCGTCCGTCCTGACGTGACAAATGATGGGGATACCGTTAACATATATATATATATATATATATATATATATATATATATATATATATATATATATATATATATATATATTATATATATATATATATATATATATATATATATATATATATTATATATATATATATATATATATACATATATATATATATATATATTATATATATATATATATATATATATATATATATATATTATATATATATATATATATATATATATATATATATATATATATATATATATATATATATATATATATATATATATATATATATAGTTACAATACTTTCTGTGAAACCTGAAGTTCATTGAATTGTCGTGCAATTTGAATAAGGAGAGTTTTCAGATAAATTAGTTATAAATATAGAAATATAGTTTAAACCATATCTCACCAATTTTAGAAAGATAATACTTTACATTACGTAAGTAATATTTTTAACTGCGAATAGAAAATGAAGAAATTTTAGTAACTTTTCATACATTAAACTTTTTTTCAGAGGAGTAGCAGGTTTATCAGACAAGAGATCTTCTCAAATCATTATGTATCGTGAAGAAAATGGTCCATTCGTACATAGAAAAGAATTACTGAAAGTTAAAGGTATTGGTGAAAAAATTTTCCAACAATGCTCTGGTTTCTTGAGAATAGGTCCTATAACAGTAGAAGAGGAATCGAACTTCTATAACCAATTAAACACTACAAAGTTAGATCGAACTATTATACATCCCGAGTCATATGATATGACCAAAAAGTTAATGAAAGAGTTGAAATTGAAGGAAAAAGATATTGGAACTAGAGAATTTATAGAAAAAATTAGTAATATGTCCTCAAATTTAGACCTTGATCAATTATCAAAGAAGTACAATACAAACAAGGAGTCTCTCAAACTGATTTTGGATTCACTGGGAAAACCACTCAATTATGATTTGAGATGTGAATATAATATAACTCCTTTATTCAAGAAAGGTATTAAAAGCATTGAAGACCTCAGAATAGGTAGCATTTTATCTGGCAGAGTCAGTAATGTAACAAGCTTTGGATGTTTTGTAGATATTGGGGTACATACTAATGGATTAATTCATGTTAGTAAACTACGAGGATTTGACCTTCAAATAGGAGACAGGATTGAATGTGAGGTGCTATCTCTTGAATTGGATAGGAAAAGAATTGGCTTGAAATACGTAGGAATGTCTACTTGAATTGTTCTCAAATATATTTGTTATTGTGTGACATTCACCAGACTGTTTTCAAATTATATAATTTGTTCCTCACTTGATAGACATAGGTATATATATATATATATATATATATATATATATATATATATATATATATATATATATATATATATATATATATATATATATATATATATATATATATATATATATATATATATATTTTTTTTTAAATTTATTTATTGCCCAAAGAGAATACATGAATACATAACAGGCATTAAACATATACATTTAATCAGGCGCGGATCCAGAGGGGGGAACGTTCCTCCCCCAAATGGCCCGGTCCCCACCTAATTGTTTTGATAGGGAGCTACTCGATTTACCATTGCCCAAAATACCAGTACCTTTTGGGTTTTGAATATATAAAAGTTCCCCCCCCCAAATTCGGGCCTGGATCCGCGCCTGCATTTAATTAATTTTTCTTGAGAAAGTATAGTGTATATATTCATCCATTTTGACCGTCTGTTTTGGACAACTCAAGATTAAGTTTAATTAAAGTAATTCTCTAATATCGTTTTGTTAATCACACAAAGGGGGAAACAAAAATGCAATGCTGTATTATGTTGTCATCATATCAAATTTTATATTAGCTTCGCCAGAATAATTCTTAAATTATCCACATGTAGACTGGACTCTGATATGAGACGTGCTTTGAAGTTGTGCGAGTTCATTTCCTCTAATCAGAATATTTGTTTCCTAAAATTTCGAATGTACTAAAAAATGAAAGGAAAAAACTATCTAATTTATTAGTAGGGGAGCCCAAGCGGGGATTTTGGGATCTACTCAAGCGCGGCAGAATAACATATTGGGGGAAACCTTGCACCCTGCTAAGTATCCCCACCATACATGAACCCTTAATATGGGTGCGTTCGTTTAGGGCAGCCGATCAGATTAGTAAAAAAAATCGATCGTTCGAAAAACTCGAGCGCGTCAGATTGAGGCAAGGTGAGTTAATTACATGCAGAAGAGTATGCATTTCACTAATCTGACGATTTCCACGTGTATAAGGAAATAGGAGACTCACAAAGTTGCAAAAAGAAAATTTCACCTTGATATTCTCGAACACGGTTAAATTTTTATTTTGAAGGAAATGTAACGATTATTTTTTGCATTTTTGAATATCGGCGATTTTTGGTCTCGTTACGGTCACCCGTACATTTTTGAAAATCTGCACACGTCCCCCCCCCCAGTGAAATGGCATAGATTATATAACCTTTTTTCGTTTTAGTATCTAATCTTACAATCCAAAATTATCATCCTCATTTATCATCTCGGGCTCCCCTACTATATTAAATGTATCACACCAGAGATGACATCAAACCGAGCCGCCTAACCCCCATCAGTGCTTAAATTGATGACATATAATATCCGATTAATCACTCCATATATAATTATCCCTCAAAGTACGGTTAAGTTTCCGCTTCGTAGTTATCCTGAGCTATGCCTCCATCCATAGCATTTGCAAATTCATATCGCCTTTGGCGCTTGTGCGTAGTCAGGCAATCGTCAGTATCGCGTATGTATAATATATATATATATATATATATATATATATATAAATATATATATATATATATATATATATATATATATATATATATATATATAAAAAATATAAAATATAAATATAAAATATATATATATATATATATATATATATATATATATATATATATATATATATATATATATATATATATATATATATATATATTTAAAGAACAAAGTTAGTAGGATTTTTGGTTCAGTTAAACAATCTTACGATTATATATATTTCTATTGTCATTAACGTTTCGGTCTGTTACTTTGACCTTTATCAAAATGATTACATCAATATGTTACCATCACAGAATTAAAAACTTATCACATAAATCACAGAAATACATTAACAATTTATAAATACTACGCAAAAAAAAAAACTTGACAATGATCCACAGTAACAAATTTTAAAAAATTTTCGTCTATATAGACACGTCAGCCTTCGTTTTTAGTTAGAAAGTGAAACTGTGGGATTTCGTTTGTTGTGCTTTTTTCATCTCCAAGTTTTCAATCCAATGCTTGGCTACGCCGTTCTGATGAGGACCAAAGAGTCCGAAACACGAGTCAACGGCTGCTTACATATAAGCGGGCTCTACCGATAATTCTGCTCTACTTGTATATATATATATATATATATATATATATATATATATATATATATATATATATATATATATATATATATATATATCATATAAGCAAAATAAGAAGGATGTTATATAGCGTCATCTCACAAAATTTTAAGGTACCAGTCGATTATCAGTCATCGGCAACAATATGAGTACCACAAACTTTCACGAGATGACGCTATATATTATAAATATAATATAACAATTTTTCGTTTGCCATTCATTCGGTTCAGATTTGCAAAAAGATTTAGGTTTCGTCACAAAATTCGTGACTTTTTCAGGAAGCAAATTTATTATGATAATATGCAAAAATGCTACTAATATACATATTTTTTATATTCCATGAAAAAATTATAATTTTAGTCGAAGTATTTTGGTAGATATGACACAACTATTTTTCTAAACTATTAATTTATTATATTTAACATTCTGGGTTAAACGAAGTTTATGATGTTAACCAGTATTCGAAAAATCAAAGATAAAGAAAATTGGAGCATAATGTAGATGTGAATGGGGCCTCTAGATAAGGAAAACATCCAACGGATTACGGAAGGGACGTTGCAGATTGTTTATAGTGTTTTAATTTCAGAACGTATTTCTGTGATAAGATTGTGATTTCAGGGTTCGGGGGTAACCTTGAAAATAGGTGTTTATGTCAAGTCAAAACTGTCAAATCAGTCTGCTCGACGAAATGAAATATTGTGGGATGCATTGTTGTGATTTGTGATTGAAATTTCTAGGAATACTGGCTTTCCTTTGTTAATTATATCAGAGTTGAATAATTATATTTTAATATATTTTCATTCATATCATTCGGAAAGGTACTATGAAATATCAATATACACTAACTGTCTATCCGAAAATGTAACACTAGTGGTAGTGATGTATTACTTTGTTCTGCCTTGACAAATTATGGTATAGCGAAATATTAATTGTGTTGCTAAATTATTAAAAATTAAGACTCCAATTTTTTACAGTCATTGAAGCTAATGTCTGTTGTTTCTACTCCATTAACCACCAACAAAAGTAGACCTGAAGATTCAGAAATTTTATTGAAACAACTGTTGGAATGTGTACAAAATTGCCAAAAAAGATTTGGAGGAAAGACGGAACTTGCAACAGAATTTGATAGTTGTGTTATTGCCCTTTGTTGGACTTTGGAGCGAGTTTTGTCCCATGGTTTAAGAAATAAACCATTAAATTTGCAACAAACTTCAACCTTACAGCAGGTCTCTGATATAGTAGCCAGTAGTTTATACATAGGAACAGAACACGTATGTGAGTCAGAAAATGGATTTCCTCTGTTAAAATTGAATTTCCAAATTTTGGTGTATTATAAAATGCTTAACATTCATTTTCTTCCTATTTTCATTAATAGAGTGAAGTTTAAGATTAATTTCCTGGTTTCAGAATTTTATTATTTCCTTGTCTTGATGTAGCAACAAAAGTTTATTCATTCAATAGTATTTTAATTTTTTTATCCTAGTTGGATATTTAAATATTTAAGCACATTTTGATATTTAGTTTAGCTATAGGCAATAATATATCACCTTTTTTATTTAAATGGAATTTGCACCAAAATGCAAGTTATTCAAATAAGACTTCAGTTTTATGGTAATTTATTATAATGAAGGTGACATTGGAATAACAACTTCTTTAAATAATGTTATAGGATATTTATGTAGATTCTTAACTTGTATTAATAATTTGGTCTAGCCAAATGATAGTAAGTGTTCTCTTTACTTAATAAAAATGAAACTGTGTTCATTTAAGTTTTAACTCTATAAATACCTGTTTCTTTTCAATTTATTCAGTGAAAGTATGATATTTTTACGTCTGTATTAATTCTTATTTTTCATTTCATACAAAATCCTCGTTTGTTGGAAGTATGAGATAAAACTGTATTGTAATAGTATTTTATATTTGAGTAAGAATTTTACAATATGAAATTATTTCTTTAATATGTTTTTATTTCAAATATTATTCAACTACAACTGATATTTCTCTAATTGGCTTTGGAATTTTGTTTTTTTATATGTAGGATTCTAGGTCATGACTAATTATTTGATAATAGTTCAAAATGTTTAATCAACAATACTAGATTATTATCAGCCATTTCATCATACAGCAGGTGATATATACATATGAAAATAGTCTAACAAATTAAAAACATGTATATCTATTACGTAGAATTTCTTGATAATCTGTATCAGAATTGATTAACTTATGATTATTTTCAATCAGCCATAATCTTATCTGAGTAATGTGTTTCAGCATTTTGGCCGTTCATTAAAAGTCATTTAATCCGACATGAACAAGAACGTTATAGTCTTTTGACAAATATTCATACAAATATCGGAAAAGGAAGAGCATGGATTCGTGCTTGTTTGAATGAAAAGTCTTTGGAAAGGTAGAAATAAATATGCATCTTGTATTTGAAAATATTGAATGTTAATTTTGTTTTAGATATCTTCTTACTATATTGAGTGCTGAAGATTCTTTGAAGATTCACTATGAAGAATGGGCATTTTTACGGGATCAAGAAAAAAATTCCATGTTACCTAATATGGCAGCAGGTGTGTATCGTCGTCTATTATAGCATTACATATTTCAGATATAATCTTCATAAATGTGTTTCTTAAATTTTATTTTTATTGTTGAGTACTTAGGGCAATGAAAAATGTTATACATACTATAGAAACAAGGACTACATAGAGACGTTTTAGTTATCTCATTATCTCGTTTAACCCTGTGCTATAGAATAAATAAACTTTCAGGTTTAGGGGCAATCTTATTTGCTGTAAGTATAGATAAACCTGAATTGAACGATTCAAACATTCCTCAAGGACTCTCATCTGGTCAATCCAAATCTGAGCCTATAATTGAAGCACCAGTGGCAGGTAAATAATTTTCCTTTTCCATATAAGCGTTAATCAATCCGTTTTAATGTGTTGTTCACATTACATTATGAATTCAATGTTACCAAATTTCATACAGTCTTAGAGAAATTTTGATAATTATATTGGGGATATAATTTTTTATAATTTCTTTTGAGCTAAAACAAATATGTAGCATTATCTTTAAAGTCTATGCACGCTTGAACTGTGCTTCAAAACTATCATTCTGATTTTATAATAAACTTAAGATCATGGTGAAACATTCAATATACAGTTGAGCGAAACAAATGATATGAAAAAATATTTTAAAATGTCGAAAAATTTAAAGCAGTTAATTATATTCAACTTTAATAAAATTATATGACACCAATACTGCTATAAAAATGAGATTTAAATGTATTATCACTGGAATAATTAGATAATTTTATATTTGTAGTAATATTGTACATCCTGATTATTATACTTTAGCAATTTTCATTCTGTTTATATACAATACTAAGCACTTCCTTGTTCAAATATTTTGAAGTGTTTGTTGTTAAAAATAACATTATAATAATGAAATGTTTTATTTTTACCACATATCCTAAGTGGCAGTTTCAGCGAAAAAATTAATGTTAAATTGATAATTTGAATTTAGTATCAGGTTATATTTCATCATTCCATAATTTTTTTAGATCAAAATAAGCCTACAAAAGAAAAAAAGAAAAAGAAGGTGGCAAGACAGTTCATATCATTTGATGAGGATAGTCTGTTGTCCTCTAGTTTTCCTTCAAGCTCTGGTAGTGTGTCTTCTGAAACAAACTCATTAAATGAAATAAAATACTCAACTAGAGATTATAAACATTCCACTAAGCTTAAATCTGCCCAAAATAATTCTGAAATGGAAAATAAGGAGGTTAATGGGTCTACAGCTGTGGAGCCACACAGAAAATTATCTTTGGAAAAATGTAGTACTTACTCCAGATATTCCAGTGAAATACCTGAAACTTTGACACCAGTGAGTCATACAGATATTGGTGTACTTACTCGAATTTCAGTAGAAATCGGCAAGGAAGAAGAATCACCTGATTTGTCAGATGATTTAGTGGAGGCTCCTAGTGATATTAGTGCTGTGTTGACAGCTCTTGAAACTAAAAATGATGATGAACGTAAAAAACTACATGACAGGATTGACTCTTTGAATAAGGAAAATGAAACCTTGAAAGAGCAGGTTAAGAAATATTTAAGTGCTCTGAAGTTATTAGGAAAAGATGATAATTTGGAGAATTTAGATGGAAATACAATATTACCAGATTATAAAAACGAAGCCAACATTTTTCAAAAGAAATTAGTTCAGGTATAGTTTGAAATATTATTTTTAGATAAGTTTGACTTTGAGTTATTTGGGTTATAGTTGACCCTTGAGATATTGTTTAGTTGATTTGATATTAGAGAGTTATTGGAAACCTGAATTTACTGTCTTGCAGTATTTGTGCTGACCTTATATAAATAGTGCTCTACCTTAAAATATACTTAAAATTTAGAGTTATTGAAACCACAGATCAACAACCTTATGAGGTTACGTTATAATGACAAGGTGGTAGGTACTTTGTCTTGCTTTATCAAAGGATAGAACATAGAACATAGATAGAAGCCGAAAAAGAGAGGTTATGACATGTAAATCATGAAATAAGGTCTAGATAGTGCCCTACAGTAACCGCGCACAAATAACGACAAGCAGTAACAGAGAGATTTTAAGCCCCTTATTTATTCACCTTTCTTTGGTTATCGTTATTGTGAGCATGCGCAATGAATTCTTGCTTGTTCGTTAACGTTATTAACGATAACCGATTCCGTTACTTACGGAAAAATAAAGATCGATGTTATAGTTATGTTTATCGTTATGCGTTACAGCACCGTTGCCGCAGCTTTCAGCTTTTCGAGCATTAAATACATTTGACATAGGAGACGTACGTGCTCATTAAAATATATAACATAAAGATATGAACAAAAAGCCCTAAACCTAGTGAGAATTTGTTATATTTTTTTTATTATATCGTTATATTGTTCAGAGTTAAAATACCAAGCCGTATATTTTTGCGATATCGTGATTGTAAAATTTTAATTGAGTATCTGGCAACGTGTAAAAAGTAATGGTGTTTGATAACATAACCCAACTCCTAGACCTTATTAAGTCCGCATCACGGTTCCTTCTATTTATAATATTCAACAAATCATCCTCCATTTCAAAAATTATATATAAAATAAACTAAACACCAGATATTCTGAGGTTAGAAAAACCAAAACAAAATAAGGATCACCGCAATGTCACCTGTCAATGTATGAAGTTTAAAGTAGGGGTTTAAAATAACTTAGTTTAATCGTCGTGGTTATGGTTATGGTTAGCAAAAATAACCATAACATCGCTGTAATAAGAAGATTTTTTAAGGGGCTTAAAATCTCTATTAATAATGTCTCCCTTATTTTAAACATACTCTGCGCATGCGTGTATGTCAATATAAGGTCGGCACTATTACTGCTTAACTTTATAAAAGTTCCAATAACTCTCTATTAGTTCTTCTGTTCCAGAAAGTTGGAAGTTATTATTTATGTATGAAGAGGTTTTTACAGTGAGGACTAATTTTAAAGTATTATTAAAGTGAATAAGAGTGTGTTTCGAAACAAAGCAATTTTATAATTAAATTCCAATTTTTTTTTCATTATGAACAAAATTTATCAATTGTTTGCCTAGAAAGTGATTTAACTGTTCGCTTCTGCTTAGTCAGCAGCATTGAACTCGATACAAATTGAAGAATTATTTATTAAGGGAATCCAAGTTTTGAGTATTGATATAGTTCGCGTAACTCAGTTTATGTTTGAATAAGGTTTTCGATATTCAAATTCTTCGAGATGTTTTTAATTTTCGACATCAAAACTGCAACATTATCCCAGAATTGTCTCTTCTCATCCTGAAAAAATGAAGAAGTTCTCTCTATACTTTATCAAATGGTTCAAATCACATTTTGTAAAGTCTTAAGTCATATTGTTGATGGTGAGATAGGCGTTGCTACTGGCCTTCTTATATTTCAGAAGGTCCGCATAGTAGTCCTTGTTCAAAGTGGTGGCTCCCTGAGTTGCTTTCATTGCACTTTCCATACCTGGCAACATTACAGATAGTTCATTCTTTCACAATGACTGGTTCTTACTTTTTACAAATGGAAATCGACTTTTGATGTAAATGGATCTAACATTACAATTTTTCAATTTCATCCTGCGCTCATAACCAACTAATTTGGCGTCTCAATGATATAAAAAGAAGATGACAAAAAATCAATATTCATTGAGCAACTTTTCTAATTAATTCAGTACTTACAATTCTTACAAGTGTTCAAGGAGAGTCTCATGTTTGTGAGGAAGAATATGGAACTATATAAGACGTATCGAAATGTACATGCACATGAGACGAGATATCGGGATAATGTTGTTGGCAGGTATCATCGGTTGAGGAGGTGTCGGGATGGCCCTGGGTATCTGGCCATAAAGGTTTTCAATAAGATACCTTTAGATATGAGAGAGATTCCAATAAACGAATTCAAGAACAGATGTAAAAACATGTTGAAGAGTGGATGTTTTTATTCAGTTCAGGAATACTTGGAGAGCTTTTTAACCTTTTAATTGTACATGTTTTATTTTAATGTTTTGTGACATGTATTTTAATTGTGTTGAAATTTTGAAATATGTAATCTTACTTTATCTTTGTGACATGTGGAAATACTGAATGTGTATGTTACCATGAATAAATTATCTATCTATCTAAGATACATTTGAATGAAAGGTATGCAGCTGTTGAATTTTGAAATTAATTTTGTTTTAGGTTGCTGAAATGCATGCTGAACTGATGGACTTTAATGTTCATCTTCAGCAGGCAATATGTGAAAAAGATGCTCTAGTAGTAAGCCTAAAAAATGAATTGGAAATTTTAAGGGGACCTATAAGTGATGAAATTAATTCAGAAGATATAGTGGGAAGTGTGAATGTTTGGATACCTTCTGCTTATTTAACAGGTACCTCCAATATTTCTTCATATTGTGTACTGTTTAATGTTACTAACCCATAATTTTGTTATCAACTCGCTCGCAAAAAAATTTTATTCAATTGAAAATTCTATTCATTCATATTGCTGAGCAACAATATTTAATAGTATAGTTATTGAATTATTTTAAATTGGTAGAGTAGTCTTAATTTGTTATATGAATAAAAATTATTTCAAATATAAACATTAAAAAAAAATCTAAGATATGATCTAAATATACTCTTGATGCATAAATCCACATTAAGTAATGGAATTGAGTTCTTTAATGATTTGCCAACAACTTCAATATGTTGTAATTGCTTTAATGAATACAAAACAAATTTGTGCAAATATATAATATGACAATGATGGATTAAATAAAGTGGATAAAAATTGTATGATTAATGTTATAGTTTGTGGACTAAATAAATGGATATTATTATTATTAAATATATATGGTTCTACTTAATGATTCGAGTAATTAATCATATTGTTTGGAACAATTTTTTTGAAATAATTTTGTCATATATAAATTGTTAAGAAACTTCTTTATGAAAAATTGACAGCCTTCAGTTAAATTCATTCAGCCCCATTGAAAATTCCTTCAAACTTCTCAATACTGTGAATTTTATGAAAATTTCATTGCATTCTTTATCTAGCAAGGATAAATTTGATTAATTATTAACATCATTTTTAATTTATTTAGAGTAGGAAATTTTTATTTCAGGTCCTTCTTCTAGTTCCCATCATGTTTACCAGATATTCTTACGAGCAGGTAATGATGAGTGGAATATTTACAGAAGATATGCCCAGTTCTATGCTTTAAACAAAGATTTAAAAAAATTAGATCCAACAGTATCATCATTTGATTTTCCTCCCAAGAAAAGTATTGGAAAAAGAGTAAGTATGCAAAAATCTGTATGTATAAGTGACTGGAAGAACACTTAGCCTTTTTAAGAAAAAAAACTACATTACTTGTGTGTTAATTTTCTGAAAATAGTTTTTTGTTACTATGGTCATGTGCTAGTTTTTGAATTATTTAAGTTGCTTTCATTTTCAGGATGCGTCTTTAGTTGAAGATAGAAGAAAAAGACTCCAGGCGTATCTTAGGAGAATTTTAGCACACTGGCCAGAGCTATATCATTGTTCTAGTAGAATTCTTTTAGAGCAACATCTTCCATTTTTTAAGTAAGTTACTGTTTTTGGTGTAACTTTTCGATTAAAACTTCACAAAAACTGCTGAATTTTGTAAGGTGTTTTAAGTGTAAGTTTACTTAATTCTTAGTATAATTCCTTTATTGTGTTGCCTTTAATATTATTTCTCATTTTTCCTTCCCATAATTTGAGTATTAACAGAACCTGTTTTGATTTTAGAGATCAGAAAGAAAATGAACATCAGAATAAAAGGAATGAATTTTCTTCGAGAAGGAACACTGATAATCACTACACAGGACTTTAATACCTCTGTACTTGTGTTGAGTGAATTTATTGACTATGATATGAAAAAAATGAGTTTTATATAAAAATGTTAAAATTGTATGTTTTATAGATATTTTATTTCTAGTGATTGATTAATACTAAAAAATTGTATATAAACAGATGCTCTATATTCAGAAAATAAAGAACTAAAAAGTAAATAAACATATAGATTTAGCTTTGACAATAAGATACTATCCTAAAATTTCATATCCAAATCCTCTGCAATTATGTCTTCATATAAAGTAACTGTTGTATCCAAATACATGAAACAGAAATTTTAATTCGAGTTTGTAAATGAATTTTAAATTTTTTGCAATAAGTACTTTTTATTTATTTGAAATTCATGTATGGGTTGTTTTTCCAAAAAAAAATCTGAAATCTGGCCCTATTTATTCACCACACCAGTATATCACCATAATAAAAAATGCCAAAAAATGATGTCCATTCATAGTCCACAAGCTTACCTTTGAGTCATTTATGGATTTAAAAAAGCTTCAAGAAGAATGGGGATATAATTACAATATAGATACCACAGGAAATAGTTTTATGGAATGACATTAAAGTCATGATGTTTAAAAAAGAAAATCCTTTTAGTTTGTATTATAAAACGTCTTACACACAAGACAATTTTCGTGAAATTAATGTAAAAGAAAAAAAATGCCTGCATTACAAGAAATAATGATCCAAAGTGCATATCAGAATAAAATGGAACTTCGCGAGAATAAAATGAAAGACCTTAAGGAGCTTTTGTCAAAAAATCTTATTCCTAGCTATTATGCAGATTTTTACAACTCTATCCTAAAGTAAATAATGTTTGTTATGTTAATGTAAGTAAAATACTGATAAATAAATAATGTATTTTTGAAATAAATTTTTTCAATTAATAAAATTATTTTTTTAAATAAAAATAAACAAGTATTTCGAAATAGTTTGTATGTTTTTAATAAAACATTAGTCATAAACTGAAACATTTATTAATAATACTTACACCTTGTAAAATTTTTGATACTAAAGTGACCCAACTTAAAATTGTTTTTCAAAATCTATAAAAAAATTTCACCAAAAAAGATAAAAACACAATAAACTGTAGACATGTAGTTGCCTATTAAGAAACTGCATTAGTTTGTAAATATTATAGGCTCGCAAGTAATCAACAAAATACTAATTTTTTGAAAATAAAAACATTAGTTTATTCACTTCTAATGACCAAATAAATTTAATCTTCATCAGCTAAATTCTGATTTTTATCAATATTTATTAGAGCATTATTGAAATTGTTATAAATTTCAGCATAGTTCTCTATTAATTTACGATATTCCTCCATGAATACAGATTTCAGAAGTGACTTTTCTTGTATTGAAACAGATATCATATTTTGTATTTCTCCAATGTCATTTTCATAATTTCTACCTTCATTTTGTTTATTGTAAATAGATACTGATAATGAGTTGAATTTTTGTCTTAATTCTTTATCACTATTTTCTATTGTAATTTTCAATTCTGAAAGTTTTGACTCTGATATAGAAATGTTTTCTTCAAGATGTGTTATTTTATTTATCAACTCATCAACTTCAAGTAATTTATCATTTATTTGTTCTTTTAATTTCTTAATTTCTTGTTTTGCTGCAGCAACGGTTTCTATAGAGCTTACTAAATGATTTAATTGATTAGAATTAAATTCACGATGCTGCAATAATGCAAGGCATTTTTTATGTACCCCCTCTGTCATTTCTTCTTGTCCTTCTAAAGTTGAAACAATAGAGGAACGATCAATATTTACCTGGTCCACTTCTTGTTTTAAGGTAAAGATTTGATTTTCCAATTCTTCAATTTCACTTTCTTCAACAAATTGTTCTTGTAATACAGAAGATTCTTCACGTAATCTGACTAGGTACTCATCTAAGGACTTCATATTTTCTTTATGTTTATTTGTTACTTTTAAGTAAATCTGATATTCATATTCTTTTTCAGCTTTTTGTAGCAACATATTCTTATATTCATTAGAAATACTTTCAGTGTCTTCTTTCAACTTCTTATTATTTTCTTCCAACTTAAAATGCAACAAAGTCATTGAAGTGATTTCTTCCAGTAACTGTTGTTTCTTATCATTAAAGTTTCTATAATTTTCTGCTTTTTGTACAACTTCACATATTTCGTCTACATACACTGTATCTGTTTTCATATATATAAGAAGATTCATAAATAATGAAAAAAATATAACTGTTCTTCTTGGTTGAGGTTCGAATATATCATTCAAATAAAAGGGCATTTGTTCATTTACAAGTTTTGAAATTTTTCTTAATTTAATGCCTAAAGAAATTTCATCTGTGTACATATGATAATCTACCAAATGTTCTGGTTCTTGTTTGAGAAGGTTTGTTTTAATTTCAAACAAATTTTTCTCAAATTCTAAGTAAAATCGGGAGTAAAAAGTATATACAAAATTTTGTGTGGGATTTTGAAGGTTACCATCGTTTATTGCTAAATCTGGCCAATAGGTTTTCACTTTATTAATTAATGAAATACTTGTTTCCCGGACTTGTTCTTTCTGTTTTGCAGTTTTTGCGACAGACATTCTGACCATTGCTGAAAAGAAATTATATACAAACAGGTTGTAGATATATGAAATTAATAATTCTGTCGGAATTACTAAATTATAAAATTAGAATTATATAAGAACTCACATTAACAATATCGCAATTTCAAAAGTGCCCGGCCCGTGCTTACGCTTAGAGAAAATATCTCTAAAGTTCAAGTTCAAGCAAAATATAAATTATAACGACTTTTTCTATGACGTAAAAAAGTTTATTATGTGCTGCGTTCCAATATAAACATTGGATCAATTCATCATTGTGTTACTTCATTCACATTTTGGTTTTGTTTTGTGCTAAAAATTTTAATATCTCGATTTTAACATAAATGTTATGAAGCTAATGACAAAGGATGTACCTAAAGCAGTTTTTCTGAGCTGATGAAGTCGAATTTCCATTTTTACGTCGTAATACATGTAAAATAACTGACTTGAATTATATAAATAATTTATATATGGAACTTGAGTATATTTATGTTGAACATTATTAAAATCACATTATATTTGTTTTTTTTTTGTAAAAAAAGGAAATGTAATTACTTCACTGTCCGAAGTCAGTAATAACATTACTTTGACTATTTTTCTGACTGTTTCGAAAATATAAGCAATGGTCCTTATTTTGGTTTACTCTGGACGAGAAGTAATTATTTAAAATCCAAATATGTCTCATAATATTTGATTAGATGACTGCTGATGAATCTGTTGAAGCTGGAATAGTCTCAAACGATAGTACAGCGAGATTTAGTCGTTAAAACAATACGTACACAATCTGATATGAATGTAAAAAGCAATAATTTGAAAGTAAATAAGCATGCAAGGCTTAAATTATTCATTGATTTGGAAATCATCGAAAACTTGAGGAAACAGAAAGAAGAAAAAGAAAATAGTTTATTTTGAGAATCCCCTGAACAAGCGCATGCGTTTCAATGCGTAAAATTGCAATCATCAATTGACTGACTGATCAGATTGTCAAAATGGACGCCTGGTCAAAGTAGAGAACGTCAGTGGTGTAATTTTATTTAATACAAATGTATAATTTATAGTGTTATTCGTTTTAGTTTGTGTGGTGTGTGATTAATTTAAAATGTCAGGGGAACGTGAAATACCCGCTGAGGATAGTATTAAGGTTGTGTGTAGGTTTCGACCCTTAAATGATTCGGAGGAAAAGGCTGGGTCCAAATTTATAGTGAAGTTTCCATCGGGCGGCGAAGAGAATTGTATATCTATTGCCGTAAGTTGTATTCTGTTTGAGAATTATATTTATGCATGTAGTAATTGGAAATCTGCTAATTTAAAAATCTGTTTTCTTTGTCAATGATTACTTACATATCAACAATTATTATTACATTTATATACATATACATACATATATATATATATATATATATATATATATAAATATATATATATATATATATATATATATATATATATATATATATATATATATATATATATATATATATATATATATATATATATATATATATATATATGTATATTTACATATATACTCATAGATACATAATTTTTATGTAGATATCTGTTTTCGATTAAGCAAGGGATGCAGACTGTTTTCAATTTTGATGTGAAGTTTATTTTGGGTTGGAAATAAAATGGGTGAAACTGGCAATACCTCATATAATACCGTAAATTTGTCCGTAAGATGAAATTATTGAAATGAAGTGGAAAAATTAATCAGTTAATTTTTAGAGATAAATATTTCTTTATGAGTACCAATTTTTTATTTTGATTAGCCATAAGTTAAACTTCCTATGAAACAAGTGTTTACCAAAGTTTCTCTTCATACGAAAAGGTTCTTCATTTTTTATTCGTTCCTAAAAATTCAAACATATACTTACAACTACAAGAAATCTAAGACTTGACATCTAAGATAACTTTCATTGGAATTTACATTAAACTTATTAGATAGCTTGCCTTACAGGTTAAAATTTCTGGATTACCAATAATTCCGAATTATTGCTTATTTTATTAAGATCTGAAATGAAATTAATTAGTTCAATCATAAATTTCCTCTATAAGAATGAAATGCTTCTTCATATGCTGATTTTAATAAAATGAATCTGGTGATAAATGCGTGATTCAAATAAGTTTGGTTTCGCCCAGAAAATTTATTACAAATAATGAGATGTGTTGTTTATTTAGATTTTGCCAATATTTTTTAATATCATTCAGTGAGCTTGAAGTTTCAAATTAAAAATAATCAACTGAATGCTTCAGCGACTAGGCTTCTGTTGTAAACTGAATAATTAATAGGTGTGCAATATTAACAAGTTGAGAGCTGCTTATCCTTATAAAGTGGTACCGAACACAAAATCCGGCATAATTTTCGCTTCAAATTACTATGCATTTATTGAAAAGAACAGCATTTCAAATCATGGCATGAACTGTTTCAGTAGAATTCGTAATGAATGTGTGGTTAGGGGGGGGGTTTCGCAAAAACATTTCTCCAGTTCTGTCATTTATTCAGAGCTGTTACTTAACTTTGATGACTCATAGCTGTGGTTGAATTAGGTGGCATTTCTTGGAATTATCGGACTTCCATTTAGTGTTGCCACCTTTTGTCCCCAACACGTGTTGAGAACACAACAGTTTACAGAAACTTTTGTCACCAATACGTGTTGACAACCCAAAAGTTGGCAACTTTTCTTTTAACATCGAATATTATCTCACTTGAAATAGGAAACTAACTCAAATAACCTCGGAACCTGCCTCAATTGTTAATTTATTTGCGGATGATACTCTTATTTGTGTAGCAGGAAATGATTTTGGGGAAATGTCAAATACCCTAAACAATGAACTAAAAATCTTGTATGACTGGCTTTGCCAAAATAAATTGAAACTGAACACATCAAAAACAAAATGTATGGTAATAGGTTCAAAGACAAACTGTAGAAAATATGCTGAGTTTGGGTTAGCCCTCAACATAAATGGCTCTAAAATTGATTTTGTTTCTGAAATAAAATATTTGGGTATTTTCTTGGATTCCCAACTTAGTTTTTCTAATCAGATAGATTATCTATGTAAAAAATTAGGTAAAAAAATTGGATTTTTTCGTCGCATTTCAAATTATTTGTCACAATGGGCAAAAATACTTGTATATAACACAGTTGTTTTACCGCACTTTAATTATTGTTGTTCCTTATTAATATCTTGTACTCAGGAAAATATGAATAGACTACAAATTCAGCAAAATAAAGTAATGCGCATTATCCTTAATTGTAATAAATATACCCCAATAGTAAGCATGTTGCAGGCTTTGGATTGGTTATCTGTCGAGCAGAGCATTAAGAAGGCGAACCTGGTTTTAATATATAAAATAGAGCATAAAAAATTACCAAAATATCTTAACGATTTTCTGAAAAAAAGATCAAACTTTCATGAATATAATATTCGTTCAGGCCAAGACTACAACATTCAGTGGGTTAAAACGGCAACTTTACAAAAATCCTTATTTTGTGAAGGTGTTCGCATCTTTAATGCTCTTCCCGGGATAATAAAGAATGCTCCTTATTTGAAAATTTTTATTAAAAGAGTTTGTACATTTTTGAGGGAAACATAGTAAGATAATGTTTATTTTTATAACTAACAACACGCTTTGAAAATATTTGTATTTCTTTTCAATAACTAGCCAAGTGCTAAATAAAGATTATTATTATTATTATTAATTAACATCGGATCCCACCTCAAGTAATCTTCAATAATTTTTTCGTTTTTCATTGCCGAAAGAGGATAAAGACATAAGAAGTGTGTTTGAGAGAGGGAGAGTAAATCAGAATGACTTCCCGAAATAGCGAAAAATAATTTGCTGAAAATAGGGTACACGAACAAAAAGTTAAATGTAATGATATAAATACCACTTATCGTCATCGTCTGAAATTAAATCGATGTATTTACATATCCTCGACGAATATTCTAAATAGAGAGGTTCCAATTGCGAGTCCTTCGTTTTTTTCCCATAATCACGCAGGTATTTTTAAATGAATGAGTGACTGATAGATTGTATTCATAGTATGATCACGCTTAAGTAGCTTCCCCATCATTTCTTTCGGTTTTGAAAACGAAATCGTTTGCTATGATTGCTCGGATGTAATGATGAAATCTCGGATGAAATCGAGTATCGAATTCATTTATGTTGTGTATGACAAACATTTATTCATTCGTTTGAACTCTCTCGTCCAATATGACGTTGGTAGTTTTAGGAACAAACTGTAATTTATTACAAATAATAGAATTGAAAAATAGAACTGGCAAAAATAGAACATGCCATTGGTTTGTTGGTATAACTATTAATATTTATAAAAGGAAATGGATACATACTTATACGATTACATATTTCTCGTGTACGAAATTCCATTCAATATTCACTTATGTTATGATGCCACTTAGCGTAAAGCCATAATGTATCATCATTCCCGTTCTGTCCCACAAAAAGTAGGATTAAAAAAAAAACGGTGTCATGGGACACCAGGTAGGAACGAAGTTCCTTCTGATAATATAGAAGCAAGACAATTTGCAAAAGTGAAACATGTGCGTCTCAGGACGCTTGACAGAAGTGATAACTTATACTAATCTATGTTGAAATAATTAATATTGAAATGTGGGGCCAAGATCTGCAACGAGATTGTAAATGAATAAATGAAAAAAGCCTGGAGTCACCTCTGGGATTCGAACCCTGTAATACGATACTATAGTGTTCAGTACTCAGACCACGCCGCCGTCAATACAACGTAAAACAAAGACGCAAGAGTGTATATAACGATGTGTAACGTATCGCCACGTTATATAATTAGTGATGTAAAATACCCGGGTATTTAAAACTCGGGGTAAATACCCTGGGTATTTACCCCTAATTCATTTATATTTACCCCTAAATATGTTATTGTTATCATTACATGATAAATTAGGATAGTCTATAACACCTTTTACAGTAACTTGAAGCTTTGCTAGTACCTTTTATTTAATGATTTAGCACTTTTTTTAAAATAATACATAAAGTTTCTAAATAAGCATGGGGTTTCGTGTCTTAAATCGAGTAACATCAGTTAAATTTAACTTACTAAAAAATAGTATATTAAAAAAGGCTGTGGCTACAATTTTGTGCATTCAGTATAAAACAAGCCTGTGATGCTACCTGGGATTGAGAATGCTAGAAACTAACATCCCTATGAAATGAAAATCAAGACAACACCTCATCAGAGAAATAGTGAACCTAAACCTACTTCTACTGTTATTAAATTATGATAGTTAAAATTTTTATTGTATAAATGGCTTGGAAGGCTAGATGGACATAGGCAGAATACTAAAAGTAATTATTATTAAACTTTTCTGTGATACCGCTTAGTTGGAAACAATAATATATTTGGATAAACCTAATAAAAAATTGTATCTCCTGTTTTTTGGTCTAACTTAATACAATTTTGAAAGATTTATTGTGCTATAGATTCAAATGTTTTGTATCACAAGTTTATGAAATTAGTTTTTTTTATTTTGATACCATTGATACCAACAAAAGATCTAGAACAAAAATATTATTAAATCCTGCCATCCTACAGATTGAATTTTAATTATTTTCTTAAGTTGTTTACACATAGGCCATAGGCCACTACTAGGTTAAATTTTCCTGTCTTTCTAAATAATAATTATTACTTTACAAATTATTTTTCTTCACTTTCAATAAAATAAATTCATCTATCTATCATAGAAATTAAAAAATCATAAGTAGTCAGGACCAGTGCAACCATGCGACCAGGGTATTTATGCCGATTATGCTTTATGCTCAGACCTGGGTATTTATGGCGATTATACCCAGAAGTAAAATGCTAGTAGTGACCATATGAAATTTTGTTTAACACATTTTATCATCATTTTACTATCCTTACAGGGTAATAATTGCAAAAAAACATCTCAATCTTCTCTAACTTTAATATAAATTATAAATACCCAGTTTTTGGGTATTTACCCGGGCCTGGGGTAAATACCCAATTTATATTTACCTACCCACTGGGTATTTACCCGGCCCACATCACTATATATAATGGAATATAAACCTACTATACGTAGTCATTATTTTATGGAACAAATTTGTAATGCCTTATCTTTTCATTATGCCATATCTGATTTCTGTCGTAATCTGTTCTTTTATGCATATAACTAATAATAATTTTGTAAAAGTTATATGCATAAAAGAACAGGCTTCATTGTGAACCGCATGCGTAGTAACTCTCGAACAACGGGAACGCCGTCCAGTACGGAATCAGAAAGAGAGGGGATGAGAGATCGGAAAGAAAGAGGGAGAAAGAGAAAGGTATTGTACGCTACTCCCTTGTGTGAGTCACTTCCGTCACGGTTTTAGTCTAACATTATTTTCAGTTTGGTCGCGCAGCGAAATCCCTATCTCCTCCAAGCCTGCCGTAAGGAACTTCGTTCCAAAAATCAACATGACCAAAACTGAAATTATGACAAATCTTGTGCTTGATGGAAGTGTTAGTGTGGGTGGAGAAATAGAAAGAGAAACGACTGCCTATAAATATTTAGGGCAAGAGGTATCAGCAAGGATAATCAAACATGCGAACTTGCTCGTAGAATAGGATTGAAATGGGCTGCCTTTGGAAAGCTTAGCGACGTCTTCAAGTCGGCACTCCCAATATGTCTAAAAAGAAAAAGATTTTAACCAATGTGTTCTGTCAAGTATTGACATATGGTGCGGAAACTTCAACACTGAAGAAACAAACTATGAAGCATATCAGAGTGGCTCAGTATGCAATGGAGCGACCTATACTGGGATTATCTTCAAAGGATCGAGTACCAAACATTGAAATATGCAGACGAACTGGACTGCAAGACGCCATTCAAACTATAGCCAAGCTGAAATGGAACTGGGCAGGACATATTGCTAGAATCACGGATGATAGATGGACCAAACTCATAAAGGAATGGAAACCAAGAGCGGATGCTATTAGAAGTAGAGGACAACCCACAACCAGATGGGCAGATGATCTGAAACGTATGTGTACAAACTGGATGCTCAGGCACTGAGCGTATTTCAGCCAATGTGCTCTACTGACATACAGTGCAGAAGCTTTAACACTGCTGAAACAAACTATAAAGCGAATCAGAGTGGCTCAGTATGCAATCGAGCGATCTATACTGGGATTATCTTTAAAGGATCGGGTACCAAACATTGAAAGCCGCAGCTAACTGGACTGCAAAATGCCATTTAAACTATAGCCAAGCTGAAATGGAAGGACAGATCGCTACGATCACGGATGATAGATGGACCAAACCCATTACGGAATGGAAAGCAAGAGCAAATGCTCTAAGAAGTAGAGTACGCCCCTCAACCAGATGGGCATATAATCTGAAACATGTGTACAAACTGGATGCTCAGACACCGAGTGTCGTGGGTGAATTATCGGGAGGCTTTTGTCCAGCGGTAGGGTATATGGGGCAGGCACCAAGTGCGCACTGTCGCTTGGCTGTTGCGAACTTGCTTGTAGAATAGGATTGAAATGGGCTGCCTTTGGAAAGCTTAGCGACGTCTTCAAGTCGGCACTCCCAATATGTCTAAAAAGAAAAAGATTGCAACCAATGTGTTCTGTCAAGTATTGACATATGGTGCGGAAACTTTAACACTGAAGAAACAAACTATGAAGCATATCAGAGTGGCTCAGTATGCAATGGAGCGACCTATACTGGGATTATCTTCAAAGGATCGAGTACCAAACATTGAAATCTGCAGACGAACTGGACTGCAAGACGCCATTCAAACTATAGCCAAGCTGAAATGGAACTGGGCAGGACATATTGCTAGAATCGAATAACTACGTTTCCATCGGAGGAACTTTGAGGAACATTTTTGTTGCTGTTACTTGTTTCCGTAAATGTCACAAAATGTTCCTTAAAATTTCTTTATGTTTCGGCAACAAATGTTTATTGTTTCTACTAAATAATATGCAACTATTGACAATTTTAGTTGCTTCAGTGGAGACAAGAAGTTTACGTATGTTGCCATAAGTTTCTGCTATTGACAACAAGGAGAAATATTCAGCAGTTCCTCCGGTGGAACTGTACCTTTAGGTTGACCTGATTTACTAACAAATATTTCCGCGGTTTGATATGATTGATGAGATTTATTGTACTTAAAAATGCATGATACGGAGTTCGGTTCAGTTTACTTCGAAGAAAGCTGCATCTTCTATTTTGTGCATTGGCGCCGGAACCGGGGGGCAGGGGGCACTTGACCCCCCCCCCCCGCCGCTGTTTCAGAAGGGGAGCAAAGTATGCTTTTTGCCCCCCCCCCTTTTTGAGAAATGAAAAATATTTTAGTGCTTGAAAAAATTTTTGACATCGTTTAATATTTTACATCCGATCATATAAATTGATACCCTGTACGCAAATGAATTTTCACCATACACAATTGAAAATGATGAAAAATTTGCCTGGGGGACGATTGAAATCTTGCGTCGAGTTGGCTGATCTTTTTCGAACTTCATCCACTGTAACGAAGAATATTTTCAACGAAGTCACGAAATTGCTCACACTGTTGTTAACAGTCCCAGTTTCTGCGGCGACATCGGAGAGATCATTCAGCGCCTTAAGACGTCTGAGAACATACCTTCGGACAACAGTGACTCAAAAAAGATTGAACCACGTGACGCTGCTTCACGTTCATAAAGAAGAAACGGCGTCCATCGATATACATGAAGTATTGAGAGAATTTGTGTCGCGCAAGGACAGATCAGTTGTTTTTGGTAAAATATAGAATTATATGTTAACTATGTCAAAAAGTGTTCAATCTGTACGTTAAAAAAATAAAAAATGTTTTGAACGTGAACTAACTTTTTTTTTAATAGCAAATAAATTTTTAGTTTAAATAAATCTTTTCAAATTGATCAACAAAGCTTACACAGTAATGATAATTAACAAAGTTACACATTTCACTGACTACTCTACAATTTTTATTACCAGTATACATCAATGCTGATAAAAACAGTTACATGGGGTTAGGTAGTAAACAATTTTTCACTTTGGGTTTGCCCCCCCAAAAAAATTTACCTTCCGGCGCCTATGATTTTGTGCTTTGTGGAGTTTCGATCAACTGTAGGTAATCCAGCCTACCTACCTCGCAGCCCACCAAGAATCCGAGTGGGTGTCTATTGTTTGAAATTAATGTTTGGGTTAGCGAGTTTGAGTGCTCGTTATGGTTTTCTCTGTGTTGTTCTGGGCACGCACCCGAACAGGTTATGAAATTTGATGTTTGGCCAAGATTCGTATTACGTGTTTCCTTCAAGTCAACTGATGATTTTTCCGCGTGGGGGTCAAAGAACGGATGCAGAGATGCACTCGAGAGCGGCCGGATTTGAAGTACTCCTCGCGAAAAATTGATTTGGCGCGGTGGGTTGTAATTTTGCGTTTGAAAATTTACGAATAAAATGTTTGGCAGTTTTTCTTTTATGGAAATCATGAATGTTGCGTTAGGCTTTTAGTCAATGAATTAATTAAAGTGTGACAATCGGAAAAACACACATATGGTGTAACTGTTAATACGTACATTGAACAAGATCGAAATGATCTTGATGCGCATATTATGTGAATACATTGATAATACTTAATCAAGAGTTGTTCAAATTGTTATCATTCAAAAATTGCATACAATATCTGACCATTACACATTGAATAAAACTTAATTGAACGGTTCTTATTCAAACTGTTATTATTCAAGAAATACTCACAATATTTGGCACAATTAAAACTTAATCGAATTATTATTCAAACTGTTATAATTCAAGAAATACATTGAATATAACTTAATCGAATTATATATTATAGCCCGGTCAATTTAGACATAAAAATAGTGGTCAAATAAAAAAAAACTCCCACAGAGCCAAATATTGGTGAGAGCTGGAAATTACCATTACAAATAAAGGTTCAAAAGTCTCCATCGATCCTATGTGTGCTAAAAAAGTTATTCGGGGTCAAAGGTCAAAATTTGAGTTTTTTTGGGTTTTTCTCGAAAACAGTAGGTTTTATCAGAAAAAGACCTCAGACCAAAGTTGTAGATCTTGAAATTCTCTACGAAAATGGAAAATTCTAAGACCCACTTACAGGACAGCGTTTCATAATGTATACATGTAACTGTGAACAAGAACTAAATTCTAAGAACTAAAAAACCAAATACAATGTTTTAATATTTTAACGAGTCATTCAGTGATCACAGAAAAAAACAACAAATGTAAAGAAACGCAATAACATATTCAAGAATGAAATACATGTACGAACAGAGAGGAGTACCTTTATTTCACATAAGCTTCATTAATCCCTGAGAGTTATGATAATATTTTTTATCTCTTTTTTAAACACTCCAATGGATGTTGAAAATAGATCAATTTTTTCGCATATCTGATTGAACTTTTTGCACATCGAATAAATTGGAGATTTCGATAGTATATTCGTTCTTGGAGTAGGTAAATAGAAACAAAGTGAACCTCTACTGTTCAAACGAGGTATATTAAAGCTAAGCTGAGACAATAACTCTGGACAATCAGTCAAATAGTTTGTGAGCTTATAGACAAATATGCAAGAGTGGTCAATTCTACGGTCCTCCAAAGATAACAGGGAAAATCTTTTTAATAATAAATTATTATTTAAACCTTGTTCGGGATAAATTCCATCAATTCTATACGCAATATATTTCAAGAATCTTCGTTGAATTGATTCGAGCAGATGAATGTGCTTAAGGTAAATAGGCGACCAAATCAGCGAGCCATATTCTAAGCGTGTTCTCACATATGAGTTGAAGAGAGCAATAAGACTATCTACGTTTTTGAAGTCCTTGCAGTTTCTAAAAATCAACCCAAGCATTCCCTTTGCTGCCGATGCAGTTTTAATAATGTGCGTTGAGAAACTCAATTTGGAGTCAAAATGAATACCAAGATCTTTTGTTACATCACACCGATCCAAAAAAATTTGATTTATTGAGTAAATGTATTCCACTGGTTTGATTTTTAGAGTATAGGTAGAATAGTGACATTTTTGAATATTTAAGGGTAATTTATTTGTTTCACACCAAAATGCTAGACGGTCAATATCACTTTGGAGCAACTCACAGTCACTCTGAGACTCAATGACCCTAAATATTTTCAAATCATCCGCAAACAAAAGAATGCCACTTGCTATACTTTCACCTATATCATTCACAAATAATGAAAACAGAAGTGGGGCCAAATTGCTCCCCTGAGGTGCCCCGCTGGTAGAAATGAAACATTCCGATCTATGACCACGGTACTCAACATATTGTGACCGATTACTGAGGTATGATTGAAAGAAGTTTATTATACATGATATGCACATATAAGCCACGTATATATACAATCAGGCACGTAAGACAAGTATAAATACATATTTGTGTCACTTTTATTTATATTATACTATTCTAGAAACAGCTAGGACTCCAATGGATAAAATTATTTATTTTCTGAAATCTGGAAGGACCCAACAGCGAACAGAAATATATTCTTCAAAAAGTTTATCTGATTCTCCCAAATACCAAAACTATATTTTATTTTTACATGCGATAACCGGCTGCGACACTTCGTCAGCAATGTACAGAAGGGACATCAGTATTTAAATTATTCGAAAAAAAAGATTTGACTGACTGCGCTAAAGTATTTACAAAAATTGATTCCACACCGCAAACAATAATTACGGAGGGAATTCGCTTTCTTCTTGCGGTTTATGGAGTTCCGAAAAAAATTACTTCCATTGATAAATACCGACACTTTTGTAAAAAATACACGAAACAAGTACAACTATCATGTCTTTCTCCAACATCGGCATCTGCTATTCAACACTTGTATCGAGTATACGATCAAATTCAAACATGGCTAGGCAATCAACTGAACCCAGAAGACTGGGGTTGGAAATTGATAGATAATACTCTTGAACCGATTCAAACTTTACTCCCATCTGCTCCAGAAAAACTCCCCAACACTATTTTTTGCAATTGCAAAGAAGGTTGAAGTGACAAATGTGGCTGTAAAAAAGTCGAGTTGCTGTGTTCTCCAGCGTCTACCGATTGCCAAGTTCAGTCTTGCTCAAATATCCAGTTGAGTACAATAGAGGAAGATTCCTCTGATTTTAATGCAGATACCAATGACTCAGCCACATTCGAACAATTTATGAACATCCAGCAAGAGGAAGAGGAAGAAGAAATCGAAAAAGACATTACTGTTGAAGTAGACTTTCAAGAGTATGAATCTGATTAAAATACCTATCTAAAGAAATCAAAACAATAATCAATAGCAATATCAATAAGAAGGTAATATCTAGAACTTGACGGGTATTGTTCTCTTAAATTATCCTAAAATCGTCATGACATTTAGTGGAGTAGGTCCACAGGGGAAAACACGGTAAAAAATGCGCCGAGTACCTACACTACCTCACAGGTGACCTGGAAATTGCGCATATCATGTATGATGCGACTCTTAGAATCGCGATATCTCAGGAATGATAACTCTTAGAAAAAATCATGAAGACCATTTTTGTAGAGAATTTTAAGGTCTACAACTTTGGCTCCAAGTCTTTTTTTGATAAAACTTACCGTTTTCGAGAAAAATCCAAAAAACCTTAAATTTTGACCTTTGACCCCGAATAACTTTTTTAGCACACATAGGATCGATGGGGACTTTTAAAACTTTATTTGTTATAGTAAACCCCAGCTCTCCACCAATATTTGGCTCTGTGGGAATTTTTGTTATTTCAAATGTCTATATTGACCGGGCTATTATGATTACGGAAATGTATACCTTATGTCTAACCTCTTATTTAACATACTATAAATTTTCTGTCGATGAGAGATCCTCAACAAAATAATGGAATCGTCACCTTTTGTTAGAGTTCCGTACGCAAAGGGTAAAAACGGAACCCTATTACTAAGACTTCGCTGTCTGTCCGTCTGTCTGTCACCAGGCTGTATCTCAAAAACCGCGACAGCTAGCCAGTTGAAATTTTCACAAATTATGTATTTCTGTTCCCGCTGTAACAGAAAATACTAAAAACAAAATAAAATAATAAGTTGAATTTTTACTTTAATAATAAATAATAAAATTAAAATAAAATATATATTTAAGGGGGTCTCCCATAAAAAAAAAACGCCATTTTTTGACCGTTATAAAGTTAGCACTACCACATGCGAGATGAAAGGTGGCATATTGTGATTAATTTGTCGCTTTTTTGTCGTGATTTTGTCTTACAACAAAAAATTTATCGCGAAATTATTATTTTTTTTAAACCAATGGTTGATATTAAGTTAGCACTACCACCTCTGGAAAACGTCTTCCAATGATCGGACAAATATCGCATCTGGTGCATAATTTGTCGCTTTTTGTCGTGCAAACAAACATTTTGTAGCAAATTTTTTTTCTCCTTGAATGGACGATAGTGCCAATTTGGTATCAAGTTGGCACTACCAACCATCTTTTGATATTCTGATGAAAGTCTCGTCTCGCTCATAATTTGTCTTTTTTTTTGTCGTGATTTTGTCGTGCAAACAAAAATTTTGTAGCAAATTTTTTTTCTCCTTAAATCGATGATAGTGCCAATTTGGTATCAAGTTTGCACTACCAACCATCTTCTGATATTCTGATGAAAGTCTCGTCTCGCTCATAATTTGTCGTTTTTTTGTCGTGATTTCGTCGTGCAAAAATTAAATATGCCGCGAATTTTTTTTTTATAAACTTAATGGTAGTGCTAACTTATAAGTTAGCACTACCACCTCTTGAAAACGGTCTTCCCATGATCGGACAAATGTCGCATCTGGTGCATAATTTGTCGCTTTTTTGTTATAATTTTGTCGTGCAAAGAGAAATGTTATCGCGAAATTATTTTTTCATAAATCGATGATAGTGCTAACTTGATATCAAATTGCAATTTCACAATGTAACTTTGACAACATTTTTATGGTACTACAATCGAAATAAAAATATAACACCCCCAACAGTGTATAGTAATTAATTTAGCAGATTACGGCATGGCGACTGAAATAACATAGAATATAAATAATTTTCCATCAAGTACCGTTTTTTAAGTCATAATTTATTATAATTATGACTTAAAAAACCATGCTTTTTCATTGTTTTGAAATTTTGTTTGCATCTTTGAATCATAACTCTGACTTTCATCAGAATATCAGAAGATGGTTGGTAGTGCTAAATTGATATCAAATTAGAACCATCATCGATTTAAGGAAAAAAAAATTTGCGACAAATTTTTTTTGCACGACAAAACAGCTACAAATTATGCACCAGATGCGACATTTGTCCGATTATTGGAAGACGTTTTCCAGAGGTGGTAGTGCTAACTTAATATCAACCATTGGTTTTAAAGAAAAATAATTTCGCGACAAATTTTTCTTTTGCACGACAAAAAAGCAACAAATTAATCACATTATGCCACCTTTCATCTCGCATGTGGTAGTGCTAACTTTATAGAGGTCATTTTTTGTCTATTTTTGCTCGATATCAATGAGAGGTAACAGGTAGGCACTCGAAATATTCATAAAATATTTAATTGTATATTTACTTTAACCCCTTAATGAATGTTTTTTTTAAAATTGATAAAAAAAAGTACAATGGGAAAAAGACATATATTTCATCAGAAAAATATTTAAAAAAATAAAGCACAATATTCTTTGTCAAAAAAAAGAAAAACTGGTTTGTGCCAAATATGGCACAGCACGCAACATGAACTAAAAATATTTTATACAGCCAATATTTCATCTTCATCTGATATTTTGTCTTCACTTTCATTTTGATTAAAATTATGTATAACTACATATTTTTTTTATGCATAAAATAACTTGGGATCCATATAGGGTTGCCAACCCTCCCGGATTGCCCGGGAGACTCCGGTAATAATGGTTATCCTCCCGACCTCCCGGGTTACAATAATTTCTCCGGTTTTTCCGAAATTATACGTAACAGTCGCTGTAACAAAACTTCGATCTTTGATGATTATGATTTTATGGTGAAAAGCCGTCAAATATTAGATAGGTACTGCTCGAGAGCAAATTGAATATAAATTTAAAATTGATCGACAATTTCTTACACCCCCCCACTTAGTGGATTTATGAAATTCTCCCGGGTTAGTCCTGTCGAGAGTTGGCAATCCTAGATCCATAATATATCAGTAAAATATTTCTTTCACATCTTCTAAATTCATAATCGGCAGATATGGTCAAGTCAGATATACTTTTGAACTGCATAATGTTCCATATATGGCACAATATGGTCAAGTCAGATATACTTGAATTGCATAATGTTCCATATATGGCACAAAGTGATTTTTAGATGAAAAATGTCAATTATTCAAAAATACGAGTACTTGCCACTATGAGGCAGTTACTAGAAGTATATTTTTTACAAAAACAATTTTTATTGGGTAGAAAGTTACTTGGATGAACTCAAAACTATTACTCAATCTACAATTATACTGACAAGCAGCTGATTCATCGTCACCATTTTGAAAAACGTATATAACTGCGAAATAATTACAGAGAGGGAGCTGCCTCTTTGGAAATATGTTTGTATGTGCTAGAAATGGTAATTCATGCAAATAAAGAAATATTTCTCTGACGTATGTATTAAAGAGATGTAAAACATTGGTTTGTGCCATATTTGGCACATGATGCAACAAGGGGTTAATAATAAATAATATAATTGAAATAAAATAAATATTTAAGAGGGGTATTTAAGTAGGCGTTGTAGAATATTGTTTGATTTTGAGGAAATTTTTGCCGAATATTTATGACACAACATTTTTTTCGTTAGTTCCTCAAATATTCATAATTAGAAATTCGGTAATTATTTCATGTCAGTAGGCTGTGCATCATAAAGGTACCTATTGAAAAATTAATTCATAAAAAAATTGTAGAAACAACAAATGTGTCAATTTAATTTAAACCACCTAAAAAAAATTATTTTCCAACGGCCACGTTTTTATCAAAATACTAATGTCGGTTTGTATTGTTTACTTATTAGAAAAAGTTAAAAAACATAAACAATTTTTGGACAATATGCCGATACTGCTGAGTCAACTCTTATTTCGATTTGGTTTTCAAATGGTAAATATAGTAAATTGTTTCATCAATTTCTCTTTATGATGTGACAATATTTCTATAAATACCTTTGTACTTCTACGTTTTCCGTCATTATTTTTAGCAATTAGTAATAGTAATAGTAATATTTATTCATGCTTTACATTTTCCATATGTTTACACTCGTCAATTAGAAATATATTTAAAATAAAATACAATTTCAAAGTTAAAATACAGTCATCACAGGAACAACAGAAAAAGATAAAAAATACCCACAAGGGAGAGACAGTCATCCAAAGTCGCAAACAAGAAACTCTTCAACCTCATAAAAGGCTCTTTCAATCAGAAATTTCTTAATGATAGTCTTGAATTTAATAGGAGAAAGGCGTTTCATCTGTTCCGGGACTTTATTGTATAATTTCTTATATGAATAAAAAGGTCCTTTCTGAGTTCTGGATAGCCTACAATAATCATTTCGAATCATTTCTCTGGCTCTTGTAGGATAGTCGTGGAAGTCTTTATTCTGATTAAACATACCCTTATTTTCATGCACATATATCAGAGCCTCTAGGATATACCTAGAGGCAGGGAAGAGTCAAAATTTTGTTTTCAATAAATGCATGTTTGCATTCTTCACGATAATCAAGCCTAGCAACTATTCGGATAGCCCTTCTTCCCACGCTAACAAAGAATATTTCAAGATGGACTCAATCAGGGAAAAATAGGCAGTTTTTGAGATGCTAACCGACAAACGACTTGACATCGTGTGGACCTTCTGTAAATTTAATAGTTGTCTGAGGTGTTATCGAGGAGAAATTTATATCAGTATATGTATTTTTATTAGGTCTGTTGAGCTACAGTTCCACCGGAGGAACATTTTGTTGCTGAATGTTTCTCCTTGTTGCCAAGGGTAGAAACTTATGGCAACATACGTAAACTTCTTGTTTTCACTGAAGCAACTGAAATTGTCAATAGTTGCGTATTATTTAGTAGAAACAATCAACATTTGTTGCCGAAACATAAAGACATTTTAAGGAACATTTAGGAACATTTTGGAACATTTACGGAAACAAGCAACAGCAACATAAATATTCCTCCGGTGGAAACGTAGCTATATATTTATTCGTTTTCGTAATCCCATACTGTTATTTTGATTTAACGGTATTCAGATGACAATTGAAAAGTCAGTGTTAACGGCCGCCGGCCGTTATAATTTCATAACGGCCGGCGGCCGTTAAGAAATCACTTGTTCAAATATTTATTTCACAACATCATTCTGCTAACAATAACAACATTGAAATCTTGGTCCACATCGAATTGGGAGAATAAACCTGTGATTTTCATTTCGCATAGGCTAATAATACATCTTCATTAACCACCTTTAAATTCTTGCTTTTACGCCACATTTCGAAATTTTCATATTCTTTTTGATATCGCTCTTGAGTTATTTTCGGCAGTTAATCAACACTCGCTGCACTGCACATGATTCTCCCAATATTTCTAAAGGAATTTGATTTTGTTCCTCAATTTCATCCATGGTCGTCGTTAAAGCGAACTTGAGAACACAAAAAACTGACGTTGTTTTTTCTTTCTTCGGAATCAAAATATAATCTTTCAACGGGATTACGAAAAATTTTTTTCGTAATCCCATACTGTTATTTTGATTTAACGGTATTCAGATGACAATTGAAACGTCAGTGTTAACGGCCGCCGGCCGTTATAATTTTATAACGGCCGGCGGCCGTGAGACACGTGAGAAATCACGTGTTCAAATATTTATTTCAAAACATCATTCTGGTTACAATAACAATTATAATAAAACTAACTATTTATTTATTTGAAAAGTAATTTGACAATTGCTATTATTTGAAATGTCTATCTTATTGATTAGAGATTTACCATCTATAGCAACAGTTTTTGAACTTGTTGTCGGTGAAGCCTCATTATTATGAAAAAGTTGTCTCGTTATCTTCATTCTCTTCGAAACTGAATTTTCAATATACGATTCCGCCACCGCAGAGGAGTCCCCAACCTCCAAGTTCTTTTACCGATAGTAGATCGCCACCATTTTCTACAAGCATGGTAGCCGAGGATCTGCGAAACGAGTGCCCTGTGACAACATTTCTGATTTCTTTGGGTTGTATCCATCAGACTTTCGTCTCAAGAATAAAAATAATTTTCCAAATCTGAAAATACATTTCTGTTGATAATACTCTAATATGGTGCAAGATTTAAAATAACTAACCTTGAAATGTCAATGTTGTCATAAACTCTCAAAGCAAGTTTCAACATTGAAATCTTCGTCTACAGCGAGTTGGGAGAATAAACCTTCGATTTTCCTTCGCATAGGCTAATAAAACATCCTTACATTCTTGCTATTACGCCAATTTTCAAAATTTTCATATTCTTTTTTATACCGCTGTTGAGTTATTGCCGGCAGTAAATCAACACTCGCTGCACATGATTCTTCCAATATTTCAAAAGGAATTTCATTTTGTTCCTCAATTTCATCCATAGTCGTCGTTACAGCGAACTTGCGAACACAAAAAACTGACGTTGTTTATAAAATTGCCAAACAGTTCCATGACAACAGAGTGCACGACGTTGGGATTTATTTTTCAGAATTACGAGGTACGGGGTTTGTTTTTTCTTCGGAATCAAAATGTAATCTTCCAACGGGATTACGAAAAGTCTTTAACGACACACGGCCGATACGCGAATAACGGATTCGGTTAGTTATAATCTTAGGCTGCGCCTCGGATTACAATATCCAACCTCATCCGTTATTTGCTACATATCGGCCTTGTTACGTTAATAACTATTTCGTACTTCACTGCACACTGAAAATCTGCGACACGAATGTTTACTAGTTGCGTTCTCGGTACGTTTCCACTGCTATAGCAACACGGATTTTTTCACAAATGTTTCCTATTTTCATTTGAAGTTTACCGCTCAAAATGGAAACCGGCGCCAAGTAGGAACAGTCAACATATGTTGCCGTGAAATAAAGAAATTTAAGGAACATTTAGGAATATTTTGGAACATCTACGGAAACACGGAACAGCAACAAAAATGTTCTTCATAGTTCCTTCGGTGGAACTGAAGCTTTAAAAATGAATTTTTATATTTTATGGTTAAAATTAGGAGTTCATCGTAAAATAAAATTGATCGAGGAATTCGGAATTATAACAGAAGATTCGTTTTTGTTCTTTTGTAGAACTGTTAGTTTTTGGTTATTTTTATGTGAATTTCCGGTGGTTTTGTAACTTCCTCTCGAGTTCGTTATAAAATCGAATGGAATTCACGGCCCCTGTTATTCTTAGAATCAATTATATGTCCATCATCAACTGGCGAAAACCAGTATTTCGTTTGAATTAAATAGATTCGACGACGAATTTGTTCGATTTATGGGGGTTATCGATTTCGACCTGTGTGTGCATTTTATGATAGAGTACGTGTTTCAGACGTGATGGTTGGACATTTAGTCCAGCCAATAAGAGATATTGCGTGACTGAAATCCCACTGTAAATAGGGTTCACTGATGAAGACCTACATGTTTCCAATTTATAGTTTTTTTTTGTGAATAACTTTTTCGAGATTGTTTAGGAAATTTTCCTGAGCAATTCTACGATAGTCTCAAGTACATAGAGGATGCGGCCAAGGAAAAAAGTTGGAGTTTTTTGATTTAACACGTATATTACGACTTTAGTTGTATGCACATTTACATGTGCACTAGGGCAAGTCAATTTATACATTTTTTACCCCGAGGCGAAGCTATAGTCTCACGACAAAAAGTTGGGATCTGGACCGATTTTAAAAGTTCCAACGGATATCGATAAAACACATATGATTTCATTAGGGAATTTTAATTCCCAATTTTTCCCAACGAAGAATAAAAAAATATAGCGTTTTTACCCCGAGGCGGAGCTAAAGTCTCACTACAAAAAGTTGGGATCTGGTCCGATTTTAAAAATTCCAACGGTTATCGATAAAATACATATGATTTCATATGAGAAGTTTTGTTCCCAATTTTTCCCAACGAAGAATAAAAAGTTATAGCGTTTTTACCCCGAGGCGAAGCTAAAGGGGTTATAGTCTCACGACAAAAAGTTGGTAACTGGCCCGATTTTGAAAATTCCAACGGATATCGATAAAACGCATATGATTTTATTAGGAAATTTGAATTACCACTTTTTCCCAACGAAGAATAAAAAAATATAGCGTTTTTACCCCGAGGTGAAGCTAAATTCTCACTACAAAAAGTTGGGATCTGGTCCGATTTTAAAAATTCCAACGGATATCGATAAAATACATATGATTTCATCAGAGAAGTTTTGTTCCCAATTTTTTCCCAACGAAGAATAAAAAATTATAGCGTTTTTTAGATAGGCATTACGACATGCGCATGCGCCAAGGTCGATATGTACGAAGTCCTACAAAACATGCGTCGAAGTGCTCTGTGTGCCACGGTAACCAAGCGACGTTGATAGCTTCAGCTTGATTCTGCGCCTGTGTCTGCTTCCCATCTAAGGCCGGCCGCACAATTACTACAATCGGATCCGATTGTCTGAAACGATTTCAAATCGGAGCACTAGCGCACACTGCCGACAAAATACGTCCGATTTTTTTTGAATGTCACAACCAGGAATATTTTTCGACCGTGGTGATCAAATTTTCAGTATCGCACATGGTTTGACAATTCCTTTTTCTATACTCCCTGTCAAAAACTGACAGAAATAATCGTATTTTTGCGGGAGACTATGCAAAAACAATGTAGAGCTTGCCTTCTGGTAGCCGGATCAGACTTTTTATCGGTCCGTTTGGTAGGACGCACTGCTCGTGCATCCGAGTCGGACGTCCGATCCGATATCGGATCGTAGGTGTGCGATATGACCGTATAAAAGTATAGGTATTTGAGCGTCAGATGCCCTGATCCGACAATCGTTTCAGACAATCGGAACCGATTGTAGTAAATGTGCGGCCGGCCCTAGGCCGACCGCACGGCAGTGTGCGCTAGTGGTCCGATTTGAAATCGTTTCAGACAATCAGATCCGATTGTAGTAAATGTGCGGCCGCCCTTATCAATTTGATTCATAATTTGCAGCAAAATGAGCCGGAATAGGATATATTCAAATTCGACAGCCAATCAATGAATTTTTTTGCGAAATTTTCACGGATTTTATTCGTAATATCGACTTATTAATACATTTATTGCAATTTTCCTTCATTTCATTCGTAAAATCGACTTTCATTGTTATTTAATTTCTTTAATACATTCAAAAAATATTGACGACATGCACATGCGCCGAGGGGTTTTATCATTCCTAGTGCTACGCAGTAGGGTGTCCTTCATTTTTAGTTATTTTTTAGGTAGCCAGCAAAAATACATAAGGCATGGTAAAAATATCAAGACTTTTTTGGTCAAAGGAAAGATTTGATGTGATAAAACTATTATTAAAATTAACTTTTATGAAACATTCTACTTAACTATATCTGAATTAGAACATTAACTATCTTTAAATTAGTTTATACAAACATAATTATCAAAATCATCTCCTCTGGTCATTCAGTACTTCCCCTGTTAATAATCTCGCTAGGGGTAATACAACAGGGGAGAGACGTTTTCTTCATAAACCTAATTTTTTTATTAATGCACGTTAATTTTGGATTAATATTATGTCACACGTTAACTATCACACTATTGTTGAACTCAAACAACTAATGCTAAGTAAATTAAGCAAATTATATAATTAGTACGACTTACCAGTGGAGAGACAAATTCACCCTGCTAAAACAATTGCACCCCAGTTTTGCGTCGCACCAATATAACATATAACTACCATTGAACCGTTTCTTTATTTGGTATTACTAAATTGTCGTCAATGAGTACCATTGAGCGCCATTTGCAAAATGGCCGTTTGATATTTGTTTTGTTTTAGCGGATCGGAATTTGCCAGGGTAGATACACGAAAAATCGGGACAAAAGTAATGTTTAAAAATCATTAAAACTTAACAAATATTATTGTATTTTTTCTTCATAATACTTGAGTATACTTATTTGAATTCGTGTTAAATACAATGGGCAACTACGAAAAAGAAGGTATATAATGTCTACATGTTCAACCAAAAACGTCAAAGGGACAAGCCAGGGTAGAGACTTTTTCATGCTTAAATGAGTAATTTGAGATAAATGTGCTTCAATTGGGTATTCAATCATGATATAATCGATAAACTACATTAAGATGCTGCGATTTATTGTATAAAATGACAATATATAAAATATAAAAGGTATTTTATATTGATTGCCGTGCACATTACCTCTTATCGTAGAATGACCCATACACGATCACGATATGAGCAAAAGCTTCATTTATTGGTTCAGATATGTAGATGATATTTTAGTCTGTTTTAAGGGCTCGGATAGACAATTGAAAATAATAGAAAATTTCATCAATTCACTACACGCAAATATTCAATTTACAATCGAAATAGAGAAGGACAGTTCACACAATTTCTTAGATTTAACAATTAGTAAGTAATCATAACAACAAACATGATTTTTGAATAAGTCATAAACCTTCATATACCGATATCACAATACACAATACGTCTAATCATCCATTTCAACACAAATTAGCAGCTTATAATAGTATGATACATCGCATCTTCAATATACCACTTTCTCAAGAAAATTTCAACAAAGAACTTAATATAATCAAGCAGATAGCAGTCAATAATGGGTATGATCCGAACATAATAGACAAAATGATAAGGAAGAAAAAAAATCATAAAATGGTAATTTCACAAGTATTCCCATTGATCAAACCAGAAGAAATTAAATATAATAGTTTAACTTATTTCGGCAAAGCTTCCAACAAATTAAAATACTTTTATTTTCAAACGTACGATAATAACGTCATTTCTCGATTGACAAGATCATCGAAATAGTTATTTATGTACCAAGTGCGTTATATAGATCCTTATGCCCTGAGGGAAACATTCGGCCCGAGGGATGAATGTTGCCCGATGGGCATAAGGATCTAGTTACGCACGCGGTGCATACAAGATTTTATTTTTCACGAAAAAATTATTATATTATGATGAAAAAGCGATTTTAAAATCGTTTCATTGCTCCTATCCATTTTCCTTCTCCTTCTTATGCCCGCAAATGCGGGCGTAATGGCCTAGGGCATAATGAGTGTGTTTATAGCAACCGTATCCAAGGTGAAATAAACATATTATATACAAGTGAAAAATAAAGTTCTATTTCTCCGCCAAGGCGGAGAAGTGTTGCTATGCAACACTTTTCCGGCCGGCGGCAGGAAAAGATGCAAAGATGAATTGGTAACCACGAACAAAAAATTCTCCAATTCAAACGTCATTTTTATTCGTTAAAGTTACATTGAATGTACAATTGGTCAATGTTGCATTTTGAAAATTAAAACCATGTAATAATGAACTGGTAGGATTCTGTCTCGGATTCTGTTCAAAAGCTGATGCCTCAATAGAGTAATCTGAGTTGCTGGTTCCAGGGAATTCGTTGACGCTCAATATCCTACCAGCAATGTCATTCTTATTTCGTAGAGAATCCTCGATATAGCCTTCTGCTACACTACTTGACTTCCAACCTCCGTGTCGTTTCAAAGACTCAATGTTGGCTCCTCCATTTATAAGTAGTGTAGCAGAAGTTCGCCTCAATGAATGACCTGTGTATTCGCTTGGATGATTAAATTGCAAAAAAGTGGCAACCTTTCTTGGAACACTTCCTATACCATGTATTCCCATCACAGCTCTGTAGCATTTTCCAGATTGATATTTCAAAAAAAATCTATTTTCAACGAAATCCTTTGGTCTTAACGAAGTGTATCTCCGATAAATATTTAGATTATTCTCCCCGATAACTGTGAATGTTCGAACTTTTCTCTTTTTACTATCAGAAATATTGACTATTATAATATTTCCCTTGTCCTTCATATCTGTACTTTTCATTTTCACCATTTCGTCACATCTGCAGGCACCAGCTATTCCGAATAATAAAACAATCTGAAACAACCACGTGATCAAAAATACAAAATTAAAATTACTTGAAATATGATAGTTACCTTTAATCCTAAATATGAATCATCCGGTGCTTCGAAGAGAAAACGTTCGAACTCTTCCTTAGAAAAAACTCTTGATTTTTTTGGAAGATATCCTTCATTGGACTTTTTCAAAAATATGCGCAACTTCAGATATTTACCAATATCTATTCCATGTTTGATCGCTAGTTGCGACTTTATCATTGAATATCGGGCCCACAAAGTAGAGGATTTCCATTTTTTTTTCTCTAGCCATTGAATTGAAATATGCTAGAAGCACATTCTCTTGGTAAACTGTCACATTTTTCGAATTGCACCAATTCACGAAGTGATCATATGCTGCAGAATATTTTTCAATAGACTTCGACGGTCCAAGGGTAGACTCTGCTTCTTTGGCCAAAACCTCAATTTCTGAAGACATTTTCACTTTAAACCACTTCTCACCAGGTTGCGAATTATAACTATCAATATTATTTTACTTTAAGTATATCTGTCAGAATCAATTTTGTGTGGCAACCGTAACTAGGAAAATGTTCCATAATTCTTAACGATCGTAAGTGGATAGAATTATGTGCGTAAATGTGAATCGATCCAAAAATGGATATTCAGATTTTTATGAATTTCAAAACGTTTGAAAATAAAATAACATATTTCATTCGGAGGAGAGGTGACTTTTCATGGCTCGCTTTCAATTACCCGCCTCGCTGCGTTCGGCGGGTAAGCTCAAGCTCGCCATGAAAAGTGACACTTCTCCTCCTTATGAAATAATATACTATTTCTCTAATCTAGATTTCAATTTAGCATTCAGAACAATAAATAGTCTAGGAAGATACATAAAAAACAACAAGTCAAAAATAGATAAGCTCGGTAAATCGGGAGTTTAAAAACGTAAATGCGATGAAATAAGTATATGTAGGTCGGACACATTGAAATTTCAAAAAAAGGATTACGGAACACAGGCGAAGTTACATAAATCATAACGAAGGTTCAATATATGCTAGAGATTTAATAAAAGAGAAACATGACTTAAATTCGGATTTCGAAATTCTACATCTCGGAACAAAAGGTTCAAAATTAAATCTTATAGAAAATTTAGAAATTAATAGGCATAAAAATTCCCAGTAGTTACTCAACAACCAATTGGATGTGAACAGCTCCCCCCTTCTTAACCTTTTCAATGAATGAAGGTAGTTTGTTCTTAGAATCCCAGAATGGATTTCCCAAATTTGTAATTGTACTTTGCAAACGTTGCATTAGATATTTTAGTTTTAGTTTGAAATTTGCAAATGAAGAAGCTGTAGTGTCAGCGAAACGCATTGTGCAACTGTTGTTGTTTTATTATATGTGAAAATCGTTAAATTTCAAATATATATATATATATATATATATATATATCTAATATATAAAATTCTCGTGTCACGGTGTTAGAAGTTAAACTCCTCCGAAATGGTTCTACCGATTCTCATGAAATTTAGTGTGCATATCGGATAGGTCTGATCTATTTTTCATTCCCCTTAATGTTAAGGGTGGTCCACCCCTTTTATTTTTGAGACAAAATTTTCTGTTCTATTTTTTTTTTGATACAGCATTCAAAAATACATACAACCATAAATTTTCACCCCTCTACGATCAACCCCTATTTTTTATTTATTAAATTCCTCCGAAATGGCTCGACCGATTCTCATGAAATTTTTTGCGCATATCGGTTAGGTCTGAGAATCGGCGAGAATTGATTTTTCATCCCCCTAAATTTTTTATTTGTTAATTATAAATTTCAATTTTTTCGACAAGATTTTTATTTTCATTATGTCGCGACTTAGAATGAAAAAATTCAAATTACTCTCAATTTTTAACCCTACGATCAACCCCTATTTTTCCATCGCGAATTTAGTTTTTTAAAATTTTATCCACAGATCCGCAATGGGGTTGCAAGATGGCAATCGAAAATAACAATAATCGGTCTGAGAATAGGTCGTTATATATTTTTCATACCCCTAAGTGATTAGGGTGGTTCCGTCCACCCCAAACATTTTTATGAATTTTTTGGACAAAATTTATTTTTATTTTTTGATGATGTTGCATTACAAAATACATACAACTCGAAATTTTCACCCTTCTATCAATAACCCATATTTTTTATAGCCATTTTAATAATTTAAACAACTTTTGCCGGGTCAGATAGATTGATAGATAGATATAATGATAGATGGATAGTTAGATAGATAGATAGAAAGATAGACTACTATCTAAATAGATAGATAGTTAGATATATAGAGATATATCGGCAGATAGATGAATAGATAGATAAAAAAAAATTTATATGGCAGAACAACGTTTGCTGGGTCAGATAGATTGATAGATATGTAGATAGATAGATATATTGAAAGAAAGAAAGATAGATAACTATCTATCTATATATATATATATATATATATATATATATATATATATATATATATATATATATATATATATATATATATAACCAGCTCCGCTAGGAGGTTTGTTTGATTAGTTTCAAATAAATGTCCTAGTTCACTTCATTTTATTGCCACGAACGTGTATCGTTAACACGAAGAATTCTGTTTTCTATTCATTTGCTACCTGTAAAAGGGATAAAATTGGAGCGCTTGTTAGTTGCGGCGTGTGAATGTTGAATTACATCGAATTGATGTATCAACTTTACTCTTGCTTAGCGAATATAGTAACCATCTTCGGGTGTCAGGACGTACGAGTTCTCGTTGCTGAAATGTTTTCTTCTATCTGTAAAATGTGGTTCATTTGTTTCCGACTGGTGGCGCTGTGTCATATTTATATGCCATATAGTCACTGGAAGGAAAATATAACGCCGTTAGAAATATTTGGTTGGTTATCACTTTCGATGGATGGATGATACTGATGAGCCCCAAATAAGGACGAAACAGACTGTCTATCATTTCCATTGATTGTGATAGACAACTTAATGTTTCTAACATAGACCGTCCAAGGTATATGGAGACATTTCGATGTTTCGTGAACTCGTATAACCAGCTCCGCTAGGAGGTTTGTTTGATTAGTTTCAAATAAATGTCCTAGTTCACTTCATTATATATATATATATATATATATATATATATATATATATATATATCTATATATATATATATATATATATATATATATATATATATATATATATATATATATATATATATATATATGTATATGACATGAAAATAGGTTTCTAAAATCGTGGTCTAGGAGGTCTAAAATGGAAAGAAAAAAAAACTCCCGCACCTGACTGCTTTCCTTCGATACACTGAAATAGTATGTATTTTATGGGGAAATCCGACAAAAATGAGCACTGACGGAGCTCTGCTGCTCACGTTTTTTTCCCTCTACAGACTGGCCTGATAGAAAATAGAAAGAACGGCGGAGGGTCAAGGGCGCAGGATGCTTATTGATTTGGGGCGAAGGTTCCACTTTTCGTCTCGTGCGCCGTAGACGCTTTTTATCCTAGAAATAGAAAAGGACAAGCAGCTCGATGGCGTCATTGTGAATTGTTAGTTAGAATTGACAAGTGCTTGATTAATAATTAATACATCCAATATTGCCTTTGGTTGTTTAAAACTCGGGACAAAACACGATTTCAGGATTCTTCCTTTGCGCCATGTTACGTGTATGATTTTTCGAGGGCGAGACAAAATTTGTCGCAATAGTCAACTTTTGCCAATTCATCGCTAATTTCTCAATTGATTTCATTTTGGGTTGAGACCCTTCGAATCTGTAATCTGAGCGGTATTCACTTCGTCAAGAAAGGTAGACTTAACTTACATACATGAAGAAATGTTTAAATTGTAGTAAAATCATTTATAGCTTGTTAAATAATATTTTTACGTAGGAAATTTGTCTTCAAAAATGACTCTAATTCTTTTTGGCATGGACTCCAGATACTAAACCTGATTTAAGTTGTTTCTGGACACTCTAGCTTTGCAAATGGTTTTTAAATTCTCAATAGGATTCAGATCGGGTTAATTCCATGGCCAATCGAGAACAGTTCGGTTCAGATATTTCAATATTTAATTCGAATAATTGCTCCTCATTGGGGTTGGCCCTTCAAGTAGTGGCTTGTCATTCTTGGACTCAACTTGCTATTTCGAAGAGAATGAACCGGCCAAGTTCGAGTCGGACTCGCGCACGAAGGGTTCCGTACCATCGACTATGCCCCCCTTAAATATTTATTTTATTTTAATTTTATTATTTATCTATTACTGAAGTGAAAATTCAACTGAGGTTTTTGTACATATTTCAAGTGAGTACCTGTTGCCATTATTGATATAGAGCAAAAAAGGGCAAAAAAATCGCGTTTGTTGGATGGGAGCCCCCTTAAATATTTATTTCATTTTGTTTTTAGTATTTTTTGTTATAGCGGCAACAGAAATACATAATTTGTGAAAATTTCAACTGTCTAGCTATCGCGGTTCTTCAGATACCTGAAGATGAAACTTACCGTTTTGCTGAAAATCGCGAAAACCTCGTTTTTGTGACCTTTGACACTGAGTAAATTTTTTTTCCAGGTGTCGGATCGATGAGGACTTTTTAGGTTTCATTTATGATGGTGTTTTGAACAATCCCACCAATTTTCAGCTGGGTGCGAATTTTACTAACTTCACTCCTATTTTTAGGGTTCCGTACCTAAAGGGTAAAAACGGGACCCTATTACTAAGACTTCGCTGTCTGTCCGTCCGTCTTTCTGTCACCAGGCTGTACCTCAAGAACCGCGATAGCTAGACAGTTGAAATTTTCACAAATTATGTATTTCTATTGCCTCTATAACAACATATAAATATAAAACCAAATAAAATAAATATTTAAAGGGGGCGACAAACGCGATTTTTTTGCCCTCTTTTGCTCAATATCAATAATGGCAACAGGTAGGCACTTCAAATAATCACAAAATACTCAGTTGTATTTTTACTTTAATAATAAATAATAAAATTAAAATAAAATAAATATTTAAGGGGGCATAGTCAATGGTACGGAACCCTTCGTGCGCGAGTCCTACTCGCGCTTGGCCGGTTTTTTGGTCTAATTTGACCGGACTAATATGACATAATAAGGTTCGAAAAAAGCTCTGGAGGCAAAGACAACTTGGATTTTAATTTTCCATCTAGTCTTTCTCGGCGTTCCGTTTATTAAATGTTGAACCGATCGAATTTCGTGTAAAGATATTTCCTGCAATCATTAGTGCAAACTGCGAATTATAGCGATGATGCTAATCTCACGTAACGATCGAATTTAACCGACTGGCTGTATTTTATGAACTGTAACGAAAATAGTTTCATTCACACACCACGTAGCAATTCGTCGTACTTTCCATTATTCATTCTTCGTTGCCGCATTTTGCTTATTTTACTGTAATAAAACGAAGCCGTTCTTTATAGAAACGTCTACTAAATAAGTTGACCGAAGATCTTCGACGTTATTGTATTGGATTTTACTGTAAGTCGTATTTGACTTGACTGCATGAAGGGAATGTTCTTGTAAGCGGGATAATTTGACGAAAGGGCGATCAGAAAAAAAAATCGAAAAGCTCGACAGAATTTGTGTTACCATAGGAACTGGCCACATACTTCCTGGTAGTAAAAAATTGAAGAAATCCATAAGTTTACGTAAAATGTTTTTCACGCAAGAAAGATAGATGATAGGCGTATGCGTTATTCTAGAAATTTGTTTATGAATTCAATGCTCTATCGGTCCCTGTAGAGAAAATAGGATGGTGCCGTTAAAAAAAATGAGTTATCGCTTTCTTAATTAATGTAACATCAACTGGAGACCATGCACTGAAAAGAGAACCTGGGTGAAAGATGTAGCAAATCATGCTGCGAGTCCAACGGCGTTGAGGAAAATATATGGTTCCATTTGAAGTCATATTTACAAATTAATTTTAGCTTTCTTATTAAAGTAACATCTACTTGAGTCCATGCATTGGAAGAAGAATCTGGGTGAAAGATGTAGCAAATCATGCTGCGAATCCAACGGCGTTGAGGAAAATATATGGCTCCATTTGAGGTCATATTTACAAATTAATTTTAGCTTTCTTAATAAAGTAACATCAACTTTAGACCATGCATTGGAAGGAGAACCTGGGTGAAATATGTAGCAAATCATGCTGCGAGTCCAACGGCGTTGAGGAAAATACATGGCTCCATTTGAAGTCATATTTACAAATTAATTTGAGCTTTCTTAATAAAGTAACATCAACTTTAGACCATGCATTGAAAAGAGAACCTGGGTGAAATATGTAGCAAATCATGCTGCGAGTCCAACGGCGTTGAGGAAAATATATGGTTCCATTTGAAGTCATATTTACAAATTAATTTGAGCTTTCTTAATAAAGTAACATCAACTTTAGACCATGCATTGGAAGGAGAACCTGGGTGAAATATGTAGCAAATCATGCTGCGAGTCCAACGGCGTTGAGGAAAATACATGGCTCCATTTGAAGTCATATTTACAAATTAATTTGAGCTTTCTTAATAAAGTAACATCAACTTTAGACCATGCATTGAAAAGAGAACCTGGGTGAAATATGTAGCAAATCATGCTGCGAGTCCAACGGCGTTGAGGAAAATATATGGTTCCATTTGAAGTCATATTTACAAATTAATTTGAGCTTTCTTAATAAAGTAACATCAACTTTAGACCATGCATTGGAAGGAGAACCTGGGTGAAAGATCTAGCAAATCATGTTTCGAGTCCAACGGCGTTGAAGAAAATATATGGTTCCATTTGAAGTCATATTTACAAATTAATTGTAGCTTTCTTAATGAAGTAACATCTACTTGAGACCATGCATTGAATGTGCTATTTTCTGACTTAACCAGCTTATCTGCTTAACCATAGCAACCAAGTAAACAGAACCTTAGTGAAAGATGCTGCAAATTATGCTGCCAGTCCAACAGTGTTGAGGAAAATATATGGTTCCATTTGAAATCATATTTATAAATTAATTGTACTTAGCTTTCTTAATAAAGTAACATCCACTTGAGACCATGCATTGGAAACAGCTATTTCTTGACTATTATCCGCTGGTCTTTATATTTTCTTGTCCTAAGCCGCAAGTTAAGATTTGTCTAGTAAAACCTCACACGCCGCCAGTTTTTTATGAAATTTATTACTTATATCTGCGTAACCATAGCAACCAAATAAACAGAACCTGGCTGAAACATGTAGCAAATCATGCTGCCAGTCCAACGGCGCTGAGGAAAATATATGTTTCCATTTGAAATAAGAAAGTTGATAGTGAGTTCCGGTATAACCGGAATTATCATTGCGATGACTTTATTTCAGAAAAATAGCCCACTACAGACTATGGCCGTGCCCCAAATTTCAAATTTTCAAATGTACCGCTCTTCTGCGTAGCGAAGATAACTCATGAAAAACCATATTATTCCATTTCGAATATCAGGGTATCTACATCCTTGCAAAACCTTGAAAGACCAGGGAATCTCAGGGAATTTTTTTCTTCTGGAATATCCAGGAATTCTCAGGGATTTTTTTCAATTGAACAGTTTTTTCCAAATTGCTTTCTGCAAATGTAAAACCAGTATCGAATTGCAAAAGAAAAAAAATTGTCAAGTATATTTCCACAAATAATAATAAATACTGATGAATTATTATGTAAAGGAAAATTGTCCGACAGCATTTGCACATGACGCAAGTTCTTTCAGAAACTCTCTTGGTAAAAGGATGTATTAAACTCATGTCTCTAACACATTGGCTGAAAAAACCTATGACAGGAGTTATCTACGAGAGCAAAATCGTATCGCGATACATCTGGAAAAATAATAAAATCACCTGGAATATCCTGGAATTCTCAAGGAAATTTTAGATCCAGGCTTAGTTGAAAGCCTGATTGATATATATATATATATATATATATATATATATATATATATATATATATATATATATATATATATATATATATATATATACAGGGTGTCCCACCAGGAACTGCATCGATGGATATATGGAAAACTAAACATAGGAAATATCTGAAAATTTGGCTGTGTACTAATGTCGATGGGGGACATCCGGCTAAAATATTTTCAAGGTGATGGCACTTCCGGTTATACCGGAAGTAGTTATCAGCTTGCTTATTTCAAATGGGACAGCCTGTATATTATTACATTTTTGGATTCTTCACAAAATTCTAGATAGATTTTATATATATAATGTCCTATACCTATCTTCAACTGTTTCGGAAATATTTGAATTTATTTGTCAAAAATTACGTACGCAGATCGAGTAATAATCATATTTTTCTTCAAAAAAAAAACGGTATTACTGCCCAATAAAGATGAATTTCCTAATAGAGGTGGTTCTGTTTTAGCGTAAGATGAATAGTATTTTGACATTTAATATACAGGGTGCTCAGGTAAGTATTACAAAAACGGATGTTGAAAAACTACAAAAAGTCCATTTTTTCAAATGAATATCTACAACTTTTATTATTTAATCGATTCAGTATCAAAAATAAGGGCTACTTTGTATAAGGTCGCCTATTCCTAAATGTTATAGTTTTCGAAATATTTGCAAATTAATGGTTTCTGGTTAAAAAAAAATGATTTCCTGAAATTTTGTAATAGTAGGCGTGTGATGCCATATTTGTTCTCGGCCAGGTTACCATGGAAACAAATTCCAAAGAGATGTCATTATTCGAAAAATTATTCTTTATAGTAACACAATCATGCCAAGTCGTTTGAATTATACAAACGAAGATTACCTGAATTTGTTTATTATTTATGGAGGTAATAAATTGATAACAAGAACATGTGATATTTTTGCTGCTCGGTATCCGCAAAAAACCAAGCCATCACCAAATAGGTATGGTTTAATTTTCTGCGTATTGCTTTTGACAGATCCAACATTTATAAAATTTTGTATTATATTTTTAACGGTACCTATTTGGTGATGGCTTGGTTTTTTGCGGATACCGAGCAGCAAAAATATCACATGTTCTTGTTATCACTTTATTACACTCTCCATAAATAATAAACAAATTCAGGTAATCTTCGTTTGTATAATTCAAACGACTTGGCATGATTGTGTTACTATATATAATAATTTTTCGAATAATGACATCTCTTTGGAATTTGTTTCCATGGTAACCTGGCCGAGAACAAATATGGCATCACACGCCTACTATTACAAAATTTCAGGAAATCATTTTTTTTTAACCAGAAACCATTAATTTGCAAATATTTCGAAAACTATAACATTTAGGAATAGGCGACCTTATACAAAGTAGCCCTTATTTTTGATACTGAATCGAATAAAATAATAAAAGTTGTAGGTATTCATTTGAAAAAATGGACTTTTTGTAGTTTTTCAACATCCATTTTTGTAATACTTTCCTGAACACCCTGTATATTAAATGTCAAAATACTATTCATCTTACGCTAAAACAGAACCACCTCTATTAAGAAAATTTATCTTTATTGGGCAGTTATACCGTGTTTTTTCAAGAAAAATATGATTATTACTCGATCTGCATACGTAATTTTTGACAAATAAATTCAAATATTTCCGAAACAGTTGAAGATAGGTATAGGACATTATATATAAAATCTATCTAGAATTTTGTGAAGAATCCAAAAATGTAATAATATTGTGTCCCATTTGAAATAAGCAAGCTGATACCTACTTCCGGTATAACCGGAAGTGCCATCACCTTGAAAATATTTTAGCCGGATGTCCCCCATCGACATTAGTACACAGCCAAATTTTCAGATATTTCCTATGTTTAGTTTTCCATATATCTATCGATGCAGTTCCTGGTGGGACACCCTGTATATATATATATATATATATATATATATATATATATATATATATATATATATATATATATATATAAATATATGTCTTAAACAGAGTATTTTTTCCGTCGTTTATTTGAACCTTACATTCAGATACAGAAAGTTCTGTAGTAGCTCAACCACTCGTATTCTAGAATGTCTTTATGTGAAACATCGCAGAACCACATCACCGTGACGTTGTTCGTAACGCGCTACTTCAAACGTTAGGAAAAATTGTTAAATGCATGTAACCTACATAATTAATGAAAGAACATTAACTGGAAGATACCTTGATAATGGCCTCTGCTTGCCGAGCGTTATAAAATTTTCATTATACGAGAGTGCGCTCTCCGTCCCAGTCTCGAAACAAATTTTAATTGTGAAAAGATGTGCCATTTGGAGTATGACGAATGTATTGAATTATTTCAATACGTCCGATTTCATTTACCGATTACGATTTCAAAATAGAAATATCGTAATTCGTTAAATAATGAGACGGCGAGATGAAGGAGGCGGAGAGGAGATAATTGCTTTTCAACCGTACCACCGCATTGAAATGAAATCTGGTTATTATAAGTGTTCTAAGCTCGCGTGATACTTTCGGGCCATGAAATTATTCGATTACAGACAGATTTCGAAATTTGAATAATACTAGAACCACGGGCGAAATGATTTGGCCAAGGTTTGTCCTTCGAGATATTTGAACTACGTAATGTATGTACTCTTTTTCTTTCAGTAGGGCAGAGTAATTCCAAGTAACCGTCGTAACATGGTAAACGCGAAGTACCACCGCATTGAAATGAAATATGGTTATTATAAGTGTTTTAAACTAGCGTGATACTTTCGGGCCATGAAATTTTTCGATTAAAGACAGATTTCGAAATTTGAATAATTCTAAAACCACGGGCGAAATGATTTGGCCAAGGTTTGTCCTTCGAGACATTTGAACTACGTAATGTATCTACTCTTTTTCTTTCAGTTGAGCAGGGTAATTCCAAATAACCGTCGTAACATAGAAAACGCAAAGTACCACTGCATTTAAATGAAATATGGTTATTATAAGTGTTTTGAACTCGCGTGATACTTTCGGGCCATGAAATTGTTCGATTACCGACAGATTTCGAAATTTGACTAATACGAGAACCACGGGCGAAATGATTTGGCCAAGGTTTGTCCTTCGAGACATTTGAACTACGTAATGTATCTACTCCTTTTCTTTCAGTTTAGCAGGGTAATTCCAAGTAACCGTCATAACATAGAAAACGCAAAGTACCACTGCATTGAAATGAAATATCGTTATTTGAACTCGCGTGATACTTTCGGGCCATGAAATTGTTCGATTACCGACAGATTTCGAAATTTGACTAATACGAGAACCACGGGCGTTATGATTTGGCCAAGGTTTGTCCTTCGGGACGCTTGAATTACGTAATATACCTAATCTTTTCCTTTTTTTTTAATTACGTAATAGGTATACCTACTCTTTTCCTTTCATTTTGGAAGGGTAATTCCAAGTGACCGTCGTAATATGGAAAAAGCAAAGTACCACCGCATTTAAATGAAATGTGGTTATTATAAGTGTTCTAAGCTCGCGTGATACTTTCGGGCCATGAAATTATTCGATTACTGACATATTTCGAAATTCGAATAACACTAGAATCACGGGCGAAATTATTTGGCCAAGGTTTGTCCTTCGGGACGCTTGAATTACGTAATGTACCTACTCTTTTCCATTCATTTTGGAAGGGTAATTCCAAGTAACCGTGACCGAAAAAGCAAAGTACCACCGCATTTAAATGAAATGTGGTTATTATAAGTGTTCTAAGCTCGCGTGATACTTTCGGGCCATGAAATTGGTCGATTACCGACAGATTTCGAAATTTGAATAATACTAGAACCACGAGCGAAATGATTTGGGCAAGGTTCGTCCTTTGGGATATTTGAACTACATAATGTACCTACTTTTTTTCTTTCAGTTTAACAGGGTAATTCCAAGTATCCGTCATAACACGGAAAACGCAAAGTACTAACGCATTGAAATGAAATCTGGTTATTATAAGTGTTCTAAGCGCCCGTGATACTTTCGAGCTATGAAATTTTTAGATTACAGATTTCGAAATTTGAATAATACGAGAATCACAGACGAAATGATTTGGCCATGGTTTGTCCTTTTGGATACTTGAACTACATATTGTACCTACTCTTTTTCTTTCAGTTTAACAGGGTAATTTCAAGTATCCTTCGTAACATGGAAAACGCAAAGTACCACCGCATTGGAATGAAATCTGGTCATTATAAGGTGTTCTAAGCTCACATGATACTTTCGAGGCATGAAATTGTTCGATTACCAACAGATTTCGAAATTTGAATAATACTAGAACCACGGGCTAAATGATTAGGCGAAGTTTCGTCCTTCGGGACATTTGAACTACATAATGTACTATTGTCATTTCAGTTTAGGACGGTTGCGCCAGAAGTTATCGTCATAACATCGGAACACAAAACATGTAATTAGCGTTGACGTTGAACTCTAGTTGCGAAAATTGTCATATTTTTTCACGTCGAACATCGTAAGATTTGCTGGAAATATACTAGCTGCTAAATAATATAATTTTTTTGAATGGAAAAAACGGTTGAGCAGCGGAGCTCCGCCAACACCAGGCTGCATCTCAAGAACCGCGATAGCTGGACAGTTGAAATTTTTACAAATTATGTATTTCTGTTGCCGCTATAACAACAAATACTAAAAACAAAATAAAATGAATATTTAAGGGGGACCCTCATACAACAAACGCGATTTTTTTGCCCTTTTTTGCTCGATATCAATAATGGTAACAGGTAGACACTTGAAAAATTTACAAAATACTCAGTTGTAATTTTATTTCAATAATAAATAATCAAATTGAAATAAAATAAATATTTAAGGGGAGCTCCCATACAAAAAACGTAATTTTTTGCCTATTTTTGCTCGATATCAATAAAAGGTAACATGTACGCACTTGAAATATACAAAATACTTAATTGTATATTTACTTCAATAATTAATAATAAAATTAAAATAAAATAATTATTTAGTGGGGGCATAATCAAGGCCGATTTTATTAAATACTATAAATAGTGCTCATTGAGTGGGCATGAAATATATATTATAACAGTGCCTCATTTTCACCAATTTTTTCCACTGTCCAAAATTAGTGATTGAACCTTCTGTGAATAAATCATTGCTCATACAGGTAAAGACATTATTATTATTATTATTTATTATTATTATTACAATCAAATTTGTTACAGGTTTTCTATCTATAATATAATAAATTTATTCTATATTAATTAGTTTGGTACCTAGAAAACTCAATTCCTGTATGTACCAATGTTCTAACAGTTCCAATACTTATTTATATACCTAAATTTAAATTTACATGTCCATGAATATTATGAATCGCCATTATTTTTTGATATCTTTGTTTCACATGAAAATCAGAACTAATGGCAAGACATCGAGGTGCCATAATATCGATTGTGTAACACTGACGACAGGGAATGAGTTAGCTCTGCATGGATTTTCCGAATCAAATAACTCCAGATAATTTCGTCCCTTCGATTACAACTAGTCTGAATCAATTTCATTATAGATATATGTTGTGTTATTATTGTTGTAATAGTTATAAATTGGGTCAGGGAAGCGTGTAATTAATATTTGTTTCGACTTATTAGGAATTCTGGTTCTTTGTTTTTCCAATATGAGTCTGATATAAAAATGGGCATATGGAATTTATTGTTTCTGTTTTTCTAATTGGTAAAAGGATTTCTAGACTTCCTACCTTTTTTCGTATGTACATTAAAATGTGATAAATCAATGTTTTTAGTTTTGGGTATATTTTTAAATTTGCGCTGAATTGATTTTGAATGTATTAAAATTCATATTTTGTACATATATAATATGGTTTTCATTTTTTCGTAATAATCCCACTTATTATTTTCTTCACTTAAAATCTGAGACTTAAGGTTTGGAATCGTATTTTAAGGACTCAAATATGATGAATTTTTGGAATGAAGATCCTTGTCGCACGTTTCACCTCAGACACAGGCGATTAAAAGCTGGACCTAAAACTAGGGCCCATACGACAGACGATACTGACACGACAGATTTGATTGTAATTTAATGTCTACATACTAATGTGTCTACATCCTTGAAAAACCTGGAAGACCTGGAAATCTCACGGAATTTTTTTTCTCCTGAAATATCCTGTAATTCTCAAGGAATTTTTGGTACACTAAGAGAATTTTTTCAAGTGATATCAGTTTCTTCCGAATTTGCTTTCTGCAAATGTAAAACCAGTATTGAATTGCAAAAAGAAAAAAAATCGTCAAGTATATTTCCAGAAATAATAATTAATACTGGTGAACTTTTATGTTAAAGGAAAATTGTCAGACGCATCAAATGACGCAATTCCTTTCAGAAACACTCTTGGTAAAAAGATGTACTTATTAAACTCGTGTGTCTAAGTCGGGCTACACACGGAAGTCGATGTCTTAATACATCGACGTGCATCCAAAAACGTGTAACCAATAACGTGCAACCTGATTGCGTACACATGTACGTACAAAACCATAGTTTTGTCCAGTCTGCTAAAATGTTTGGCCAGATGTCTGAGCAGGAGGAATATTTAGTTCTGGTGGCAGTGGCGTGTCAAAGAAAAAGGAAAATGAAAATCGTCGCCGAAGGTGGTCTAAAGGTTGGTTCCTTAAATGATAAAAATTTTCACACATTCACCTGTTAGAAAAATGGAGGTTAGAACTAGAGGTAGAGGACTCTCGTAATCACGTAAGGATGGACAGAGAAACCTATTCGTAACTATTGGACATGGTTATACCATTGATAAAACGTCAAGACACAATGATGAGATTGGCAATAATTGCAGAAATTACTGCAAGAATTTACCAATATTTGAAATTCACTACTTTAATATCTCCGAAAGCCTCACCGTACCACTTCTCTTCGATATAAAAACTTTTTCATTTTATCTCCGAAACCACCCGACTTTAGCGACAACTGTTCTCTTTGTAGTATTTGGTTGAATGTTTTGCAGATTCTCTATCAATATTTTGTATGCTTAGTTTCTTTTATTTCGGTCTAAATAGTGCTTTGATTTTGTCTGTCACAAGCAGAGTAGGTTTCTGTAAAACTACAAATTCCCGTAGAAATTCCCGGGATATTGTTCTGCAGTTAGACATAATGATTCCTGAAATATTTAACTTATTATTTCAAATACCTATTGGAGTAACAAATTATTTCATAAACTTAACCGCCGCTACTGCTTTAAAAACGCACACTCCACGGTAATTTGCATCCACACGTAGAGACTTGAATGCATTCGTTGGAATGCGCATCCAAAAATTCAAGCGATTTCAGAAAACATCAACGCGGCATTCATCCGAGTTGTGCATTCAAAAACGTGCATTTTTTGCATCCACATTAAGACATCAACGCCCGTGTGTAAGGGCCTTAAGGCATTGACAGAAAAAAACCTATGACAGGAGTGCTCCTCAAGAGGAAAATCGTATCGCGATACACCTTTTTAGATCCTGACTTGTGTAGATACCCTGGAATATGCATTTTCAAGTGATATATATATATATATATATATATATATATATATATATATATATATAAAATTATATATATATATATATATATATATATATATATATATATATATATATATATATATATATATATATATAAAAAATGGCTGAATATTGTAACAACTTTTTCATTAATATAGGTAAAACAATGGCCAATAAAATTAAATCTCCTACTATCATTTATAAAGTACAATATAATTCGTTGAGCTCTATGTTTCTAAAACCTGTAAATGAAAATGAAATCATTAAACATATAAATTCACTCAAGAATGACTGCTCGCCTGGTTATGATGGAATACAAGCAAAAATCATAAAACAGTACCACAAATATATAATTAATCCGTTAACCCATATAATAAATCTTATATTTAAATCAGGATCTGTCCCTGAGTGTTTTAAAACTTCTGTCGTTACTCCCATCTACAAAGCTGGTGATAAAACAAAAATAACAAATTTTAGACCAATCAGTGTTATAACTAACTTTACAAAAATATTCGAAAAATGCCTTAAAGAAAGACTCTCTAATTTCCTAACTGAGAATAACATTCTGTCCAAAAACCAGTTCGGATTTCGCAATGGCATTAGTACTACCGATGCTATACTTAAAGTCACAAGAACTATCTCAAACCATCTTGATAAAGGTAAAAAATGTATAGCAGCGTTTCTAGATCTTGCAAAGGCCTTTGACACGGTGCCTCATGATACTCTTCTTGATGTTTTAAACAGTTATGGTGTCAGAGGTGTCGTGTCTGAAGTTTTCAAAAGTTATCTTACAGGTAGAAAACAGATGACCAAAATCAATAACTTATATAGTGACACTGCAGAAGTTCAAATTGGCATACCACAGGGAACGGTCATGGGACCCTTACTATTTTCTTTATATATAAATTCTCTGACTGATATTCCACTTGAGAATGGTATGGTAGTTTCATATGCTGATGATACCGTTGTAAAATTTGTAGGGGAAACGTGGGAAGAAGTATATGAATACGCCGCTCATGGTCTGAGTAAAATAAAAAACTGGCTTGATTCATTTAAACTTACTTTAAATGTTGACAAAACTAACTATATAGCTTTCTCCCTAACAATGGCAAATCGACCCAATTATGATAGCATAAATGTGAATGGATTTGAAAATGCAATAAAAGAGGTACAATACACCAAATATTTAGGAGTAATTATTGATCGCAATCTCAAATGGAAACAAAATGTAATAAGGCTGACAATCAATATAAGAAAATTAATTCGGAAATTTTATACCATTAGAGAGATGTTGAACGAACATCTTCTGATTTGTGTTTATAGAGCTCTTGTGGAATCTCTACTAAGATATGCCATAATTGTATGGGGAAGTTCATATGAAAATACACTGAAACCTTTAAAAACAGTACAAAACTATATACTTAAAATCATTTTTCGAAAAAATAAAATGTATCCAACATGTCACCTTTATAATGAGAAGATCCTTTCAACAAGATCTTTATTTATTTTGAGTGTTTGCTATTATATATATCGAAATCCTACAATAGGAGAGCAAAACAGTCATTCCTATAGTACTAGATTTAATGCTAAAGAAAACTTAAAAATACCTAATAGCACTACAAATTTAAGCCTTAGATCTATTGACTATCTGGGTGTTAAAATTCACAATATCTTACCAATAGCAATAAGAGTGGAACTTAACAAAAAAAGTTATATCCAGAGATGTAAGTCCTTTATAGCGAATAATATTGAAAAATTTGCAACATTGCTTTGATTTATTTTCCTTGAATGTTCTGCTTATTTACCTTGAATTGTCTGTTTGATTTGGTTTGAATTGTTTTGATTTATTGATTTGTACTACACTGTCTATAATTTAAATTCAGGTATATATTGGGACTGTCAGAACATTGGTACATACAGGAATTGAGTTTTCTAGGTACCAAACTAGTTAATATAGAATAAATTTATTATATTATAGATAGAAAACCTGTAACAAATTTGATTGTAATTAATAATAATAATAAATAATAATAATTAATAATAATAATTAATAATATACAGGGTCCTGCAACAGTGGCGCGGTGTTCCATATCTCTATTTGGGAAACAGATAGAAATCTACATTTCTATAATATTACCTTATTGCTCGAGCTCGACAAAATAAAAATATTGTCGGTGACACAGGGTGTTCAATTTCTTCTGGGCGGATATCAACTATGTTTTTTCTAATGGCAACCTATATTTTTTGTCGCCTTTTCGGTTTCTACATAGAAAATAAAAGATACTTTATATAGATCCTCATTTCGAAAATATTTACGGTTTTCGAGATTTTTTGCATTTTTGATTTTTTTTTTCAATTTTGGTCACTCAGAATATTTGAAATTATATAAGTTGTGCCAAGTCCAATTGAAGTTTGTTAAATTATATCGAAAGTTCAACTTAACGAATCACTAAAGATTTCAATACTTATTTGAAGGCAAATATTTTGATCTGTCATTTGCCAGACTACCCGATTTCCAATAAATATTTTATTCGCTGAAAGGGTCTTTTAAATCGAAAGAATATGGCTCAAATTTGGAGATTATTGAAATTATTTTGAATATACAATGTATATTTTGTGGTGTAATTCACAACTTGTTTATCTAACAACAGGTTATTCTTGGAAAAAGTCGTTCATTGAGATTATAACGAAGAAATTTGAATATTTGCCATTTTTCGCTGTTTTAAGGAAAACTTAACCATAGGGAATACTTCATGACATTTATAGAGCTTTTCTTAGCGCTTCTTCTGGATCTATATTATACAGGGTGTTCCATTTGAAATAAGGAAGATTCTGTATATTTTTATTTAAAATATGTGGCAAGCGATTTTTCATACCCTGTATATCGCAGGTTGATTTCAGATATATCGTTTGAGAGATTCACCAATGTAGAATATTTGACCAAAAATAAATTTCAATTGGACTTGGCACAACTTTATAATTTCAAATATTCTGAGTGACCAAAATTGAAAAAAAAAATCAAAAATGCAAAAAATCTCGATAACCGTCAATATTTTCGAAATGAAGATCTATATAAAGTATCTTTTATTTTCTATGTAGAAACCGAAAAGGTGACAAAAAATATAGGTTGCCATTTGAAAAAACATAGTTGATATTCGTCCAGAAGAAATTGAACACCCTGTGTGACCGACAATATTTTTATTTTGTCGAGCTCGAGCAATAAGGTAATATTATAGAAATATAGATTTCTATCTATTTCCAAAATAGAGATATGGAACACCGCGCCACTGTTGCAGGACCCTGTATAGATATATATATATATATATATATATATATATATATATATATATATATATATATATATATATATATTATATATATATATATATACATATACATATACATACATATATATATATATATATATATATATATATATATATATATATATATATATATATATATATATATATATATATATATATATATATATATATATATATACATTGAAAAACCCTCAAGAAGGTCCAAAATTAAAAACGACTACTGCACAGCGTACACTTCACTTCGATACAGTAAAAAAGTTTTTTATTTTCGGGAAAAAAATATGACTAAAAGCAAATAGTCGGGGACAAGACAGACGTTTCAGTTTAGAAAACGGAAATACGGAAAATTTTGCTGGAACGAGATAGCGGGATCACGTTACTCGGGATAATATTGAAGCGAATTGCTTTGGCTTCAACCGATATAATTTGCTATATTCGGCGTAGAATGTTGGAATTGTGCGAGTGGAAAGACGGAAATAGGATTAAATATCTTGTTTTTGGCAGGATCGGATTTCGAAACTTCTCGAAAATAGTAACCGAGTTAGGAAAAAACCAATAATTGAATTTTGCTAGCATATTCTGCTTAGAATCAAAACTATTATTATTAATTCAGAGTTAATTATGTAATTATATCATAATTCATTATCAAGGTCGACCTCATTTTATTCATTGGTCGACTCCATAATTAGAACTAATAAAAAAATTACTTCGTTCGAGATTGAAGACATATTTGAATGTATACAAAGCATAAACAATAAATTGAATGTTCGTACGAAATTTCATAAAATGACCATTTTAAGAAATTTCGATCTGTGTTTATATCTGTTAATTCATAGCCGATTCGGAAACTAGAAAATCTTTCAATTCCAATATTTTCATTTTACGAGAATCAGTTTTTCGAATAACCTGGTTAAAATTTTAAATGAGCGGGTAAAAATTTCAAATAAGTACCGCTCAAGCTTCAATCTCTCATTTTTCATTACGTGGATGTATAATCTTTCTCAATCTGATTAAGGTTATTTGTTCGTGTACATTCGTATTATTATAAACGAAGGATTAAAAGAACTCGCTTGTTAAACAATTTAACGCAATTTTATTTCTGAATATTTGAACTTCGATATGTTTATCTTGCATGATATGGTGGTTACAATCAATAATTGTGATATATTACACTTTTTAGTCGTATTTTCCTCGAAATTAATAGACTATTGTAGTGTATAAAAAAAGGCAACAGTCAGGTGCTTTTCAAATCGTTTTATACCTCCTTGGACACAATTTTTCAGTTTTTCTTTGATATATGTTCGTACATATATATATATATATATATATATATATATATATATATATATATATATATATATATATATATATATATATATATATATATTGTGTATATATATATATGTATATATATATATATATATATATATATATATATATATATATATATATATATATATATATATATATATATATATATATATATATATATATATATACGAGGATGTATTGATATCTAGTTAGCCTAGACCAGTTCCCTGCATAAACAAAATATTGCGTTACCATAGCAACGAATAATAACTTATTAGAAGTGCCAGTGTAAAGTTTGACGTCAAAAAAGTAAACCAGAATTACGCAATAAATTAAAAGAAAAAATATGTCCACCGAAATTGTGAAAATCGAAAAATTGGAGTATCGAGCCATCATCAAGTACCTGTATTTAAAAGGGTTAAGAGATAGCAGATTTACGAAGATATGCTTAATACTCTTGGTGATCAATGTCCTTCGTATGCGACTGCAAGCTTCAAAAGAGGTAACCGATCGGGAAGGCCAGTTTCTGTGTCAGTCCCCGAAAATATCGATGCAGTTCATGACATGATTTTAACAGACCGTCGAATTGGGCTAAAACGGATATCTGAAGCACTGAATATTTCATACGAACGCGTTCATCATGTAGTTCACGTCAATTTGGACATGAGAAAAATTGCTGCAAAATGGATCCCCAAATGTTTGAATGTTGACCAAAAGCGTGCAAGGGTAGTAGCATCGCGTTCGATCTGTGCTCGATTTGAAAACGATGTAGACTGCTTAAACCGAATTGTTACTATGGATGAGACTTGGGTACATTTCTACGATCCAGAAACAAAGCAACAATCGATGTTATGGCGACACTCCGGTTCTCCAAGACCTAAGAAGTTTCGTGTCCAAAAATCTGCTGGAAAAGTTCTTGCTTCAGTTTTTTTGGGATTGCCATGAAGTAATCATGATTAATTTTTTGGATAAGGGTAGAACAATAACTGGAGATTACTATTCGACATTTCTGACCACTCTACGGGAAAAAATTAGAGAGAAAAAACGCGGAAAGCTATCCAAAGGTGTTTTGTTTTTGCAGCACAACGCCCCTGCACACAAATCTCATGTTGCCATGCAAAAAATTCGTGATTTAGGGTTTGAATTACTAGAACACCCCCCTTATTCACCAGATTTGGCTCCGTCCGACTATCATCTCTTTCCTCAACTGAAAAAAAGTTTAAAAGGTCGTAAATTTTCTTCCAACGAGGAGGTAATAAAAGCTGTGGAGGTCTGGTTTGCAGAGCGAGAAGAAACATTTTTTTTAAAGGTCTAGAGACGTTGCAGGTACGCTGTAATAAATGTATACAATTAAGAAGAGAATATGTTAAGTAATAAAATATTTTGACATTGAAATTTTGTTTGGTTCTATAGTAGGCTAAGAATTTTTCAATATATCCTCGTATATATATATATATATATATATATATATATATATATATAAATATATATATATATATATATATATATATATATATATATATATATATATATATATATATATATATATATATATATATATATATAAATATATAAAACAATCAAATCATGAAAAATATATAAGTTGACCATGGTCAATTTAATATATTACATAAAGTGAATTAGGAAAATTCTTTAATAATTGAAAAATTATCAAAAAACTTTCCAAGGGAGCTGGTTATATGTATTCGGAGACGCGAAATCTGCATTCACAATCCAACGGTGAATTATAGAGAACGTCAAATCACCCCGACTCAAAATCTGCGTACAGCTGTTTCGATCTTATTACATCTCATCAGTGCCGCTTACTTGTCTCGGAGTGAATTAGCGTATTTCTATTTGTTCTCCAAGACAAATTGTAAATTGATTATTGAATATTGCGAGTATCTCAAAAAGTATTTACGCAACGTGCTCGGTATTTTTTTTTTGGAAAATCGTGTTTTTTCGGAAAATACGATACATAGGAACGTAAATTAGAGTTAAATGTTTTCTTCGAAGACATTCTTTCTAGACATTGTTCACATATTAAGTACAAGAAGATCTAAATCACCCTAACGAAATAAAAACTCCTTCATGTCCATGTGGGCATGAATACTTCAGATTAATACATGCTGAATTCGTTAATTACTTTATCTACTCCTATTGAATAATATATTCATTATTCAACTGCGTTTTGGCAATTAATAGTATCTATTACCAAACAGCTCGAGTAATAATAACTCACTGCTATAACTCACTATATAGTCTACTAAGATCCCAAGTAAGATCGACCGTCACTCATCTGCTAAGGTCACTTGAATAATTCTGACGTTTTCAAATTGAGTTAATACTACCTAATTATTGTGAATTTGTATTTGTATCAGTATTGTTATAGTCGTAGATAAAGTATAGTATTCAACTTGCGGTAATGGTCATAACTCACTTGATGAATTACAGCACTCGCTTGCAGCTCGTGCAGCAAACTTCATCTGCGTGAGTTATGACCTACATTACCGCTCGTTGAATAATATACTATTATCGCATATATTATTCATGGACCATACACGCGACTATAATATTACTCTGTCTTCTTGTCTCTTGCTTTTGCTTATTCAGACAAAAGTCAAGGAGTAGTTGTTGGCATGAAATCAGGTTCATAAAAATGCATTCAGGAAATAAAAGTTGTTTTTTTAGTCAAACTGAGGTACTTATATTGTTGTGAAATATGTTGAAATCGACAGAATACCACAAAAGTGCAGCCTTTTGTATTTCCTTTAAAAAATCTGAATCAGCATACTAATGATAGTGTGTGAATTAGCAAATTTAGATTGAAACTTGCTGAATTTTAATTCTTTTCATCTCAAAATAATCATTATCTATGTTACGATGTCTTATCTTGTTTATTCAGATGAAATTTATACACGGAAAGCTCAGAGTAGTTATTGACTATGAATCAGATTCGTTAAAGTGTGCTAGAGAAAGAAATCATTGAAGAATACCAAACACTCATAATTCTTTTTTTTTGCAGGGAAAAGTTTACCTCTTTGACAAAGTATTCAAACCAAATGCAACACAGGAAAAGGTTTACAATGAAGCAGCTAAAAGCATCGTTTCTGACGTACTCGCTGGTTATAACGGCACTATATTTGCTTATGGACAGACCTCGTCTGGTAAAACGCATACAATGGAAGGTGTCTTAGGTATGTATCTCGAAGATCGTTCAAGTTCTAGATAAGCGATACTCAAATTGCGGCCCGCCAGGCTTTTGAAAGTGGCCGACCCGTTTTAACTCCAAATTCTATTAACCTATCAACTATAAAAATTAAGTATCCTGAACTGCAAAATAAGAACACCACCATTTGTTAGCTTTTCTATGCGACATAACTGAGAAACTCACAGCCTCATTCGAAGCTTGCAAGGTGAGAACAAAATAATTTCACAAATGGAGAATACAATATTTGCTTTCATAGAAAAACTAAGTATTCATTACGAAGAAATTCAAAACAAAGTACTTCGAAATTTTCAAATACTTACAAGTGTTAATTTCATATTATATATCTGCATTATCAGACGAATTTAAAGGGAGATTTAAGAAAAATTAAAAATTTGCTACTGCTTGCAGAAAAATTATGGTACCTAGAGCCGATAAGTATTTCACAATTGGCTTCAGTTTTGGATTGTAATAATGCAGACTTGTTTGACGAGTTCATTGAAATGAAGAATGATACAAAGTTATTTTAAAGAGACTAGAGAGAAGATGGAGTAGGTACGCTGAATTTTAGACAATAGTGCCCGAACAATTTAAGACTGAAAAAATGTGATCCAATTCTGCTTACGTTGTTTTGCATCGACATATCTTTGTTAATCATCTTATTCCAAAATGAAAAATGCAAAGAACGTATATAGAAACCGACCTATGGATTCTCATTTCGATGGCGTTAAAATGTTCCCAATATAACAAATAAACAATTAAAAGTAATAGGTTTTTTACCAACACCTAAATAACAGATGTGATTTATGTAGGTAGCGGCCCGCACGACACAACTAAAATCTGAAAGTGGCCCAAGAAAGAAAAAGTTTGAGTATGGCTGTTCTAGATGTTCTAATGTAGCTCGACGTCGCATTCTATGTAATTCATCATTGTTTCAGATGACCCCCAAAAACAAGGTATCATTCCACGTATTGTAAACGACATCTTCAATCACATCTATGCGATGGAGGAAAATTTAGAATTCCATATAAAAGTATCCTATTTCGAAATATACATGGACAAAATTAGAGACTTGCTCGATAGTGAGTAGCACAATTGCGTTGTAACCTTTTGAAAAACTCATCGAATTCTCATTTTCTAGTATCCAAGGTAAATTTAAGTGTCCATGAAGATAAAAACAGAGTTCCTTACGTAAAGGGTGCAACAGAACGTTTCGTGTCCAGTCCAGAAGAAGTTTTCGAATCTATAGAAGATGGAAAATCCAATCGACACATAGCGGTAACAAGTGAGTAGAGATTTCATCCGATTTTCATTTAGGAATGTTGAAAATGTAATGATTTTTTCTAATTCTTGTTTTTTTAAAATTTAGATATGAATGAACATTCGTCGAGATCACATTCAGTATTTTTAATTAATGTGAAGCAAGAAAATTTAGAAAATCAGAAAAAATTGTCAGGTAAATTATACCTGGTTGATTTAGCTGGTTCCGAAAAGGTATCGAAGACTGGTGCTGAAGGTAAAATTATTGATGGAAATTATTCTCCTTGAATGTTAACTGAATAATTTCCTTTCAGGTACCGTTTTGGACGAGGCGAAAAATATTAATAAATCACTTTCTGCCCTCGGAAATGTTATAAGTGCATTGGCCGATGGAAACAAAACCCATATTCCTTATCGTGACTCTAAGTTGACCAGAATTTTGCAGGAGTCTCTTGGTGGAAATGCGAGAACTACAATAGTTATCTGTTGCTCACCTGCTAGTTTCAACGAATCTGAGACTAAATCTACTCTTGAATTTGGAAAAAGGTCTGTAAAGATTATATGAATTTATGATCATACTTCAAAATTCACTCTTTCAATTACATCATTTTGCAACTTAATTTTTCAAGAATAATAAACAGGTGCCTTGTAGTTCACAGATATTAAAATTTTTTGCTCTCAAATTTATGATATCCCTATATTTCAGAGCAAAGACTGTGAAGAATGTTGTATGTGTCAATGAAGAATTGACAGCTGAAGAATGGAAGCGACGATACGAACGCGAAAAAGAAAAAGTAGCTCGATTGAAAGGAAAATGCGAGAAGTTAGAATTTGAGTTGAACCGGTGGAGATCTGGTGAAACAGTTAAGGTGGAAGAACAAATTAATCTGAGTGATCTCTCGGAAGCAGCCACTCCAGTTTCTGCAATGGAAGAGAGCACTGTAGTTGAGGCAGGACCTGTGCCAGCCACACCTGCTCTTATGATCGGTGGGTTGAACAGAAATTCTTTCATTTTGTGTATATAATAAAAAAAATTTCAGGGTCAACTCTTGGAATCGAAGAGCGACAGAAATTAGAACTTGAACGAGAAAGATTGTACCAACAACTGGATGAGAAAGATGAAGAAATCAATCAACATAGCCAGTATGTAGAGAAACTCAAAGAACAAATGTTAGAGCAAGACGAGTTAATTGCTAGCACCAGAAGGGACTATGAAGCCTTGCAACTCGAAATGAACCGTATTCAGCAAGAAAATGAAAGCGCTAAAGATGAAGTTAAAGAGGTTCTTCAGGCTCTGGAAGAATTGGCTGTCAATTATGACCAGAAAACTCAAGAAGTTGATTCCAAAAACAAAGAGGTAATTGCAACTTCGTATATAAAACATGTACTCAATAAAATTTTTCAGTTTTATTTCATCTTTTTAAAGTTACAGTATCTACACTATATTAACATTAAGTTCGTCATTTGCAGGTGGAAACACTTTCTGAAGATCTAATGCAAAAACAGTCTTCGTTGAACAATACTACTACTGAACTTCAACAGCTCAAAGATTCGAGTAATCACCAGAGAAAGCGATTGTCTGAAATGTTTGCTAATTTGCTGAAAGAGCTCGTTGAAATTGGCTCTTCGGTAGGTGGCGATGTTGCTGATCTCAAAGTTTCAAACGAACCCACTAAATTAGAAGAAGAATTTACTGTTGCCCGACTATATATATCGAGAATGAAAAGTGAAGTTACTAATTTAATCCAAAGACTTCAGGACATTGAGGGTAAAGAGCAGGACAGTAATAGAAAAGTTACCGAATATGAGAAAGAATTGGGTGAATGCAAACTACTCATTTCTCAGCATGAAGCTAGAATGAAGAGTTTGCAAGAATCGATGAGAGAGTCGGAAAATAAGAAACGAATGTTAGAGGAGAATATTGATGCACTCAGAGAAGAATGTGCAAAGTTGAAAGCTGCAGAACAGGTGAGTCCGACAATACTACACATATGTAACTTACTAAAGAATGGGCTTGTTTAAGAAAAAATTATTAATTAAATAATCGAAACTAAAGCTCATTTTAAACAGGTTTCCAAAATTCTAGATTTTTCCGCGAACGTTTAACCTCAAATTAAAGAAATTGGACCGAACGAAAACAGGGCGTGGTTACCTGTGACGTCACACGGCATATGCGATAGGTACCGACCTTGCTGTCGATTAAAAAAGCAAACAGCTGGAATATTTCGTTATTTTAATGCATAATAAACGAGGAAAAAGTGGTAAATGAATATTGTTTTGTTCCCGACCGTCCTTGCACATCCAAGAATGCCCCAGAAAAATTATTCATTAATGCGCCCTCTGATTTTAAAATAAAAGCAATGCGTCGTGAAGTTTTTGTATCTAAAATACCGTCTGAAACTTTACATCTTGTTACATCAATGCTTCTGATGGGGCAATACGTCCATATCTCAATTCCTTCCAGATGTTACTATCACTTTGTCCTCGCTCCTCGAGTATCTTGTTCTACTTCTAAAATTAAATTGGCGCTCATTTTGGTTTTACAAAATTCAACAAAATTATTTGCATTCTTCCCTTGTCCGAAATTTTTAAAATTAATATCAACGATGTACTGCCAAATATCAGACCACAATATGCAAGGTAAGGTCACAGTCGGTTCTGCGCTTTCTAACAGAGCTCCATTTTCAACCTTCAATATCTAAGTAGTGGGGCAAAGAGATACTAAAAATTTTAGGGCTCTTGTGGGAATCCTTGATGGCTTTAACCTGAAAAGTGCGGTGAAGGAGAATACTCGCTTCAATTATACCCTTGATTATGTGTTCAGTAACGGAAGCTCAAAAGCACAAATAGTTGAGGTCCATTTTTCTGACCACAGAGCATTATTGTTCGATCTGGTGCCAAAACAATTTCCTACAATTACAGCCCAATATAGACGAAATTACAGCGATAGTAATGTTGCAACTTTTGTTCACGATATATCTAGGGAAGATTGGCAAGACGTCTATAATACCAGCAGTGCAGATGAGTCTTTCGTTATGTTTTATAATAAATTTCTGTACTACTTCAATTCACACTTTCCATTAAAAAAATACTTTGTGAGGAAAGGCAAAAGTTGGGTTGATGACAATATTAGTACATCAAGTAAAAATTTGAAAAATTTGTATGAAATAACTGAAAGTGTGCTGGAGTTGAAAGAATATTATCATAGATGTAAGCGAGAACACTGCCTTCTTGTGCAGCGTACTAAACGGTCATTCTACCAAAATAAAATAGCATCATCAAACAACCAAGTAAAGTGTGCTTGGAATATAATAAACTCATTTTGTAATAAAAAACCTAAATCTGCTTATCACCAAATCCAAATAAAATACGGTGACCGAATCCTCGATAATCCATATGCAGTTGCAAACAAGTTCAGTGACTTCTTTGTAAATTCTGCGCACCAAATAATGCAACAGATTCCTACAGTTGAGAATACTAATAAAATTAGTAGTAACAACAGCACGATGTTTTTGTTTCCATATACTGAGGAGGAGTTTATTTATCTCATTGGCCATAAATTAAAATCAAAAAAATCTAGTGGTTTTGACGATATACCAAATTTCATAATAAAAAAGTGCTTGAGGGAACTCTCCAAACCTTTGACCTTTTTGATTAACTTGTATTTCAGTGAGGGTGTTTTTCCAAGCAAGTTAAAATTAAGTAAGGTAATTCCTTTACACAAAAGGGGAGATAATGAATCAATGGACAACTATCGACCAATAGCTCTCTCTTCGATATTTTCTAAGATTTACGAGTATTGTTTTCTTGATAGATTGTGGTCTTTTCTGAGAGTTCACAATATTTTAATCGGGAATCAGTTTGGATTCCGACCTAAGCACAGCACCACGGATGCCTTATTCGCGTTTGTTGGGAGGATTGTGGACCACATAGAGTCCGGAGAGTGTCCCGCTGGGATATTTTGTGACCTCAGTAAGGCTTTTGATTGTGTGGTTCACGACTTGCTCTTGATGAAGCTGGAAGGGTATGGTATTCGCGGTAGATCTTTGAGCTGGTTGAGAAGTTTTCTGAATGACAGAGAACAATTTATATCGGTGCAGAGCTTGCAACGTGGAATATTCAAAAACATTAATTCGAAAGTTCTTCGGAATAGTGTTGGAGTTCCTCAGGGCTCAATTTTGGGCCCAATTTTGTTTCTGCTCTACATAAATGATATAGGATCTAGTGTGGATTGCTGTATGTTTTTGTATGCTGATGATGCCACTGCGGTTATATCAGATAAGAATTCGTCAGTTTTGGAGACGCGAATACAGTATAATTTGGATAAATTATTTGATTGGTTCTCTATGAATTCACTACATGTTAACGCCGCAAAGACTAATTTTTCAATTTTTCATAACTATAATAACAATAGCAATCTCAATATCAATGTAACCCTCAATGGCACTCTATTACACAGAGTTGCTAGTGTTAAATTCTTGGGAGTTATACTTGATGAAAACTTGAATTGGAAGGCTCACTGTCAAAGTGTGTGCACAAGAATTGATTCTTTATGCTACTTACTGAGAAATCTGAAACATGTTCTTTCTATTGAACAGATTTTACAACTTTACCATGCGCAAGTCTCTTCAAGACTGAGTTATGGGATAGGCTTTTGGGGAGCTTCCTCCGCTGCTAGGGATGTTTTTATTAGTCAAAAACGGGTGGTTAGGTGTATTGTTGGTGTTCCTCAGACGACTTCCTGCAGGCGGTATTTTAGAGAATTGAAAATATTGTCATTACCATCGATTTTGATTCTTGAACTTGCCTCCTTGATATATCGAAACCGGGGAGGGTTTCTTCGGGGTGCTGATTCATGCTTATCCTACTCGCAATAATCTTAATTTGAGGTTGCCTAATTTTAAATATAGAATAGGTTTAATGTCTCCTTCCTCACTTGGAATCAGAGTGTTCAACAAGTTGGATGAAAATATGAAGTGTTCAGAAAATCTAAATATTTTCAAAAAAAGACTGAAAGAATATTTAGTCGATAAAAGTTTTTACAGTCTCGAGAAGTTTTTTCTGTACTGAGATATAGTATTCTATATTAAGCATATGTACTGAGATGTTGTATTGTATATTAGGTATATATGTGTATTGACTTATTCCATAATGTAATGACATTCTTACGGAATAAAAACCTTTATTATTATTATTATTATAAAGTCAAGACCTAAAAATTTTACTTGTTATTTTGGCGATTGAGTTTTACAAAATACCGTAAAAAAACCGAGAAAATATGCCATTGATAACAAGCCCATTCAGAAAAATTACATCTGCCGGTATGAAAATACGTTGACTAATTTATTTGTGTTAATAGGTTTCTGGTGTTTCTGAGAATGAAAAGAAAGAAGCCAACGAACTCCGGCTTGCACTAGAACAGCAAATGGATCAGCTGAGAATAGCACATCAAAAACAAGTCGCTGCTTTGAGGGACGAGATCGCTGAAAAGCAACAACAATTGAATGACATCAAAGAGTGAGTATTTATGATAAACATCGCATTGTACGCACAATACACTGTACTTCTTGACGTTTAAAATAATTCCGTTTCCAGTTCAAACCAGAAGCTCACGTTGGCCCAGCAACAGCTCCAGGCAGACTACGATCGCGTCCGATCCGAAGATACAGAAAAATCCCAGAAACTGCAGGAACTCATGTCAGTAGATGATGAATTCTTTATTAAACGCTCAATCCTGTGTTCCAAAAATTCATCCCATCCGTACACCAAGCCCAATAATCCCTCACATCCCCAAAAATACCAGCCCTCTTCCAAATGGGAGGAATTTATCCCGTTCAAAGACGAGCTGAATAGGTACGAAAAAGCCAAGCTTCTCGCTCAGACTAAGTTCGAAAAAGACGCGGCTAATAACTTGAAGAAGTTATCGGACACTTATCAGTGTTCTATGTCGATTTTTCACATTCACTCCTTCCATCTACATCTGTTCATTTCGTTAACATTGCTACTGGTCACCCATAGGTGTCCCCAATTCTTAGTTGTAGTCTGAGCGGTGGTACTAGAAGACTATTAAAATTTGATGAAATCTGTTCAACGTTTGCCATCAAAATTTTATTTGTGATAGATTTATTATTTCCTAAATCTCATTATTTTCTGGATCTCATTTTATTTATTTATTTATTTAATTTTAAAAATTCATATCACGAAATAGTTTGGTTGAGTTTTATTTTGAGAAATTCACGTGTATATGTAAATAGGTTGACAATATTTTTGATAGATTTTTTTATCATAATGATAGGCACTTCTTTGTTTATTTTTGTTGACAATTTTCTCTTATTCAGCTATTATAATAGTTCTATGCTTTCATTAAATTAATGAGATAAATGCAATGTTCTATTATAGTATCGATTATGCCTTATTCTCTTTTGAAATGGAGAATTGATATGGAGTTTTTTTTTAGCACAATTTTTTTTTCACGTAGTGTACATAGTTCATGAATAGTTTTGAATAAGCTTTAACTTCAATGGAATTATCTAGTCATTTATTATATTATATACGGATATTGTATTTATATATATTGTATTATAAATACTCAAGTTCGAAAAAAACACTATCCGCTTATAATTTGTTCATTCTCGTACTCGGCTGAGCCGTTAATGTATAAGATTGAATTTTTATTTTCACTTCATACATTTCATCCTTTTGTAGATCTACAAAAGATTTAATTTTCATATTCGAATTATTTTCAAATAGAAAGGTTATAGAAGACATGAAATAATAGTTATTTAATAAACTAGTTTATTAATGACAGCGATTAATGGTTGAGATATTTTAACGCGTGAGCGGAGCGAGCGCGTTAATAGTTCGAGACCATTAATCGCTACATTAATAAACGAGTTTATTACAAGATTTTTCCGTCGACCTCATCATGAATTGAGTATAAATTCTTGATTGAAATAAATTTTTATTTTGCATGACAGATACACTTGACACAATATAAATATCTATGTTCATTTCGATATATTTATATTTATGCTCCCGATGGAACAATAGACCTTTTCATCATCTGACATGCGCAAGCGCAGCAGCCATGTTGAAAGAGCGGTAGTTCAAAAGTTTCGTACTGTTTTATACCAAATGCATGAGAAAGCAATATTTTCTCCACAGTAAATTGATTATTGGACCAAATTATTGATGGAGCTGTACTTGTTCACAATTAAAATGAAGCATATAACTGTGAACAATCAAAAAATTGGATGAAGTATCATGGGCGTTCGCAAAAAAGCAAAAAGACACTAGATTATTGCGGGGTATATATCAATCCAATCGTAGTATCTGAGTAAAATAAAGTTAATTATTAGGTATTAAGTAAATATCTCCCGATTAACCAGGATTATATCTTATTAGCACATGTATTGGCTTTAAATGACTTATATCGATACCACTCTTACATATACATACTCCATAACAACACCGTTTTTTTATTCGTTTCCGTACAAATAAGATAATTATAGTGGACTTACAGCATGGATTTTTAAATTAAGATACTTATTGTTTTATTTTGTTGTTAGTTTTTCTTAACGGATATTATTTATTTCACATTTGTTGATTTTAATCTTAAAAATGGTATTTTACCATGCTTGTTTACATAAAACAGTACGAAAAAGATGGCGGATACTGACGCATGCGCACAAAAATTATAAGTGATGAAAAGGTCTATTTGAGAAATTCATAGATGGAATATTAGACATGTGACATTCTGAATAGTTCACATTACCTACAATATCCGATAAGGAATATGTGGAACTGGTGGAAGCTGAAGTGTTAATCACCTACTTTCGAACGATTATTGCATAAAATTTTTTCCGCAGTTTCTACTTTATTTTGTATAGAGTTAAATTTTTCGATTTGAATTATGAATTCCTTTTCTCTGTGGAATAACAGTACAGACACAGAATAATTCAACTATTCCGTGTTGAATACTTCTGTGTTTGGTTGCCCATGACAATCATACATTAAAATAGAAGAAATTAACGATCAATTTCGTGTACGTTAAAGTAATCTTTTATTTAGAGGTCGACGGAACAAAAAAAATTAAAGGACAATAACCTCTGTAATCTACTCATTTAGAGTTCTTAATACTTCTACTGAATTCCCTCAGCTAAAGACTGGTAGGGTTTAAAACTGACTCATAAAATATTCATATCAATCCATTTTCTGTATTCAATGAAATTGAAAATTAGTTATTATTATATTTGAGGTAAATAAAATTAATTAACCTGTCAACAAGGCAATCTCATTTTCAGTTGTCTCATTTTCATTTAATAGAATATGACTAATTCTTTAAAAAAAATCATTCGAATTCAACAATGTTTTTTACTTGAATATATTAGTTTATGTTATGAAACTCGTTTTGACAATCTAGAATTGTTCTCAGTAGACAGTTAAATTCAGCTAATAAAGAGCAGTTTTAGATATATAACAGTGATTAAAATACCTTACTACTCATTTAAAGGTAAAAGTAGTGATTTAGAAATAAATATATGAATTATTTTTTCAAAATTTACCATTACTCTTCAGGTTAATTGAAAATAAGGCTATTGTTGAAATATAGTAGTTGTTGATAAATAATGATGAATAAGTGCATCAGTTCTAGGATAAGTGAGTTGTACAATGTATATAACAAAAATATACAAAAAAAAATGTAAATCGATATAGTTCAGAAAAATGCATATTTTCAAAGCAATTATTTTCAATCATATCTTGTTAAATTGTTAAATTTGAAAATTATCAATGGTTGAGATGTTACATTGTGTCTAGTGAGCTAAATTAATTTCATGTAGACTAAGAATTTGGTGCAATAATAATATATTTAGCTTTAATATGTGATTTTCGAATCAAAACAAAAAAATTGTAATTCGTGAAATATTGAAATGAAACCTAACCAAACACTCCGTGTGAGCGTGGTGTTTCAATTTGCTGAAAATGGATGTATTCTGCAGCACCACTAATGAGAGGCGGGAGCAAGCACGTAAAGATTTGAAAGGTCTCGAGGACACTGTTTCAAAGGAACTTCAGACTCTTCACAATTTGAGGAAACTCTTCGTACAGGACCTCCAGGTATGTATTGTATTGTATTTATTACCAGTTTTTTATAAAAAAAAAATATACAAAATACATAGCTCAAGACTAATATAAATAGTATATCCTCACAGAGGTAATCAAAGTTACCTGTGCGTGAGGCCGGTAATTAAAACTAAACTAAAAACTAATATAATTAACTCTAAGTAACTTAAAAAACGAGGCTTTAAATATTTTCTAAAAATCTTCTTTAGTTTGTATCACAGTCGTCACCTGATGCACAATTAAATATTATTACGTCTAATATATTCTTTTAGCTGCTTTTTTCTTTTAATTTTATTTTCAATATTTTTTAGTTCATTAGGTAATGCATTAAAGACTAGGATAGCTTTGATATAAGATCTTTTTTTACTTATTTTTAATGTTCTTTTTGGCAATTGTATAGATTTATTTCTAGTTGCACTTGTTGATTTTGAACATAATTCTGATAAAGTTACATAATGATATAGTAGAGATTCAAGTGAAAATTGTTGTTCTATTGTGCAAGTTTGATTTTCATATATGAAGTTTTTTTTGCTGATTATTTTTAAAATTCTATTCTGCCTTCTTTGCAGCAAAGAGATTTGCGTGGAATAAGCTCCACCCCAAGCTATTATACCATAGTTGAGCACACTATTAAATAAAGCGTAATAGACTATCATTAACGTCTTATGTTGCATTATTTTTGATAACTTAAAAAATATAAAAACCAAATATTTTGTTTTCTTTAATATATAGTTAACATGCAAATTCCAACTCAACCTATAGTCTACTATTAGACCCAGATATTTACAACTTTCAACTCTCTTAACTTCTTGATTACTTATTTTAACGTGCAATCTTTCAGGTACACTATCACAATAATTTACAAAAGTTACAAATACAGTTTTATCAATATTCAACGACAATTTATTTAAAGCAAGCCAATCTGATATTTCTTGTAGTTGAAAGTTCATTTTTTCCTCTACCTTTTTCTAATCTGATTCCTCAGTTATGAGTATGTATATCTCTTTAATATTTTTCACTGAGCATTTTTTTCTTGAATCGGTGTCTTAGAATAAAGTGGACGCGAATATTTGAGAAATTGATTTTCAAATATAAAAGTTCAAGAAAAATATAATAATGAAAAAATTAAGATCAGGCAATAGGCTTTAAAAGGTTACATTGTTAGTGATTCAAATTTTTTACAATGCTCTGGTTGAAGTAGAGAGCTTTGAAAGATTATAGTTTTCGTTTCTATTTTAGGCTAGAATGAAGAAAAATCATTCTTCTGAAGAAAATGAAGAAGACGGCGGTTCCTTGGCTCAGAAGCAGAAAATTTCATTCCTGGAAAACAATCTGGACCAACTGACCAAAGTACACAAACAGCTGGTGAGGGACAACGCTGATCTTCGTTGCGAGTTACCAAAGTTAGAGAAACGTCTCAGAGCTACGATGGAACGCGTGAAAGCCCTTGAAACTGCACTGAAAGAAGCCAAAGAAGGCGCAATGAGAGATCGTAAGAGGTGAGTGCTAGTAATTTTTGCGTGTATTTCGTTTTTAACAATAACAGGCCATTCAGAGAGGTGAAAAATTACTTTACTGAGGAGCTGTTACTGTTTCGTATTTTTTTGGCTTTTGAATATAGAAGAAAAGTATGGATTTATCTTTCATTCGCGATAAGACGCCATTTAAGTTTGAAAACCGATTTTATTTATAAGTTCATATTTTGTCACGATAATCGTGACCTCATAACTTTCGAAAGATCAAACTCTAGTGGCTCTTTACTGCTAATGAAAGATATATATCTTATATATAAAATTCTCGTGTCACAATGTTCCCATACTCCTCCGAAACGGCTTGACCGATTCTCATGGAATTTTGTGAGCATATTGAGTAGGTCTGAGAATCGGCCAACATCTATTTTTCATCCCCCTAAATGTTAAGGGTAGTCCACCCCTAAATTTTTTATTTTATTTTTTTGACAAAATTTTTTGTTTTTATTTTTTTATGATGCAGCATACAAAAATACATGCAATCCTAAATTTTCACCCTTCTACGATCAACCCTTATTTTTTATTTGTTAAACTCCTTCGAAATGACTCGACCGATTCTCATGAAATTTTGTGTGCATATAGGTTAGGTCTGAGAATCCGACAAAATCTATTTTTCATCCCCCTAAATGTTAAGGGTAGTCCACCCCTCAATTTTTTTCTTTATTTTTCTGATATTTTCTGTTCTATTTTTTTATGATACAGCATTCAAAAATATATACAACCCTAAATTTTCACCCCTCTACGATCAACCCCTATTTAGATAGATACAAATAATTTATATGACACAACAACGTTTGCCGGGTCAGATATATAGATAGATATGTAGGTAGGTAGATAGATAGATAGATAGATAGATAGATAGATATATAGATATATAGATAGATAGATAGATAGATAGATAGATAGATAGATAGATAGATAGATAGATAGAAAGATAGATAACTATCTAGATAAATAGATAGATAGAGATACATTAGCAGATAGATGAATATATAGAAAGACAGATATATAAAAATAATTTTTATGGCAGAACAACGTTTGCCGAGTTAGATAGATATGTAGATAGATAGATAGAAAGACAGATAACTATCTAGATAGATAGTTAGATAGGTAGATATACATCGGCAGATAGATGAATAGATAGAAAGATAGATAGATAAAAATAATTTATATGGCAGAACAACGTTTGCCGGGTCAGCTAGTATATATATATATATATATATATATATATATATATATATATATATATATATATATATATATATATATATATATATATATATATACGTATATATTTATATATAAATTTCCATTGTTATAGATACCAGTATGAGGTAGATCGTATTAAGGAGGCGGTTAGACAGAAGAATCTAGCTAGGAGGGGACCTGCTGCTACCATTGCAAAGCCGATTAGGGCAGGACAGCATAATGCGAATATAGGGAGCGGTAATGTAATCCGTACAGGAAATAGCCAAACTTTTAACAAGAGTTTGGATGATTCCCAGAAGCGCAAGTCACTTATTATGGGAGAAAGAGGTGAGCATACTTTCAAAGTAAAAGAAATTGTTTTTATTTCACAAATATATATATATATATATATATATATATATATATATATATATATATATATATATATATACAGAGGGTGTCCCGAAATTAGACGTCAATATTTCAACCACGTATTCTACTTCCAAAAATAGAGATAAAATTTCATATAAACTAGGGTCCACAACTTCTTCGTTTTTGAGATACAGGGTGTTAAAGGTGATGACCTGATGGTGGTTTTTTGTAAATATTTTCGAAACATGTGGAGGGTAATTGAATAAAATTCAGTACAGTTACAAAATTTTTTTTGTTCTATTCAATGTACTAAAAAGTAGTATTGCAATATTTTCAGGAGTGCCTAGTGCATGGGGGTATTGACGAAACATTCGGCCCAAATTTTTTGGTGGTTGATTTTTAGTAATTTTGACTCAAAAATTTGAAAATATGAAGCTGTTTGTACAAATAAGGTACTCTTATCATACTTGGCTAGGAAGCAGCATTTCCGAGAAAAATGCATTTGAATATTTCTTTACTTTAATATTGATTGTTGTCCCAAAATTAGATGTCAATATTCGAGCCATCTATTCTACATCCAGAAATAGATATGAAAGTTCATATAAACTAGGGTCCACAACTTCTTCGTTCTTCAGAAGACCTGATAACGGTTTTTTATAAATATCCTATTTGAAATCACTATTCTAGTCTAATGCGAAGTGTGGTGCTGCATTTTATCAACAAGGTAGGCAATTCTTGGTGTCATCTTTGAAAGTGTGCAACCAATATATTCCTGTTTTTATAAGAATTTGTTAAATAAGAAATTTGTCATTTTAAAGCCCAAAATTTGTAGGCTCTTGCGCCTCCCAATGCCCTTCCCCCCAGTTTGGGTACCACAGAATTAATCATTAAGGAACAATTATTTGAGGTTTACTTATTCTAACATTCAGATAAGATGCTCGAAAAGATTGCCATGCTCATGAAGGCATATTTGGGTCTCTACGGGTAATCGCATGTGAAGCTTGCGAAACTTCAAAATGGTTTTGCCGTATTTAATTCCTTGCCACACGTTTTCTTTCACACAACTCCTCCTCGTTGTGGTCTTCTGTATCGTATACTATATCTTTTATACGGCCCCAAAAATAATAGTCTAGTGGATTTAAATCCAGCGATCGGGGTGCCCACGGAATAGGAATACCTCTTCTAATACATTTACTCGGAAATTACTCGTATAGCCAATTTCTAATATTCACACCATATTGAGCTGGCTCACCGTCGTGCTCTGCCATTGCATAAACCACGTACAAAGTGGATATCTGCTAATTCTCTATTTGAAAACCTCTGCATTACTACTAAATAGCTTTTTTCCGGCAAAAAGCAGCACAATTAAAAACTGGGCGATTAATAATTGACAGCTTATTTTCCTTTACCTAGCAAATTAAAAATAGTTATTTAATAAACTAGTTTATTAATGACAGCGATTAATGGTTGAGATATTTTAACGCGTGAGCGCAGCGAGCGCGTTAATAGTTCGTGACCATTAATCGCTACATTAATAAATGAGTTTATTACAAGATTTTTCCGTCGACCTCATCATGAATTGAGTATAAATTCTTGATTGAAATAAATTTTTATTTTGCATGACAGATACACTTGACACAATATAAATTTCTATGTTCATTTCGATATATTTATATTTATGCTCCCGATGGAACAATTTGAGAAATTCATAGATGGAAT
>JARQZK010000017.1:407500-522500 GCA_030704885.1 Cynegetis impunctata | reverse complement strand
TGTTCTTTCGGTTTCCGGGCATAAGCCTACTAAACCTCCAGTCTCACACTTAGATTAGGACTCTCGTGCTGCGGTCAGCACTAGAACCTGTTCCCTTCCTTGTGTCTATATTTCAAGACCCAAGTGTATATCTCTCTGCGTCGCGTCGCATTAATTTTGAAATCAAGTAAACATACCTGACGACTGCCCGTGGCATTCTCTGTCGACTGGAAGTATGTTCGCTTCATCCCAGGTTGGTTCGATCTTGAACAATGCTCATCACTCCGACCTCGAGATCCAACATCCATTTTCACACTCGTCGTCTGTAACTGCCATTACTCCGACATCGAGATCCAATATCCATCTTCACTCTCGTCGTCTGCAACGAGCATCATTCGTCTTCGAACCTGACGATCCGCTTCCATCCCACCGTGCCGTCCTCTGTTGGGCGCTGCTCCTTACTAGCGAACCGATGAAGAACGTGTTTGATGGACAATCTCTCAGCCCATCTAGGTCCTTCTTCACTCCTCGTCGTCTTCAGTTTCAGTCGCTTGCCGTCGAATTCACCGCTTTCCCAGGGCGATGCTGCTTACTCGGTGGTTTGGTCTCGAATGTTAATTGCAAAGACATCGCTTGAAAATATAAGTATTTCGGTTCGGTACCTGGGGGTGGTAAAATGTAATCGATGGGTCCAAGTTATCAGAGATTTAACAGTGGGGAGTGGTTTAAGTCTAACTGGTCATTGAGAAGAATGTAATTATGGGATTTTTGGATCTTGTTTATTTCCATGGCTTCCAGGAAGTTCATTATCATATCTTTATCACAGTAATGAAGAATTTTTGGTTTGAAAGAGGATGAGATGTTATGTTTTTTGACTCTAGATGTTCCCTAAATGCTGATTGTCCGTTTTTTAGATGTTCTTTTAGCCTGGTTTCAAAACATCTCCCGGTCTGACCTATATATGTTGAATTACATTCTTCACAGTCCATTCTTTAAATTCCTGTTCTCTTCATTGGATCGACTTTTGACATTTTGTTATTAAAAATTATTCTATCCAATCTGCTGTGACTCGAAAAAGCAGTATTCAGATTATTATTTTTAAAGAATTGAATGATCTTCGAAGAGGGGATGTGCGTATAAGGGATGCTTACAAACTTTTGTACATTTTTGTTATTGCAGTTTTATATTTCTAGAACTCTGAAAAAAAAATTCAGCTTCTTGACATTTCATTTACAACAATAGTTATTATTGAACTGGAGAGTGAAAATTGTAATTCTGGGATCCCAGAATGACGCCAAGTAGTATTTTAAGGGTTAATTAAATATCAATCAAAGCATAAATGGTTTACATTTTTAGCAGTTAATTTTTAATTATAATATTATGTGCCTATGCTGGTACTCACTATTTACAATTTTGATTTCAGATTAATCGTCTTCAATATCTTGCCACTTCCATCGAAGGCTAGCAGACATGAAACAATTTCCACCGAAAGAATAGTTGCTGACATATTTTTATTAATCGGAATGACTTTGCCTTTGTGAAGTAAAATTGGGCATAATCTTGTGAAGTAATCAATGTGCTTAATTCGCTTAGTAATAAAATTAAGGTGCACTCTATAGAAAATAAATGGGACGAAATGTTCCTGACGAAAGATACAATTATGAATCTGAAAACGTACTCGAAATCTGGGATATTCACCCAGACATTTTCGCAATTAGTTGGACAATAAATGTTCTGAATTTGAAGAGATTATTTCCAAGGAACAATTCGTTGACCATCTTCTTGAATTTTCAGCCTAGGGTGCTGCAGACTTATATTCAATTCACTGTTTTTTTTTTTTTTAAATCACCACGTATTATTCCTAAGGCCTTTATTCTTTCCTTCAGCCTATGTTCTTTCAAATTGTGCATTAATATCGTCATAACATAGATGTTCCATTACTGTGCAATCAATTCGTACGAAAAATTTACTGTCCTCTATTTGCTTTGTGAGGAAATATTGATTTGTATTTGACCCTTCACATTTTTGTTGTTGTTTGAGTAAAATTTGAGAATCCGTGTTTTTCAGTTACTTGGCAGACTTACATTATAAAATCTGTTGAATCTTTACAGATTGGTGATGGGCCTTATATTTCTCAATATTTTAATGAAATACAGCATTATATGTAAAAAGGCTTGTGTAATTACGAAATGTTGTGCGAGTTAATATTGCATTAGACATACTTTTGGAATTGAAGGTGAAATTTTTCCTAGTACTAAGTAGCCCATTTCTAATTTTCACTTTACAGATACATTTAGTATTTAATTTGTTATTTTTATATATTGAATTCTTTCGATAATTTATAGCAGTGCTACGAAGGGACTGGAATATTTATATTCTCGAATTATTATTTTTTTTTGGTTATTTTTTCCAAACTGTTTCATATTTATTTTTGTAGATCAAATAATTTAATGAAAGAGTATCAGTTTGACTGGATCAAATTGAAGTACTCTTTCAGAATGTTTGTTTGTGATTTAATGGGATTAACTGATTACATTTCATACATAATTGAATCCGAAGATATATTTTCTAGTGCGAAGGTAGCTATTTTGTTGTCTTTCTCGATACTGTTCCAATGCAGTCAAAATTGTTATATTTTGGATTCTTTATTCTTCAAATTTCGTATTGCATAATCCAGAAGAAATGACAATTTCACAAGAAAATATTTTCAAATCTGCACAATCTGTGGTCGGTAGTTCGAATGGAATAAGCATTGTCAGTGTTTCGAGTTACTTTGAATACAATTTATTCTATGTTCAATTTGTTATGTAGATAAATATGCTAAGTGTTTTCAAAGTAAGAGGAGAAATTGTCATAGCTGTAACAACAAATTTTATAGTGGATGCTTAAGTCAATGATACATTTTATTTATTTTACCCATAAAAATTATATTCTAATAAACTAAATCAGTAAACCGTGATGAGTTTTATTAATTTTTTTCCTAATAAGTGATTGAACAATTGAATCGGTGATTGTTGAAAGGGTACTAAGTCCAAAAATGAAAGTTTTGAGTAAATTGAAAAAATATGTTTAAAAGTTATTTATTTCATTTCATTGATACATGCAGTCAGCGTAATAAAAGTAAATGGATGAGGAATCATTTATCTACAGAGAAATTATTATTATTTTCAATTTTTATATTTTTTATTATTTTTTTAAAGCAAGGACTTAGTTCGATTCAACAATCAGTAAAACAAAATTAAGTAGTTCAAAATTGTTATATTTTGGATTCTTTATTCTTCAAATTTCGTATTGCATAATCCAGAAGAAATGACAATTTCACAAGAAAATATTTTCAAATCTGCACAATCTGTGGTCGGTAGTTCGAATGGAATAAGCATTGTCAGTGTTTCGAGTTACTTTGAATAAAATTTATTCTATGTTCAATTTGTTATGTAGATAAATATGCTTAGTGTTTTCAAAGTAAGAGGAGAAATTGTCATAGCTGTAACAACAAATTTTATAGTGGATGCTTAATGATACATTTTATTTATTTTACCCATAAAAATTATATTCTAATAAACTAAATCAGTAAACGGTGATGAGTTTTATTAATTTTTTTCCTAATAAGTGATTGAACAATAGGCGTCCGAAATTAAGATCGTAGCGCCGGAACGGCTAATATCGGTACTAGAGCATGGGAGATTAGCTGTTTGTTTACATTGGTTGTAATGGTATTTACGTTCATTTCGTTTTGAGTTTTCGAACGTTTATCGTCGTAATTTGTGTTTTTTTGGACTTTGTATTTTCCTGTGATATATTGTGTTTGGATTGAGGACAATTTTATCTCTGTTCAACAGTAGATAACCTACCTACATCAAGTTGAAATTTACACTTTTTACATTGAACAGAACAATTTACAGTTTTTATCAGTGAACATGAAAATCAATAATAAAATAAAGTAGAGGACGAATAAATTAATTGGTTGAAGGAACTATGTATACCTCATGAAAAGGCTGTATGATAGATAGAACACCTATTTATTTAAAAAATAAAAAAACTTTCAAAAATTTCAAGAAAACATCTCTGATATGTCTACTTTCATTACGAACTGAAGAATTTTTGAGTATAATGGACAAAACTAAGTACTTACCAGCTAAACTGAAAGAAACAACATGAAATAAAAGAAGAATTAATATGAATACTCTGCTTGAATGGTTTGAACGTAATAAGTTATTATATTTTTTGAATTTTCCTGGCGTATAACAGCTATCCTAAAAGTACGGTGGACTTCTGAGAGTCTGTTTTTTTTTGATAGAATCTCTGTTTTCCTGATTATATAATTGAATATTTTAGTTTTTACCTAGCTATAGAGTCCAGATTTATTTCATATTCTTGATGTTATGATAAACTGTTATTTTGGTTGTGCAAATAAACATCATTTGTTATTATTATTTTAATAGTATCTCTGGTTGTTACATGAAAGAAAATACAATAATCTAGAATCTCTGGATGATGGCCCAGGTTCAGATTCCGATAAAAGTGGAAGATTTTTCGTTGGAATAGCATTGGACTCCAAAAACTCTACGTTTTCGGTTAGCTGAAAATTGCACATCATTATTTGGTATAATTCTATATGGAAAAATCCACAAACTTACTGCAGGGAAAATAATTAATCTCAGTAAACTGTAAAGAACAACTCTCTTATGTTCAGACATTTTTTTTCAATCTTCAAGTTATGAATCCACACCTTTCTTCTGTCCATCATTTCCTTGTTTCCCAACTTTATTTGGAATGCAACTTTGAATTGTCCAGCTTTCGGAAAGGTATGTAAGCTATATTCGGTTTTTTTTTTTGCCCAATATGAACAATAGAATACACAACAATAGTGATTCATCTCTTCTGAACGTTTGTAAACGATCCAAAATACAATTAAAACTCAACAACTTCTCATATAAAATACACGTAAACAGATGTAAACAAAGCGATCTATCTCCCATGCTCTAGTAATATTCGACACCGGTAGGGGGCGTATCGCTTATTATGTTTTCCCTATTGAATCGGTGATTGTTGAAAGGGTACTAAGTCCAAAAATGAAAGTTTTGAGTAAATTGAAAAAATACGTTCAAAAGTTATTTATTTCATTTCATTGATACATGCATCAGTCAGCGTAATAAAAGTAAATGGATGAGGAATCATTTATCTACAGAGAAATTATTATTATTTCCAATTTTTATATTTTTTATTATTTTTTTAAAGCAAGGACTTAGTTCGATTCAACAATCAGTAAAACAAAATTAAGTAGTTATGATTAAACTAATATACTTTATTGGAGAAATAACACATAGAAATATAACCAAATCAGGATTGCTGGGAAAATTCTTCATGTTTGCGGACGATACAGTAATTATATATAATGCAGACAATTTGAAATCAAGATAAGCATGGAAGGCTCAGTAAGTGCAGTACGGATCGGAGGAAAGCTCTCAACCTTTTGTACTATAAATAATGGCCTAAAACAAGGAGACGCCATCTCCCCACTACTTTTTAATATAGCCTTAGAGAAGGTGGTGAGGGAGGCAAAAACACAGACTCTCTTATTCAGAAATTGGGGCCCCCGTCTTATATTGGCCTTCGCGGATGACATAGACATCATTGGAAATACAACTGTGAACGTTAAGGAGGAATTTCTAAGAATAGAGGCTGCAGCGAAAGATATGGGCCTAAAAATAAATGAGAGTAAAACCAAGTACATGACCACATCAAGAACGGAGCGTAGGGATCGAGTAGGACAAAATGTGACGATGGACCAATACAACTTCGAAAGAGTTCATGAATTTAAATATCTGGGTACCACTATCACGTCAGACAATAACATGACCAAGGAAATTAACACCAGAATACAAAGTGCCAACCGCTGCTGCTTTGCATTACAGAAAGTAATAAGATCCAAAAATGTATCTCGAGGGACAAAAATAAGAATATACCACGCCATTATAAGACCGATTATGACTTACGCTTCTGAAACCTGACGAAACAGAACGAGAACAGACTAAGAATTGCAGAAAGAAAAATCCTAAGGAGTATCTACGGGCCCACAAGGGATGAAACAACACACGAGTACCGGAGTAGAAAAAATAGGGAAATAGAAGAACTATATGACCAAGCAGACATCGTTAAAATAATTAAAGCCGAAAGACTGAGATGGGCCGGCCATGTCAAAAGACAGGAGGATTGAAGAGTTGTCAAGTTAGTATGGGAGCAGGCCCCGACCGATAGAAGGCCATTAGGAAGACCTCGACTACGGTGGAGAGATAACATAGCGTCAGATCTTAGAACTCTGAATATCACGGATGCAGAGGAGCTAATGATGGACAGCGTCCAATGGAGGAGAATTGTTGAGTCAGCCAAGACCCACCCTGGGTTGTAAGAGCTACAGACAGACAGACAGAGAGAATTTGAAATCTTTGGAGGAAATGGTCAATGAGGACATGCAGAAATTTAGTGATTGGCTGATTTCTAAGAAACTAGTAATAAATGAAGAAAAAACAGTATATATCCTATTCAGAAATAGAACTACCAGAAATAGTAACATCCATCCACAATTGGTTATTAATGGTAAGACGCTTAGGCAGGTGAAAAAAACAAAATACTTGGGATTAATCATAGAAGACTCATTAACGTGGAATTCACATGTGGACATGATTATGGATAAACTCTCACCATTGGTGGCAAAGCTTCGGCATTTAAAGCCATATCTTGATAAACAGTCAAGCAAAAATATATACTATGCCTACTTCCAATCGGTGTTCAGTTATTTGTCGGTAATCTGGTCCAACACAACAAAATTCAATCTTAATAGACTACAGAGATTACAAAATAAAGTAATAAAACGACTCCATAATCTTTCATATGATTATCCAACGAAGGAATTATATGAAAGATATCAATATATGAAGATAGAGAAACTAGTTAAGTTTCAACAGTGTAAATTAATTTTCAAATTAGAAAACAACCATTTAAAGAGTCAGAGTCTATTACAAAGAGTTCAAAGCATTACCAACCGCGAAACAATTCATATTACCTACATAGAACGAAAACAGAATGTCGTAGGAAGAGTCCTATCTATGCCAGTCTAATAACTTTCAATAGCATGCCATACCATATAAGAAGTTCAATAAAATGTAAATTTCATAATTTTAAAAATTTAATTGTAAGTCAACTATAGTGACAACAAATTGTTGAATATTAGTTGTATTCTTAAATAAAATAAATAAAAATGAACAATAATTCTTACAATCATACCAAATGATAAACAAGTACCTACTTATGAAGCAAAAACAAGACAAATTATTCATCTTCAACCTCCTGTTCAGAGTTGAATGGAACTAAGTCCGCGACTTAGTACCTTTCAACTCTCACTGCAATCCAGTACGTACGTATTATTAGTGCTTCCGGTATAGAATGTGACTTAATTCCTTTCAACATCAAACGGTCGGGGACATAATTTGGTATAGCAACCCATATACAATATACAATACAATTTCAATGAAAAATGGACTTAGTACCCTTTCAACAATCACCGATTCAATTGTTGGTACGCTTACGGATCAAAAAAATGTTATTTTTATTTTGTAACCAGTGTTGCCAACCCCAACTCATTGAAAAACTACATATGTGCTTCAAGAAAACTGTAGATTTTGATTTGAAAACGGTAAATGTACAGTCTTTTCTTAATTTATGGTTTCAAACTTCATTTAAAGGTGGTAATCAATAGAACAAACGTTGGAAATCGAACGTTCAAATGCAAATTTTCTTGATTTTCGATCTCTTCATTGTTTTTGAGATCGTACATAATTTTATTGAACTTTTCGTAATCAATTTCGAAACAATTTTCAATTTCAGATCTCGTATGTGGAGTGCCTTTTATTGAGCTCGTAGAAAGTTTATTTCTTATTTTTGTTTTCAAACAAGCGCTCTACCTTAGCAGTGCGGCAGACACAGAAGTTCTTTGGTAACACTTCGCGAAACCCTGTTTACTTCGTTATATTGTCCGTGCATATACTTGGAATGATATAATAGTTCGTAGTAGATGACGCTAGCATTTAAAATTAAAAAAACTGTAGATTTGGAGGTCAAAACTGAAAACTGGGAACATTTTGAAAAAACTGTAAATCTACAGTTAAAACTGTAGAGTTGGCTACACTGTTTGTAACGTTAATAGTAAGTGTAGTTTGTGTTTTCTGGTCATTTATAGAATTGCTACACCAATGTTTATAAACCCTCTGTTGGCGAAATAAGAAAACCATTTCCCTAATTGGAAGTCAATTGAATGTTCTGAATTGCAGGTTTCTATATCAGATTAATTTACAAAATCTCGACATATTTTGTATAATAAATAATTGACATACACATGGATACTGAAAACTTTGAGATACATGAATAAAAATAAAAAAAATTGTGTTGTGATTCGAAATGATTATTGTAAATAATCTTCATTAGTTGTTCTATATTATTTTTTGTTGATATTATTATTAATAGTATGATATTGTTCTGGGAGGTTTTTAAAATCATGTTTTGAAATGAAGTAGATAATAGTTCATCCAACGCTGTCTAGGATGGATAAGTTTAACGTTTTAAACTGATATATTTTTCTTGAATAAATTAACTGAGTTATCCTGCCGCTAAATTCTTAAAAAGACCGTCAACAATTTTTTGATGAAGTTTTTTAATAGTACGTTTCTTGCTATTTATAATATAAAAAATTATAGAGATATTTCTTGAGACAGAGTAAAATTATATTAGGAAAGTAGTTTTACTGTAACTTTTTTTTTTAGTTTGAAGACAATCATACAGCCGATTAACTCGATAATTATGAACTTTTTACAAGAGATGCAATAAAATGTCAAATTGAACAAAACTATGTTCATGAGAATGAAGAAAATAAGAAACCTAAAAAATATTGGCAAACTTTCACCAATATATAAAAACAATTTCTTTGCTGTAGGTAATTTCACTTTAAGGCTTCAATTGAAATTGTCCTAATTTTCAGAATGATCAAATTTTTAGGTTTCAAAATATGGTGCATGCAGTAGCTTATATAAATAGTTCCTATATGCAAGAGCTCTCAGATATATATATATATATATATATATATATATATATATATATATATATATATATATATATATATATATATATATATATATATATATATATATATATATATATATATATATATATATAGTATATATATATCCTGTATCCATCAGAAATCGCAAATTTTATTTTAGGTACGCTACACCTAAACATTAAGTAAATGTACATTTACTGAACCCAATACATCATTCAGATATCAGTTTAAGAACACATCTAAGATAAGTGGCGGCGGACTAATTGAGTATACTTAAGAATCAAAATATTTTGTTTGGTCATTATCTGACGTATGACAGTTTAGTTGGCAACAGTTTTATTAACAACTGTTGAGTCCATTTGTAACAATCTGATAGAACTGAGGAACAGTTTTAAACTAATCATTAAATGAAATAGTTTGATTTTTGGGAACGCCAACCGAGATCAATTGTCTAATGATTTCTAAAGAAATGTGACGTAGATTGTGAAAGAAAAACGGCAAGATCTTTTGCTATTTTTATATATTCTTTAATTCGGAGTTATATAGCATATAATCTGCAGAATCAACTTTTATAAAGAAGTAGAGATTTTTTTTTTTTAACTCGAGGGACCTACAGTTTAACGCCGGTTCCGAACGGCCAATGGGCTTGTGAACGATGCACATTACCCAACAATTTCTCTTAAATCTATAACCGCTAAATTCTGTACATACACAACACCCAAGAGCAAGGTGGGATTCGAACCCACAATCCTCGGTTTACAAACGGTATAAGACGGTTCACCTTACCGCTGGTCTACCGAGGCCTCTAAAGTAGAGATATCTACATTGATATATGAATTTTGAAGATTATATAACTCATGTATGAAAATAGAATCCGTGAATTTTGCATAACTACTGCGTATTGATAAGTGAATATACCCTTGACGACGTGATATAATCGTTTTGGTGTTTCGCCTCGTGTCAAAATGTGAATAGTAAATTCTTTACTATACCACGGGGTCCTTGCCCATGGCCCCTGACTTCACGGCGTCTCCTATAAATCAATATATTCGCTTATACAAAAGTAAAGAGGTCCTTTTTTAAAAATATTAAGGCAGATACCTACTAAGAATTACCGTCATCAGATAAGGTTTAAATAATAGTTGTCTATAATGTGTGCATAGAAAGGGAAATCCTTCAAAATATTACATTTGAGGATATAATTGAAGATTTTGCACAAAGAAATCCCGAGAGAAAACATTATCGTTGTTAAAACAGTTAATAAACAGTATTTTATTTGTACAAACTGACAATAATAAATTTCAAATCATAGCAGAAAAATGATTTTTCTTCTCTTTGTACTTTCTACAGGCCCCAAATTATTGTGTGCCTGAGAGCAATTCATGTTCTAAGACGATCTTACTGGTATTCGTTTAAGTTTAAAGAGATCATTACAGTTACATCATTTTTGTCAATTCATTGTTAACAGTCTAATTTGCTTTACGAGATAATTCTTTAAAAGTTATGTCACATTTGGAAGAGGAATCTAGTAAGAATAGTATATTCTATAATTGCATCAGTCAATCAGGTAGATTTTTCGGAAACAATTCCTACAAGTTGGGAAACAGACTTTTTCGAAGTTCAATCATTCTCATTCAGTAGTCAAATGATATCAGTCGATTGATTCAAAACAATTGATTATTTGAATTAAATATGTTAATTTCTGTCAAGTTATACCGATACCTACCATTTTATTTCACTGCGTTTGCTCTCTCTAAACGATTTCAAAAAAATGTAGCACCTCTGTTAACGTTAACGGGATTTACTATTTAAGAATATCTTATCATTTTACGCGGCTGTGTCACATTGGACATATCCAGATTCTAAAACTGAAAAGGCAGAGTGATGCCCTAATCCGATGACCATGATAATTTTCAGTTGACAAGTCCAGAGATATCAAGTATCAAAGTATCAATTAGCTATGGAAGGCTTGGAGCTATGACTTCGGCTGCGTACAATCGTCCAGTGGAATGATCGAGATGCGTTTAGAATTTCGAAACTCCAAGGTATTATTCATTGCTGGAAATAAATCAAAAGAATATATGAATCTTCTTATAAAAAAAATTAAATATTCGTTTATTTTGGGTAGTGTGCAATGCTTAAATTAAATTTTTTTAATGCATTTTCTAAGGTTCATGCATTCATAGAAACATTAAACAATTGTTATCTATAATTAATTTGAATGATTTTGAAATAATTTAACCAAATATTCAGCACGTGTGCAATACGCTTTTTGCTTTAAGTTTGACTTACTAGTTACTAATTTTCTGTCTGAAACTGAAATAGGAAAATAAATAATTATAGTAACTGCATTTGAAGTTTACTTAATAATATATTTTTATCAGGTATGTAGTTTGCAATTTATTTTTGCATTTTTTCAGTTATAAATGATGACAATAAAAATAAACAATATTATTGTGAAGAATAGGTGCCTAGGATAGAAAATTGGAAATGGAAAATCTTTTGAGTGTGTGCTTTTCAGATCCAAAAGGAAAATCCTGAATACCAGACGACCATTATCATTAACTTGCAACGGAAGTTGACAGCGATTTGTGAATTGTCTAAGTTATATTATTTTAGTGGATTTATTTGAAAAAATTCTTTTCCAGATTTTGAAAAATCCATATACATGCGCATATAATATTTCGAAGTATAATGTATGCATCAGTTTTATTTAATATTTTAGTTGTATTTAGTACATATCTACTTATTTTCATTCTTAAGTATAGATATACTTTATTAGTTTATATAAAACAATCAAACTTCAGGAAGTTTGTTTTCTGAAAGAAAATCCAGAAATTTGTATGAGAGTCGAAATTTATTGATTAAATAATTTTTCTCCAAATGTTTACATCCCTTTCATTATTTTTCTGTCTTACTTTCGCTCGTGATGCTTTCTGAGTATGACTAATGTTGCTTTAGAAAATTATATCCAAAATAAATCGAGTGATAGTGCATGAAGCAAATAGATTTTCTATAATAAAACTGAAGAAGACAAGAATATAAATCTCTAAAATTAGACAAGAACTTAAATTGTAAGCTTGGCTGACAATAGTATCTACCCTAATAGTAACCATCACCATCAACAAGAAGCCTTTTCATGAATAGCGACATTAAGTTTTTTATTTTATTTCAAGGGTCCTAAAGTTTTACGCCGGTTCCGAACGGCCAATGGGTTTGAAACTAAGTCATTACCCAACAGTTAGTTTATCATATTTAGCTAAAAATTTCATTGGACATACACAACACCCAAGAGCAAGGCGGGATTCGAACCCACAATCCTCGGTTTACAAGCGATACACCTTACCGCTGGGCTACCGAGGCCGAGGACATTAAGTTAACTTTGAAAAGGGGTTTTGATAATTCAGTTACTTTTAATGCTACCGACACACAGGTAATCAAGTTTTCAAGAAAAAATTCCTTATAAAATATATCTTATAAAAACCGGAGGTACTCCAATTTAACTTGGCAGGAACACGTCTCCACTATTGCCAAGCCAGCCACACATAAGCGTATTTTTTGTTGCTAAAACTCTATTTTCGCCAAAGCAGCTGTTGTTGGTTTATAAGGCATCAGTTCGTCAGCCATGGAAATAATAATTTAAAGTAATTTGAATATTTTACTTGTTTATTGAAGCAAACTGCAAAATCAACAACAATTTGGACGGCTGTATGTCTTAAACGTCAAGATCACGGGTTCGCTAGATACTCCAATCATAAACTGGAAGTGTCAACTTAAGTTTCATGCTCGATATATTAAACAACACTCAACAAAATAGTATTGTCAATTAATACATGTTTATCTCTTCGAGACTGATCTTAGATATTTACCGCTCTTAATTGACAACCCGCTCTATTTATTAAGCAGTGGGTTTACCAATTTTATTTAAATTAGATAAATTAAAGTACTATGTAAGTTGGCTAACAATTTGAGAAAATCTGAGATATACCGAGTGATTCTCGAATAGTAAATAAGCGTGAGCTCTAATTTAGAAATAACCTAATAATTACGTGTTTTCTTTCTGAGATATTTCCAATTCAATATTAATGTTTTGAGCATTATGTCAAATTGATCTCTAGGGTTTATATCGATAACAATAATTTTATCATATGCTTTATTTTTATATTTAATAAAAATGTTGTTGAAACCTAGGGCGAAATCAATTGTGTTTTCAATTTTATTTTATTCCCAAATCTACTTTTCCACTCCTTTTTACCTTGAGTGAAATTATTATAGTTCATTGAATATTTCGGAATATGATTCAATTGGGTCGTTAAAAAAAAAATCAATTTTGTTGATGTATTTTAAAACTTTATTATAAATTATACTAATAGTCGATGCGAAAAACTTCTCAAACATTTTTTTTTCAAAAACTTCGAAAGAAAATCCTTCATGGGGACATTATTATTAAAAATAAAATTTAAATTTTCAACATGAAGATGATAAATTGAATCCAAATTTCTACTGCAGAGACAAAATGATAACGAACAAATAAAAAAATTGAATAAACCAATTTTTGAGCAACTCTCTAATTGAATACTTTTCATTTTGATCAATCATTGATAATATTATCAATTTATATGAATAATTGACTTGAGATCCAATAACCTCAATGCAACTTGAAATAAGAATCAAATTTCAATCGAAAAATATCATAACAAATATAGAAAAATGAATATTTTATTCATGAAATTTTTAGTTAACAAAAATAAAACATTATGGAAACAACTGTAAATGACAGAATAATCAAAATTCAAATATAATATATACACCATCTCCCTTCTTTCTGAATGAAAAAATTATTTAGATATCTATAAATATTTTATTTAAGACATTCGTGTATAAACATATGCGAAGTATAATAAGATCCAAAATGCACTGGTTATTTATGGATCTTTGTAAAGTACCTATATTAAAGCTTTATTTTACGATTGATATCGAACAATATTTCGTATTTCCATTTATAATTGACATTTATCGTTTAGTGAAATCTAGTACTTGATTTAAAAATGTTTGATTTTAGTGATTGTAAAGAAAATGTTATTCCAAGTGTCAACCCGGTCCTGGTAAACCTATGATTTTCATCTATAACATCAAATAATACCTTCGAAGAAAAAGAGAACCAGGTAGTAGCTAGATCAAGATACCATTCCCATAATTCTCGTATTTCAATATAACCACATAACGAAACCGAGCACTAATAATGCAGATAATACTCGCTGGTGCACAAAATATCCAGCATTCCAAATTAAATGACACCGAAAGTACTATAATTCCGTACGCATCCCCAATCATTATTCTGTTTTTTTTTTAGAGGGGATAATTTTGACGGTCTAGTCGAGGCGACTGGCCGTATTATACAGTCTGGTCTATAATTCCAGCCTCGAGGTTCGTTCGAATTCATGATGGCCAATTTATAAAGCATTAGCACAACATTTGAAATTATAATAGGCGAATTTCATAGGGGTAATTGGAAGGTGAAGAGGTGCCTTTATTATCGAAAAAGGTTATGAAAAACACAAGTTTTGAAGACTTCAAACTTTTGAAATATGGTGATTTTCTCTCAACTAAGGGTACTCACGACTCATTTCAATGATTATGAACTTACATCATACACTATCTGAATACTATTGAGAAGTGAAATAACTGTGTCTTATCCTATTACCATATTAGACTTTAATTTTATGATAAGATGTAGATAAATCCGATAGTTAATTATCATATAAATATAATAATAATACGTTGCCAAATTCATTCTTTAAGGGAAAATGTTAGAAAATTCGAAATCAGTGCCACACACGGTGGATACACTAGATAGTCTGTTTCGCTTTTCAACGAGCTTATCAGAAACAGAGGAAGCGAACCTAAACACTATGTTTAGTTGGGTAATTTAATTGGAATATCACATTTTGATATAAATAATAGAACGAGAAATATCCAGATGTATTCATACTCTGTGTCTGTGTCTGTGGCTCCGTAGTTCAGTGGTCAGTGCGTTGGGCTACTGAACAGAAGGTCGCTGGATCGAATCCCGGCCGGAACAACGAATTTATGCGGAGCCACCTCTCGGAAGGCAATGGCAAGCCACTGAGCAGTATTCTGTCTACTAAAGCCTCTCTGTAAAGAAATTCGGAACCGTCGTAAAACTGTAGGTCCCTTCTATTCGTGTATCGCTGTATCACGCACAGCACGAGTAGTTGTAGAGAGGTCGCCACGCCCTAAACCGGGTACGGCACCACAAGAAGAAGATTCATACTAAGAATGAAATTCAGGCAAATTTCAAAGCCTTATATAACCATAAAATTAACTGAGACAGGTATGAAAACTCAAAATTGTTGAATGTCATTCCATAGAAGGAAGTGCTGAATTATTAAACTCGAGTTTGCACATCCCAATGAAGTAAGCACTGCTCGCGTTGCGATCGACGCGTGTCATACGAATTTGTGTTCTGTTAATGGTGCTTAGTTGGGAAGTTAAGATTTTAGAAGGAAGCTTCAAGAACAGAACTCGAATTCGTATGAAAAACATTGTTTACTTCGTTGGGATCTGCAAATTGACTCAACATATCAGACTATTCATTAGTGGATACAGATGAGTCATCATAGCTATCGTATTATCACTAATTGGGTTTACCAATCATTATTTGTTCATATCGATGAAGGAGCTAGTGCTGCAAAGCGCAATTAGTCACTGGGAGAGTGGGTTTCCTATAAAAAGTACCAATTCTAATAATAATTCATACCTAGTTTTTGTCCGTTATCGAATCAAGGTCAATTAATGTCCAACATCAAAGGGATCAGAGAGAAAATCCGTTAGAAATTACTAGAAATTATACTCTCCTTGATCGTCTTATAGAAGCTTGAAATCTACGAGCCTGCATTTAATGATTGTTACTGGTATCGTTAATAGTCATTTCTGTTGAAAATCTGCATACAGAACTTTATGAATAATATACAAAATATAAGAAGTTAAAATCTTTTGCGGTATGCCAGATTTGAATTTTTTTTTCATTTCATTTTGAAATGATTGATGGAGCTGTATTATTTCCTTCGTAAAATTAATTTTGTGGAGCAATGGATTCAAAAAATCGTAAATGTGTACAGTTATATACGACGGACAAACTTTCTATTTTTCACTGTAAAATTAATTTTAGCAATGTATAATCCTATTAAGTTACTATTAATTGCTGTAATATACCTAATTAATAGAATGGTGATGATGATAGTAATAATGATAGTTAAAAAAAAATTGTAGGTACTTATTACCAAATTTACGTTTGATTTGCAAATCCTAAATACTCAATTGAAAATTTATTTGTATTTCACAAACTAACGTTAGGTAGTGCTATTCGTACAATTATTTAATTTGATTACTTACTTTTTTTACAGAGCAATTAGCGATTTGATAATTAAAAATAAGTCTTTGTCGAAACCAAATAAAATCTATTTAAAACTTCATGACGTTAAAGAAAGTGAAGTTATGAGATATAAAAAACATAAATATGTTAAACAGGTATATAATACAAATTAATATTTCTTAATCCTTTCAGATATCACTTTAATGTATAGCAAAAGTCAAATTTGAATTTCTCTAATTAAGAACACATATAAAATATAGACAAAGTGTATATTTGAGGAATAATAGCTATTTATGCCATCAGTTGCGAAATGCCTAATTTTGTGTAACGCGGGAGATTTTTGCGGAACGAACGAAGTGAGTTTCGTTCCGCAAAAACTCACAAGTTACACAAAATTTCATTTCGTAACGTATTGCATACAAGATTTTTTCTAATTTTGAAGAAAGTAATAAAAAAATAAAATTTAATATAATTGATAAAAATTTGGAAAACATGAATTTAGTTTGTTGCTGTTACTTCATGTTAGTTGTCAGTTAGACATTTTGTAAAAAAGTCTAGACTGAAGGTTTTTAGCGAGATTGATATATTTTTAGTTTTATTTTAAAAAAATGAGTGATTCAAGTTCTGAAGAGCTACCAAGCGATATTGAAGAGGCAGCAGGTAATGCTCTATTATCAGTAATTCCCAAAAAGTCAAAGGCAGTTTATGATTTGGCATACGAAAAATTTGTTACGTGGTGTGATGAGAAGAAAATTAAACATGTTAATAAGAAAGTTTTACTTGCATATTTTGAGGGTAAGAAAGATCTAAAAGTTTCCACATTATGGACACTTTACTCAATGTTAAGGTCTGAACTAAATCTGAAAAGGAATATTGATATTAAAAAATATACAAATTTGGTAGCATATATTAAAAGGCAAGCGGACGGGTACAGTGCTAAAAAGTCAAAAGTTTTTATTAAAGAAGATTTTGCCAAATTTTTAGTGGAAGCTGATGACAAAGAATACTTAATGGCTAAGGTTGCAATGATAATTGGAATGGCAGGAGGATGCAGAAAAGCAGAATTAACATTTCTTCCAGTTGAAAATGTTATAGACGAAGGAAGCCATTTTCGTGTTGATATCCTACCTTCAAAAACAAAAGTTATACGGCAGTTTGCAATTACCACTGGAGACATTGAAAATACGAATCTTGTTGAAATATTAAGAAAATATATTAAGTTGCGTCCCCAGGTTCTTAAACACAACAGATTTTTTGTAAAATATGCGAATGGAAAATGTACCAGAAATCCTGTGGGAATTAACACATTTAGCAGTCTGCCAAAAGTTATTGCACAATTTCTTGGTCTTTCAAATCCTGTTCTATATACTGGCCACTGCGTCAGAAGAAGCTCTGCCACTTTCCTAGCAGACAGTGGCGCTGATATTTTAAAATTAAGGAGGCATGGAGGTTGGAAATCTACCTCTGTTGCGGAGGGATATGTTGAAAATTCCATGAATAATAAAAAACTTATAGCGCAAGAAATATTTGGTGAAACATCTAATGCAATGTGCGCCGCTTCCCAAATAACAGCAAGTTCGAGCAATGAAAAAAATATGTCGTCGGGAATTAATTTGAATAATTGCAATAATTGTGTTATCAATATTTATAATAATTAATTTATTTATAATTTATGTTTTTAACTTGTATTATAACAGTTTAATAAATAGAATAATTCTTTTTGTCACTAATTTTGAAATACATTTTTCGTCACCAATTGCATAAAATTTTACTTTATGCAAAAAGTAAGACGTTTCATAGTGTCAATCAGTTTTAAAAAGTGTCACTTTATATGTCAAAATTAGAATAAAGTTGTTTATGATGTAGCATGCATTCAGCAATACCAACTTCAGCTTTTTTTTTAGTCGTATATTTATCGCCTTGAATCTTACAGGCAGGTGATTGTACAATCGTATTCCGTAGTAAGTGGCTAGAATTCATACTTAGTTGTACTATACTCAGGATTGCATAACAGTTATTTATGTATCAAGTGCGTTATATATAATTATAGATCCTAACGCCCGATGGGCGTTAGGATCTAGTAACGCACATGGTGCATACAATATTTTATTTTTCACGAAAACGTTATTTTATTATAATTTTTATTTATTTATTTATTATAATATGAAACTGTTAATCAAACAAAGTTTGTTATCACAGAGTAACAACTAATTTCCTAATCTAATTGAAATCGCATAATATATTTTTTTAACTCTTTTTTAAACTTGATAAATTTTTCTTCTTTTTTTAAGTGGATGGGTAACCCATTATATGAGTTTACTGCCGAGTGTGTAGGAAGTTTTGACCCTCTCGTTGTTTTGAATATGAAGTCACTGTAGAGATTATCTGCATGTCTTGTACTATATTTATGTTTATCAGACTGCTTCTTTAAATTTACTTCAGATTTTAACAGACCCGCATCAATCTTATGAATCAGTTTACATTGCTCCTGTTTTACAACCTTAGAGATCGGGAGCACAGGAAACTTTTCATATAAGTAGCTGGTACTGGTCTCATATAGAAGATTATGAATGTTCTTAATTGCCCTATTTTGGAGTCTTTGTAGTCTGCTCAAGTTTTTCTTTGTCGTATTTCCATAAATTGATGACATATATGTAAAGATGGAGTGTACACATGCATTGTAATATATGAGTTTGCAGTTTTTTGACATATACGGACTGGCATGCTTTGCTGCGCTAATCAGACCTGAGAGTTTCCTAATTATCCTCTCAGTGTGTGAGGCCCAGTTTAATTCCTCGTCAATCACCAGACCCAGATACCTATATGTTTTAACTTTTTGTATCTTCTTACTGTTTAATTCTACTACAATTTCATTTGTTTTCTTGTTTTTGGCCTTAAATCTCATGTATACAGTTTTTTCCTCGTTCAGTACTAGTTTGTTTGTGCACAACCATTCATGGAATTTCTTTAATGTATTGTTGATTAAGTTTTCAAGTTCTGTTTCGGATGTGTTAGAGAACAATAAGACCGTGTCGTCTGCAAACATGAAGTACTGCGTGCCCAGGTGTAAGTCCGATGTATTCTCCACATACAAAACATACAGCAATGGTGTATGTTTTGTATGTGGATGAAAAATCGATTTTAAAATCGGTTCATTGCTCCTACACTTTTCATTTTCCTTCTCATAGTAGGCATGTCATTTGTTGATATTTTGACGTTTGTGAATATTTTTGTCATCATATTTAGTGAATGTACTTGCTGCTTTCTTTGTGTAGTCTTATAGAAATAATGAAAATTAAAATAAATTTACCCAAGAATATCATAGAAAATGCAGCCAAAGCTGCGAATAATTCGTTGCCGGAGAAATCCAGAGTCGTATACGACAAGGATTATGAAGTATTTATCAATGGAAGTTGCTTCATTTCTCCTCGTACAATTAGCGGCCGTTATGATCCATAATGCCCGCTCATAACGCCCTAGGGCACAATGAGTGTATTTATAGCAACCGTATCTAAGATAAAATCACCAAATAATATAAAAGTAAAAAATAAAATGTCATTAAGACTAGTATCTCATATTCTGACGTAGCTATATGAACTCAAAATAATATACTCAGTAGGTTAAAAATTTTGAAACAGTCAAAAATTCGTCTCTGACAACCATTAGTCCGATACTGCATATTTCATTATTTATATTACTTATAGTTAAATTGAAAGAGAATCATAGTTATTGGCACTGTCCTATATCATAATTAAATAAACTGAAATGGAGGAAGCGAACCTATAATATGCAGAAACTCTATATGGTAAATCATGTACACACCCATAATTTCATAGAATTATTGAAATATTTGCTGCCGGTGTTCGCAGTTAATAATTATATCTTAATTATGCTCTCCCATTAATTTATACAAAATTATTACTCTATATAAATAGTAGATATTACGCATTAGATGATTCCAAACATAAGAAAATTGGCAGTTGGAAGCACATATGAAATTGTTTACTTAATTATGATATATTCGATGAATGCAAAATGATATTATTTACATAATTAGTGGAAGCTAGAATATACTTAAAATCCTCTGAGATTCGGTGGTGCAAATAAATGAAATTAGACACTTTCTTGGATATGTTGAAACTTTGATCTTTTCAAAAGTATTTCAAATTCTATATGAAAACAAATATGTTATGAGAATAATTATTATGACTTAAATTCCAGCTTATAAAATTGGCTTGATACTTGATTTTTTGTTATGGAATCATATGCTCATTTAGCTATATTACGAGCATATATATATATATATATATATATATATATATATATATATATATATATATATATATATATATATATATATATATACCTATATACAGGGCCGTAGCCAGCACTACTTTCTAGATGGGGCTAAACAAATTCTTGAGGGGTCTTGTTTTTTTACAAAGTGCTGAAATAAATATACGTGAAAAAAAGACAGGAATATACAGCTTTTTACCTAGAAAGGTATACTGGAAAACGAATATTCGTTAAAAAACATTTTGGAAAAATAAAAAAATTTATTCTAATATAAAATAATCAATAAAAAATCTCTCATAGAAAATTCTAAATAAATAAAACAAACAGCTTATAAATAGACAACCAAGTAAATATGCCCTTTCTTGCTTCGTCAGTTGTTTGCCCTTAATCGTTTTTATTTATGTTTATATTTCCACTTACGTAAAATATAATATTCTGAGTTTGAAAATGAATTAACGGCTAATAATATTTTATGTGAAGAGTTTGAAGAAATTAGGAAAATGTGTGGATTTTATTGAAGTACTTTAACTTGAATTAATCAAACGCTTGCCACCGCATTTAAATATTTTTCGGCAGATAAGAAGTTTTAGTCCTGCTATAATTTTAAATCCAGTCCAAAGACCAAAATTTTCTGAGATGCCACTTACTTTTGTAACTCCCAATAGAATATCTGATATAGAGATACAATATAGAAATTTGTTAAATTTCGATTGGAAAGAGATGTTTGGTGAATCAGTCCCTGATAAACCATTATTTTTTAGAGGGAGGTTATAGATTCAAAAAATGCAGCCTACTAATTCATGTTTAAAGATTTAGCTCTATTTGCATTTACTCTTTTGAGCTTACCGTCATCCAATGCATTCGTGGAGAGGATATTTTCATTGATGAATATTGTTAAATGTAAAATTCGAAACAAAATGATACTAAAAATATAAAATTCAGTTGTGTCTATTAGATCTCACTTTGCAATAAATAAGATTTACTGTAAATAATTTGAGCCTAGCAAAGCTATGTATGCAAAATTTAATTCTGATATGTATCAGTAGCAGAACTAATCCACAACTTCAGCCAAAGACAAAGATGATGAGGATGTAATGATGTTTTGTGAACAGTTTATATGAAAATAAATATTTGTAACAGAATCGTGGTTTTGATTGTAATAGTAATTTGAGTAAAAATTGCCGAAAATACCTTGTTTTTTGGACGAGTAGGCAACATGTTGGGTGCACTATTTCTTCGTGCGGTTGCGAAAAAATCATGATTGCGATTTTGGGCGACAAATTAGCAGCAAAACACGTATGAAATAGCTGCTAGAATAAGTGAATTTTATATTCAAAAATTGTTGTTACCAATGTTTCCCCGTTAATATGCAGCAACTACAGTTGCGCTTTTAGGCGACAAATCAGCGTCTAAAGTGAGACACGGCTCTCAAAAATCTAGCATTCCTGCTAGTAGCCGCTCGTTTGTCGCTATTTTATTTTAGTATAAAAACGTCCACATGTTTTGCGGGTTAAAAGATGCCGCAAATAAATAATTTTAAGTCAGTTTTACAATTAGGTAGATTTGTTTGTAACTAGGCTAGTTTTATGTTTCAACGCAGATGTAAACATTTTTGGTTTGTAATAATTCTGGTAACTTTTCTAGAGGGGGCTTCAATAATTCCAGAGGGGACTCAGTCCTCTCTGGCGCTTCCTTGGCTACGGCCCTGCCTATATATATATATATATATATATATATATATATATATATATATATATATATATATATATATATATATATATATATATATATATATATATATATATATATATATAAATATTTATAGTCTATAGATAATTAATTATATAGTCTTAGTAATAATGGATAGTAATTCATGGTTCACAATGATTTGATTTATGATATGAATCTGAAATTAAAAATTTCAGTCAATTATACGTGGCAAAGTAGTGATTAAAAGGAAAAATCCAATAAAATAAATGTATGTAATTGAATGTAACATGGAAAATGGATTATTTTTTTTGTCTCATTATTGAGGAATACTTTTCAAATGTATTTAAAAATTTTCTTGAATGTAATAAACTAGGAAATAACCCGGGTTAACATACTGTGCACCATTGTCAATTACCTACCGTAGTTTTTGAAGGCCCATTCAGTGATCGACTGTCATTCCTAAATAAAAATTATCTTATTCTATTTCATGTCAACCTACAGCCAGCAAGTGATATGACTATAGTAAAACAGTTTCAACTATTTTTAAGAACTTTTAATATTTAGAATATTTTTATATTTAATATTAGATAACGAACCATGTTTTATATTTTACGAATACAGATAAAAAGTCTTGGAAAGAAATGTTATTCTCAATAAATTATTTGCATCTTATCACCTATCTACAGAGCGTTCAGCTGATAGAGATATACCGAGATTAAATTAAATACTCAAATTACGAGCTGTATACAACTAAAAAAGAAGTTCAATTAATTGAATTTATTTTTCAATACTATATAATTCTCAATACAGTTATTGGCTAATGTAGGTACATCTGCACTTATTCTCGGACGACTTATTAGGTAAAGACTAGATATTTTCCAACCAAAGCTTTAAAAAGTGGAAATATTAACAGAAGTAAGGTTTTTCATAGTGAAAATAATTGAAGTTAGCGATTATATTCATAGGGATACGTGGCGATACGAAAATATAATTCAGTAATTAGGTAAATTACATTATATAGTTGAACTAGATGACGGTTAATGTGGTAACCAATTACGGCCAAAATGAGTAGATACAACCTCACAAATACCATGAAATTTACCTAGTTTGCCCAGATTGAACGATTATGATAACTCAACCTACCTCCTGATCTAGTTCAAATGAAAGTTGCTGGTAGCAGAGTCCTTATAAATGAACTTGAGGTTACTCTATTTGCCCATACTGAAGAAATTAATGATAAGCCAAGTAATCCACCTTTCAATCTTACCAAAGCTAGTGCATCTTTTTCTGTCTCAGATGGGTTTATGCGAAAAATCAAGCCGTCGAAAAGAAAATTTATACACTTGTTTCTTTAAGGATGTGAGAACATGTTAGATACTAATTATGTTCATCATTGAGTTGGTGTAACTGGCTTTTAGTGAGGCTTACAATGTCGAAGCAGATTTTCGATATGAAATGAGACACATATAATGGCATCGAACTTGCTTCATAAACCCATTTTTAAGAAAGGGGTGAAGTGAAGGGTCATCCGTAAATTACGTCTTACCTTAAGGGGGGTCAACAAAGTGTGACAAGTAGGAGGACAAGTTATAAGACCTCACATGGTTAAATCTGAAGTATTGAAACACTAAACTTTAATTAAAACAAAAAATTGTAAAATATGGGACTTCACACCTAGGGTGGGGGTTACACAAATACGAACACCCGTGACAGGGACAGGGGGAGGCTTCATAAATTATCAAATTAGTGTAAAGTAACTATTCTATATGATTGAATACAATTTTTCTTATTCAGGATTATTCAGGAAAAAATTTGGTTTCTCTGAAACACAAATTGTTCGCTAAAGTAAATTTTTTTTCACAAAGCTCGTACATATGTGCGCAAAGTTATGAATTCAAACTACATTCAGCAATATATATTAATGCTTTTCCCTCATCATGCTTCTATTAGCTGTTTTTGAATTTATAATCATTAATTTCAAAATAATGACTTTTGTTCTCAATCAAAAGGTTCAAAAGTTAACACAATAATCATAATAGATTTAAGTGAAACACATACCTACGTGAGAATAAATTTAGAGTGAATAATTCTAATTTTAGGAATGCACATATCTTATAAACTTTCTATCAAATATGATTCAACAACTTACGAATCTATTGACATTCTTCGATGGTATAAAAAATTAATTTGATATTTTAAGTTCACAACAAAGCAACTAATCAAAATTCATAAATCACTGAAGGCTCAATAAATGCAAAAAGTTCATTTAAATAATGTCCTACAAAATCAATACAATTTTTATTGCCTACGAAATAAAACACTCAAGAAAGGTGCGGTAGGTAAGTTATCTAAAATTTATTCTATAAATCAGGTGGGTAGTTTTCTGAATACTGTGATACACATATAATTAACAAAATTGAACAGTTTCGTCATGTGCTAAATATATTCAAACTGAGAAGTTTTGATAGACTGCAAGAATCAATAGATTTGAACTGCTTTGTTCAAAAATAAGAAAACTCAGTTAATAGTGTTGAAGATTTCGGTGTTATTATATTGAATGAAGCAAATTAAATTGTATTAGATGGAGAAGGTGAAAAAACTTGGAATTTTCAGTCAGTATTTCTTCGTATGTCTATATAGTTTTTATTAACAATTAATAACTTCTTTATTTTCTCTCCATAGGTATTTTATTCTTGTGGAAATTGATTTATTACATATTTCTTCATATGATCTGGATCTAGAAGATCATATGAATAAATATTGATATTATTATTATCATTAATAAGCATTGGTGAGATCATAAAAACGACAACATTAAGGGTAAGGTATTTTGTTTAAGTTCGATACATCTCTTGATTTGATCCAAGTAATGCTAAGTTACAGTTTCTTATAGTTCTATTTTTAGTCGTTTTTCCCCGAAAATACATACTGTTGCAGTGTATCGACGGAAAGCAGTCAGGTGTAAGAGTAGTTTTTATCCATTTCGGACCTCCTAGACCACGATTTTCGAAGAAATTTTCAAGTCTGATATATATATATATATATATATATATATATATATATATATATATATATATATATATATATATATATATATATATATATATATATATATATATATATATATATATATATATACTTGAAAATTCTTAAATTTCTTGAACCGTTTCACTATATTCTAGGACATTGAATTTTTCTTGGGAATATTGGTTCAGCATTGGTAGTTAAAACTCCATAAATTTTTCGTTTATACTATATTAAAACGTTTCGACCAACATATGTAGTCTTCTTCAGTTAGGAATTACTTTAATCTACGGGAACAGAAAAATTGCACTTTTGAAATTACGGACAGGTGATTGTTTTTTTGAAAAAACTTACCAAAAAAGGAAATCTCCACTATGACATTTACACTTTTCTAAAAAAATTTTCTCAAACGGACACGACAAATATACGAAACCTTCACAAATACTTAACATTAATATAAATTAGTAAAATTCTTTTCATTGGCACCTTCGTTGCTTCATCACGTCTCTATTGTAACTGACATCAAACTGTTCGGTTCGCATGTGGTATGTATGTTTTTTGCGACTTCATTTGTTTATTATTTATTATGTGTTTTGATTACATTATTGAGGACTGTTATTTTTCTTTTCGTTTTAACAAATTTTCTAGAGTAGGTTAAAATATATTTGATTCAGATTTTTTATATCGGTCTTCTCATTAATAGAGTTTGGATCCTTTTTAATATGTACCATTTCGAGAAATTCTCTCTTTTTTTTATTAGATTCGGTAGTCAGAATTTTTGTCTCATCGAAATTGAATTTATGTTTTTTTTCCTCTTCGTGATTCGTCAACGCCGTTTTATTTTTTTTGTCGTAACGGTGGCCATTTAGGCGGTTATGAAGATATTGTGATGTTTGCCCAATATATACACTGGGGCAATTTGTGCATGGTATTTTATATATAGTATTGATTTTTTTGTTTTTTGGTGTTTTACTTTTAAGTTGGCTAAAAAATTTTTGCAGTGTATTATAATTTTTATGACATACCGAGATTTTGTGTTTTTTGAAAAATGACTGAAAACCCTCAGACAGTTTTTTGATATATGGTAGTGACATATAGTGGTCATCATTCTTTTGATTATTGTTATTGGGTGTTATGCTGTGTTGGTTTTCATTCTCACTTTGTTTCTGTTTTCTAGATTTTATTATTGAATTTATTAACTTTTCTGGGTAGCTGTTTTTGACTAAAATTTCTTTTACTTTTTGGATAGCTTTTTTTTTGTAGGGTGGGTCGCTGAGAATTAATGCTCTGTCCGTTAGTCCGACTATTACTGATTTTTTTTGGGATAGGGGATGCTGGGAGTGAAAGTTTAAATATCTTCCTGACCATGTCTTTTTTGTATACCATTCCGTCATGATACTATTGTTTTTATGGTAAAGTGTCATATCCAAGAAATTTATTTTTTGATCGGTTTCAATTTCCAAAGTAAATTGTAATTTGCTATTAAAACTGTTGAATGAATTCAGAAATTGTTCACATTTATCGGCTGGTATTGCGGTAATTATATCATCCACATATCGATAGAAGAAGGGTATATTAACATCCAATTTGGGAATGATGGTCTCTTCCAAGTCTTCTAGGGTCATTTGTGCTATTACACTGGATATGGATGATCCCATAGCACAACCTTCAATTTGTTTGTAAAATTGATCTTTATACATAAAATAGGTAGAAGTGAGAGTTAACTCTACTGCCTTCATAAATTCGTTTAGAGGGATATCGGTGTAATTTTTAATTTCATTCCATTTTTTTTGGATGATATTTAGAGCTAATTTTATAGGTACATTGGTGTATAATGATATTACGTCGAGAGATACTAATTTGTAGTCATTTGGAAGTTGCTTATCTCTAATTTTGTTTTTAAAATCCCATGAGTCTTTTATGTATGAATTCGTCTTGCCAGTAACATTTTTAAGTACATCTTTCAAAAACTTTGCAAGCTTACTCAAAGGAGATTGTAGGCATGAAACAATTGGTCTCATAGGTGTGCCCTCCTTGTGTAATTTCGGGAGACCATATATTTTCGGTGATTGTGCATTAGTTATTTTTAAATTTTTGGCAACATATATATATATATATATATATATATATATATATATATATATATATATATAAATATAATTATATATATATATATATATATATATATATATATATATATATATATATATATATATATATATATATATATATATATATATATATATATATATATATATATATATATATATATATATATATATATATATATATATATATCAGTGGCGGCTCGTGAGGTTTTGGTTTAAGTAGGCTACAAGAGGTGTTAAAAAATACACCATAGGCGAAAATTTTTAGGATTTCAAGGTCAACCGCCTTATAATTTAAAGAAAATCAAAGTAAAACAAGCACCCTAAGCTATTAATTTGTTTTCACTTTCGAGTGGTCTACCTTGAGACCTACAACTTCTATTTACAATATTCACAAAAACTCTTCTCAGCCAATTAATCAATTCATCTATTCATCAAATTTTTTTTTCTTTCACAAAATAGGTATCTACCTACCTACTTAACGAATTAGTTAACAGCTGGTGAGAGCAAATAAAAAGTTATTATATATTTTTGAAGATTAGCGGGGTTCTGCGATCTTTAACGTTAGCAAAATGATCTATAATATCCTCATAAAATTTTTTGTCTTTCGCCAAAAGTTTTACCAATTCCTTTTCAATAGACAACAAACTAATATTTTTCAAACGATCCTGGCTCATTGAATTTCGTAAATAAGTTTTAATTCTCTTAAGAGTGGAAAACGAGCGCTCTACGGAAGCCGATGTCACCGGGATAGAAACAATTAGATATAAGAGTTTATAAACTTGGGGTAAATCTTGATTCAAATCATTATCAAAAAGGTATTTAATAGTCCTCACATGATTTTCATTTTGTCCCAAAATTTCATTGTCATTATAAACAACACACAGTTCACTTTTTATGGCCACCTTATCAAAAAAAGTGTATTTTTGACATAAATTTTCCAAAAGGTTATCTGGAATATTAGCCGAAAATCCGGTTAACAAATTTTTATTGAGTAAGTCGAAGAAATGCAGTTCTTTCAAATCAGAGAACCTTATTTCTATTTGACCCCTAATAGTATCCAAAATTTCATAAAATATTTGCTTATAGTGAAGCTCCATATCTGTGACTGAATTTCTTTCGTTTTGGGCTAAATTGAGTCGTATCATCATTAGTTTGAAATACAGAAAATAATTTTTTAAAATAGACTTCTGCACGGAATTCTGAAATTTTTTCCAAAAGAAACTTGAGCCGATTTCGTGAGTAAATTACATCTGAAAACTTTTGCTGTGAGATTTGAAAAACTATTTCTGTTTGTTCAAAAATTAATTTAAAGATGTTTAAAAAATATATAAATTCCTTATCTTGTAAGATATTAATCCGCGTGCGGTATTTAAACTTACTTTATCGGTGAAAAATTCCTCACTTTCAACTATAGAATTAAATCCTCAAATCCTAAGCGGCCCCAAACAGAGACATTATCCCTAGTAAAAAGTAAACACTGCCAACAAAATAATTTATTTTTTACCTGTGATCTGGTTAGGCAAGGATGTCTCTCATAATTTTTTGTATTAAAACCGCGGTTTTGTTGTCTATTACGCTGCACCAAATTGTTTAATTCAGGGGTAGGTCGCAATGTTTTTATCAAAACTTTATCCTCATAACTTAGTGCACTAAAGTTATGGGATAACAAATATCCCACTAAGTCACTATTGAAATTTTTGAAATTAACTTCAGTAACCAAACTCATTTTAAAACAATACGCGAGCAATATAATCAAACAAGCTGTTGTCGGCCATTAGTCACTACGATCACACTACGGTTTTTTTGACGTGCGAAAAAGTTGTTTATTTTGGCGAATTCTACAAAATACTTAAGTTTTTGTAATGTTCTCAGCAACTTCACCTAGTCACCTAGGAGCTAAGTAACGTGCATCGATATATAAAATTGTAAATATCTTGCAAACGATCACATCCAGAGGTTTTGAGGAAGTGTACCTTTTTTACTTGAAAAAGGTGTGGAAATAAGGTTTTTTCATGAAAAACGCCAAAAGTTTACTGTCACGAAAGTTAGGGACACTTGAAATAAATAATGACAGCGTACGCAGCGCCCTCTAAGTGCTACATAAAAATTAATACAAAATTATGATTTCACACGTCAAAACAACTCCAGGTACCAAATTTCGTGCAAATAACTTATTTTTTGCAAAAGTTATTTTTTAAAAACGATCAAAAAATTCAATTTCAACAGCCTGTATCTCCGAAACGAAGCACTTCCAGACACAAGTTTATATGAACTTTATTTCTTGAAATTGTCTCAGGAATATGTCACTTGAATTTCTTTGCAGAACGAAACTATCGAAATGTGGTTAAATTTTTCCAATCGCCATTCTTACGTAAATATTTCATGTTTTTCGTGGTTTTTAAAAATTTGCCAAACTCAACAACTTCTGCAGATTGAGTTAGAGGATTGATGTTTGGTGCGTATATTGATTTTATGTTGAATTACGATCCTTGTGGTGACTATTCCATTCGAATTGCATATCGATCTGCTATCAGTATGCGATGCACTTCGCGAATTTTCTTTTACAATAGAGGGTTGAAAAGTGGTACGTAGAATGAGTTGATGTTGAGGTACATTCCTTCGTTGGTTTCAACTTTTTTCTTCGACCACGATGCACTTCGCGAATTTTTTTTTAATAAAATTAATTATTTTCTACTTTTCAATGAGGTTTGCTATTTCAGCGTGATTTCTCAAAATATAATTCAATTCGCGACGACCTTAGTGATGGAGCTCTGCTGTTTATGAGTTTTTTTCATAGTGGAGTCTTCATAAACACAGAAATTTTTGTCGAGTAACTTAGAAACAGATCACAGAAGAATTAGTTATTTATGTACCAAGTGCGTTATATGGATCCTAACGCCCGGACGGTAACATTCGGCCCGAGGGCCTTTGTTCCGAGGGATGAATCTTGTTAGTGTCGTTAGGATCTAGTAACGCACGTGGTGCATACAAGATTTTATTTTTCACGAAAAAATTATTTTATTATAATGAAAAATCGATTTTAAAATCGGTTCATTGCTCCTAGCATTTTCTTTCCATTTTCCTTCTCATATCATTTGTTGATATTTTGACGTTTGTGAATATTTTTGTCATCATATTTAGTGAATGTCATTGCTGCTTTCTTTGTGTAGTCTTATAGAAATAATGGAAATGAAAATGAATTTACTCAAGAATATCATAGAAAATGCAGCCAAAGCTGCGAATAATTCATTGCCGGAGAAATCCAGAGTCGTATACGACAAGGATTATGAAGTATTTAATCAATGGAAGTTGCTTCATTTTTCCCCGTACAAGTAGCGGGCGTTATGATCCATTATGCCCGCTCATTACGCCCTAGGGCATAATTAGTGTGTTTATAGCAACCGTATCTAAGGGAAACTAAATATTTAATATACAAGTGAAAAATAAAATATATTATACCTAGTTTTATCTTATGTGATGGCTGGATAATTGGAAATACTCATCAGTTTCACAATCGAAAGTGAAACATATAAGAAATCGAGAGACCCTGCAGATACGACTTTAATGCAGATTTTCAATGGGGCTCCGCAAAAACGTCTCTTGATTATCGTGCTGCCAAAGTTAAAATGCTCCATACATCACGCTGTCGACAACACGTAGCACGGTAGCTTCTTCTTTGCTCGAAGAACAATGGCGTTGAAGATATGTGTGCGTTGACCTTGAAACTGAAGAATTTTGCGACAAATCCATAAAGATGCGATGTATTTATCTCTTTCGTCTGCGAGTCAGACAGTCCTGTTTTTGGTCCATTTCAGATGCTGAAAAACTGACCGATTTTCGCTGGTGAGCCCTCGCCATTCTGGTTTGTGTGTGGATGGTATATGCGACACTATGAAATATTTATGTTATATGTGTCGAGTTTAGATCTAGTATGACGCAAAAACAGTGAATGGAATCGTATTATACGTATCCGAGCCATTAATATTTATCGTATCTATGGGAACATCATGGACGTATTATGAAGCTAGAATTCCACAGAAGGAACATTGTGGAACATTATTGTTGCTGTTGCGTGTTCCCGAAAATGTTCCTAAATGTTCCTTATTTTTCCTTAAAATTTCCTTATGTTTCGGCAACAAATGTTGACTGTTTCTACTTTTCGCCCTTCAAGCTATGATTCCACCGGAGGAACATTTTTGTTGCTGTTGCGTGTTTCCGTAAAGGTTCAAAAATGTTCCTTACAATTTCTTTATTTTTCGGTAACAAATGTTGACTGTTCCTAATTGTCGCCGGTTTCCATTTTGAACGGTAAACTTCAAAAGAAAATAGGAAACATGTATAAAAAAATCCGTGTTGCTATCGCAGTGGAAACGTACCGAGAACGCAACTAGTAAACATTCGTGTCGCAGATTTTCAGTGTGGTAGGGTTGTCAGAAATTTTGTCTCAAATAAAGTTCTGTTGAAGAAATAATCTGGTTTTCGTCTTATGCATTCATGTGAGAGTAGTTTATTGAATCTCTGTCACAGGTGCCTTTCTGGGATGGATGAAGGTAAGATGATTCTTGTAGTATTTTTGGATTTTCAAAGAGCCTTTGAAACGATAGATAGACAGCTACTCTTATATGAATTGAGAAAAATTGGATTGAATGGCGAAGTGTATCAATGGTTCTGCTACTACTTGAATAATAGATACCAAAAAGTTAAATATGGAAATAGCGTTTCATCCCCAAGGATGACGCTACATGGAGTGTCACAGGGAACAGTCCTAGGACCATTTTTGTTCAATTTATATATAAATGATATGGGGAATTATATAAGCAATTGTGATTTGTCTCTGTTTGCAGACGACACCATATTATATATCACGGGTGATAATGTTGATCAGATGTTTAACTGGGTTAATGAGGATCTAAATAGAATTTGAATATTTATGTGACAACCACCTTAAGGTGAATATAAGTAAATCTAAATACATGTTAATGGGGAGTAGATACAAGCTAATGCAAGGTAATATCAACAACCTTACATTAGAAATTTGGAGAGAGTACACCAAATTAAATATTTGGGAATTATTTTGGACGAAAATTTGAATTTTAAATCACATAGTGAATATATATGTAACAAAATGTCAAGAAAAGTATACTTCCTTGCAAGACTCAGCAATAAAGTTAACATGAATATACGACTTTTGCTGTTGAAAACAATGATAATGCCACATGTAGATTATTGCTCATCAGTATTGTTTGCGTTGCAAAGAACTTGCAATGATAGTATCCAGAAAATACAAAATAGGGGTATGCGTATTATATTGAAGTGCAATAGGAGAACACCCATTAAAATGATGCTAAAAGTCTTAAGCCGAATGAACGTGAATCAGAGAATTGTATTTAGAACATTTGATTATGTTCATAAAATAGAACATAACATGACACCTAGTTATTTGAAGGAATATTTGCAGAACGTTAATGATATACATGTATATGAAACACGGCAGCGAAATAATTTTTATGTGAATTCCTATAACACCACACAGATGAATAACTCAACATTCAGTAAGGGTATCAGATTATATAACACTTTGCCAAAAAATATAAAAAATTCGAATAGTTATAGATGCTTTAAAAAATTGTTAATCAAATATGTTTATGAACATTTTTAAGTCTGTACACACATACTGAAAAAATTGTGTTGTTAATAGGTTTTTATGCTTAATAAATATTATTATTATTAGAAAAGAAACTGGGGATTTAAGCCTAGTGGTTGAGGATTAAAAAAAATTAGAGGAAAGCTGTAAATTACTTTAATCTTTTAATTTTAATTGATATACTAAGTTTTCCACCTCTTGCTATAGGTAATCTTCAATCGTTGTGCATGTATTTATAGAAAAAAATTAGTTTTTTCAAAATAACGGAATAATATTTAAAAATTACCAACTCTTTCAAAAAGATTGTTCGCACAAATATCACAGAGATTGAAATTTTGAATAAAATGATATACATCTTGATTGAATATCAAGTCAATGAACATTTTTAATGTTTCTCCGTTAGTGTACTTCAGTACATATATCGGCTCTTGCACCGTATATTATTAATTTGCACCAAAATATAAACGGCGTTTAAGCCATCTTAAACCCCGCATAAACCAAGTTTAGTTAAACGACGTTTACGTTGAATTAATTAAGGCCTTAATTAGATCAAAATTATCAGATTCAATACCGAAACCAAATTTTTTATTACTATATCGTTTGTGATTGATTTAGTGTGTTTAACACAGTTCGGAAAATGCAAATCAATTGATTTTTATTTTTTTTCTTCGATTTTTCATAAAGCATCACATTCTCCTGAGTAAGTATTAATTTATATATTGATAGGAGTAAATTTTTCCGAAATAATTTATTTAATAATTGACTTAATTATTAACTCATCCATATTGCCTCTGAAAGTAAATAAAAATTTGATGGAAGTTGTTAAATTATCTGATATTGAAGAATTCGTTAATAATAATTTACGTTGATTTTCATTTTATGAAAATTGTAGTTTGTTGTATTGAATACAAGTTGAGTCTCTAATATTTTGACCTATAGCACTTATACTTTCTTCATTCTTCTCGGTCTATTCTTAAACATTATTACAAGTTGAAACCTTCCGTTCATATTCAATTGTCCATTTTAATTGTTATTCTCCTTACAGTATTACTGAATGGTTCATGGTAATCCCTATAATCTATAACAGGTAATATCCTTTTCAAGTGGATATCATAAATTGTTGAAGTATGGTTAGTAGGCCTTGAAGTCTATTTCCAGCAATGAATGTCCAATATCTTGATGTATTTATATTTGAGTTCGAAAATGTATGTATAAGAGTATTAAAATAAATGACCTCAACTAAGTACTTAATCGTAATCTTTTGAAAAAATGTAATGAGTTTATGTTTTTGAGAATACAATAACTTTATTACTGAAGGTATTGGAAAAATTGCTAAGAGTAGATAGTTTATTGAAAAAAAAAACAGTATTTATAATGATTAATATATAAGTTGTGAAGGTATATAGAAAAAAAATGAAAGAAAAAATTTGATTGTATGAACTTCATCACAGTCGAATATTAATAAAATAATAGTTTCGACCAACAAATTCCGTTTAAGAGTAAGAAAATCACTTTTTCACAAAATAACACAAATATTAAATTTAATTAAATGTGTTGAACCATCCTTTTCAATGGATAAAATTTATTGATTTATTCAGTGTTGATATTGAATAATTATTACTGTCATACTTTTGGAGTTATTGTTTAATTAAACCAATAGTATGAAATATTTAGAAATACGAATGAGCCCTATATTTTTAAATATTAATATTGTAGTATTTTTTTGAATATACTTTTATGCTATAGATATTTAATGACAATATTAATTTGGTTATTATAAATTTTTTTACCAGAATAAATAACTCTTTTTTTGCCCCATTTTATTATATATATATATATATATATATATATATATATATATATATTATATATATATATATATATATTTATATATATATATATATATATATATATATTCTCGAGAAATTCATTGAAATTGAACATTTTGATTGATTAATATTTTCTCATGATTTTTCCAACGAAATTTATGAATTCTATATTCTCTAAGTAAAACAACCTACTTTAGAATTTTAACCCTTGAGTACCTACGGTTGAATATTTAGAATTTGCAAATATTAATCCATAATCTCAATCAAATAGAAAAATTCAACGAGAGGTTCGTATAACGATTTGCCTGTCGATAAAAATATAAATTCACATAAACTATGAAAAACACTTACTTAATGCAATTATTCAATTTAATTAATATAGCTAAAAGTCTAATGTAGTTTTGTTTGAGTAACAACATTTTTTAATCAATGAAAATATTTTGAAAATAAGAACTATGTATCATTTCAGTTATTATTTAACAGTTATTTGTGGATTATCTTGTAAAAATCAATACATTTAGGAATTATTTTTGTGGTACTCATCAAGTTTTATTAATCAACTTAATGACATTATCCGAGAAGCTATTGGCAGAAACTAGTGAAAATATTATTTTAAGTAACAACTTTGTTTCGACAACAATAAAAAACTTTTTACATTTAGCGATTTGATCGGCAATACAAAAAACTTATAATTGTCAAAATTTCGTTAGGAAGAAATATCAATTACTTTTTTGACGCATTGAAGAGACGTGAGCATCACTGAGTATAGTGTATACAATTAGAATGAGGACTTTATTAACAAATACAACTTAGTTTCGCAAAATAATACTTGTTTAGTTATGAGGCTGTGAACATTTTAGGTCATCCGCATAGTATAGGGTTGAAAATAAAGGTTTATATCTGCCAAATACATCAGATGAAATCAAATGCTTTATTGTCTTTAAAATCATACAATTTATCAACAATTAAGCGAAAAACTAAACAATGTAAAATATAGAAATAAAAACACATTAAGCGGAAAAATCTAAGAACTAAACAATGTTAAACATAGAAATAAAAACATATCAAACTACATTTTCATACCAAATATATACAAATTTTATATTATCAATTGGAAGGTGAATGTGAATTTTCTTAGCATTGTAAATGATGGACTTTTTTGTTAATTCAGAGGAAGGAATATGAAGATGAACATGATGTCTAGCAGATATAGTGGAATACCCGCACTGTGGGGCCAAGGGTACCGCATGTTTCGTCATTATCTGATGGTCTGATTCAAATGGACTTTGTTTCAACACAGATAAAACTGTAGTAATGTCTTACAGAGGCACCCTACAACCTGTTACCCTAAACAATAAAACAATTCAAACAGTGAACTTCAGTGAAGTTTTTAGGTCTTTATATTGATGAGTCGCTCAAATGGTCTACTCATATAGACATATTAACAAAAAAATTATCTTCTGCATGTTTCGCCATTAAAACGGTTTCTAGAGAGCTTTCAATTTCTGCTACGTTGTCGACATACTTTTCTTTATTCGAATCACACCTTCGTTATGGTTTGCCATATTGGGGTTCATGCAGCCTCTTCCACTTTGAGTCTGTTTTCAGATTGCAAAAGAAAGCAGTTCGTTATATGTTTGATCTGAGCAGAAGGACACATTGCGAATTCTACTTTAAAAAATTCAAAATTCTAACTCTTCCTTCACTATTCATATTCGTATCCGTCTATTTGGTTCGCAAACACATTCATAACTTTTCAGAAAGACCAAATCATAGATATCCCACAAGAAACTCAGATACCGATATTTATTTAATAACGCCCACCTCCGTCTTAACAAAAAACTCCTTTACCTACAATGCCGGAAAGTTATACAATCATCTACCATTGGAGCTAAAATCCTTGAGTACGTACAAAAAGTTCCGAAGTTCAACTAAGGCTTTTCTTTTGGAGAGACCATTTTACTCAGTGGCAGAATTTTATTCTGTAACTGAATTTCACAATGTAACATAGACCCTAGAGATCCACATTTAGTAGCAACATATATTAATGTTTTGTTTTTTTTGTAGTATACAAAATTTTATATCTGTATAATAAGTTTAGTTGACAAATATGTTGATTCTTAACATATGTTTATACATAATTGACTGATAAATGTTTTTCTATTTTGTTTTTCTATTTTGTTCTTCTATTTAATAGATTCTTGTTTTGTTCAACGATTGAAAGTGTGTTTTGTTTAATTAGTTATCATTGTTAAATTTTATTTTCAATTTTTTAAGGTATGTGCTTTGTCGACAAAATTTTGTAATTTTATAGGACAATAAAGCTGTTTTTCTCTCTCTCTCTCTCTCTCATTAAATCCATCTCAAGTGAATTAGATACGGCATCTGCAAGAATTACCTATTTTGCATTGTTAGAATCTCATCTTCGTTATGGTCTTCCCTTCTAGGGTTCATGTAATTCTTCACAACTTGAAAACATTCTCAAATTGCAGAAGAGCGTAATTCGTTACACGTTTGTACTGAGAAATAGGGCTCATTGCAAACCTTACTTCAAGAAAAATGGAATTTTGACGCTTCCTTCTTTATATTTACTTGAATCTGTGTGCTTGATTCATAAGTATTTTCATGCCGTACCCTTGCTGTCACAGCACGGGTAATCCACCAGATCTTCGGGACATCAAGTTCACCTCCCTATTCCGGAGACACACGAATTGCGGTCAAAATTTGAAGCAGGTAGAAGGGTACTTAGGTGGTTGTTTTCGACGACTGAATTGCGGTCAAGCCCTACGTCCCGGGGGGTCTTGGATGGTTAATTTTTTCATCTTAAATCTCTATACATATCATGTATTAGGCGGTTAACCAGAAATATGGTAATAATATTGTAGTGTTTTCCTACGAAACAAATATAAAATTGATGTGTCTTCAAGAAACATTATATATGGATGGTACATTTGACTACTGTACCAAATATTTTTTGCAATTGTTCACCATCCATGCATTTGCAAAAGGAACCTATGTCCCTGTGGCTTTTTGTGTTCTAAAAGATAAACAGAAAAGCAGCTACTTCAAATTATTCAAATAGCTGAAAGATAAATGTAAATGTTCAGGGCAAAATTTGAACCCGAAAACTATTATAATCAATTTTGAGCAAGCCATTCATACCAGTATTTATGAAGCATTTCCTGAAGCCAAAGTAACCGGTTGTCGTTTTCATCTTGCTCAGTATTGGTAAGTTTTATTACATTTTATGATGTATACTGATGAAATAATTATTGTTTTGAACTATTATTAGGTGGCGCAAAATAGAAAATCTTTGTTTAAGTTCAGAATATAAGAACATAGATTCCGAAATAGGGCGATGGCTAAAACACGTCTTTGGATTAACTTTCCTTTCACCAGAGGAAGTGGGAGATTGTTTTGTAGAAGATTTTATGTCAGATAAACCTACTGGAGACGATAGAATTGACAAATTTGTCGATTATTTAGTGGAAACTTACATCGATGAAGATTCGAAATTTCCACCAGTCATTTGGGCGGAATGTACCGGAAGCATTTACCGGACAACAAACGCTTGCGAATCTTTTCATTCAAAATTTAGAAGAACCTGCAGCTCTCCGCACCCCAACATTAATCTTTTTATAGAAACGTTAAAAAGCATTCAAACAGATACTTACATTAAAATAAATTCTGTTATTGATAATAAAACGAGATTTTTGCGAAAAAATGTATTAGATAAACAAGAGTTTACTAACAACAAAATATGTCAGTACAATAAAAAATATATTAGTAGTTATAATTTTGTAAAATGTGTTAGTTATAAGTTTAGTGAAGTAGTTTTATGATGGAAATGCATGTAGATGTACGTCTGTAGTATTGCATAATTTCTATATGTTTTGTATATGATATATATCTTTATAAAAATTAGAATTTACATTTTTATTTTCAATTTACCCTCTTGCCCCTAAATAAGTTTCTAACCGCAGTTCGGTTGGAGATTATAACTCCTCAGGTAGGCACAAAAATTTTGACTGCAATTCAGTCACTCTCGCAAAGTCGACCGCAATTCGTGTGCACTGATGGAAGATGTGTTATTCAGAAGTAGGAAACTAATAAATTATGTAAATGTCTCAATTCATGGAATTATGAATTTGGTCAATACAAATGGCACACCCAAAATATACCTACAGTGAAGTAATTCAAGATAAATCAATAATTCTAGGAATTTCTCTTGGAATAAACATGACTTAACAATGTCAGTGAGTTATAGACTAATATTTAGAGATTTGAACAGAAATATTTGTTTGTGACAGATAATTACAACCACTTATTTCCTAGATGAAAATAGGTTCCTACAGTCACTCTGGATGCTCCAAGTTTGACATCATAAATGCAACATTTTCACTAGAATACGTAGTGCTTTCGAAATTTGATTTGAACCATTTCTTCCAAGGACTCTGCCAATACACACCATTTTTTAATATAATGATAAATTTAAAACATAACTAATAAAATAAATATTTATGGTTGTTGTAACCTTCAATATTTTCAGGTTAAATTTGAAAAGTTTCTAACCGCAGTTCGGTTCGAGATTAGGACTCCTCAGGTAGGCACAAAAATTTTGACCGCAATTCAGTCACTCTCGCAAAATCGACCGCAATTCGTGTGCACCGCCTATTCCTTCCTCTGAATTAACAAAAAACTCCATCATTTACAATGCTATGAAAATTTACAATCACCTTCCAGAGGAATTAAAATCTATAACTTCCTTGGCTAATTTTCGGAAATGAACTAAATCTTATTTTCTGGATAGACCTTAATACTCTTTAGACGACTACTCTTCTGAGCATTGATTAATCGATATGACAAAATTGAAAAACACAGGCATCAACTTCGATTGAGGAGGATTTATTGTGAAGTTTGTATGTATTTTTTATGGAAATGTAATGTGATTTTTATTTCTAGGTATTACATTATTTAGTTTGTATATTTTTTGATTGATGTGTGTTTATTTTTATGTTTTACATTATTTAGAAGAAAATGTACGACAATGGGAGTGCTTATCGAGAATCAACACATATATAGTATGGAGTTCGCTGACGATCAGGTTATACTAGCAGAGGACGGAGATGACGTCAACTATATGTTTAGAAAACTAAAGGAGGAATATACGAGTTGGGGCTTGGAGATAAATATGGGGAAAACACAATATATGGTAATCGGAGGAAAAGGAGAAGACCAAAGTATAGACAATGACGTGATGAAGAAGACAAATGAGTATAAGTATCTAGGGGTTACAATAACCTCCGACGGTAAGGACGAAATAGATATACAAAATAAAATAAAAAAAGGGAAAACTATAATCAGACAACTACACCCCATGTTGTGGAATGACAATATTTCAAATAAAACAAAAAGAAGGATGTTTAACTCATTTGTTGAAAGTTGCGTTACCTATGGAAGTGAGGTGTGGACATTGAATGAAAAGATGAAAAATAAAATATCAGCAACAGAGATGATGTATGGGAGACGATGCTGTAAAAAGACACTATTAGATCATGAAAGAAATGAAAGAATAAGAGAAATAATGCAAGTTGATACTTCATTAATAAGTACAATTGAAAGGAAACAACTGCTCTGGTATGGACACATGAGGAGAATGGGCCAGAATAGAATACCACAAAGAATTTGGAAATGGAGGCCTGCAAATAGGAGAAAAAGAGGAAGACCAAGAAAGAGTTGGGAAAAGGGAATAAAAGAAGCTATGCTAAAAAGAGGGCTGGAAGAAGAAGGAGTTAGAGATAGAGTCTCTTGGAGATTGGGATGCGGTAGATGGCAAGATTAGCTGTATACAAGCCGCTTATATATATATATATATATATATATATATATATATATATATATATATATATATATATATATATATATATATATACATATATACATTATTTAGTTACTATTTTTTCGCTTTGTCAATAAAATGTATAATTTTAAGACAATAAAGCATATTTGATTTGATGATGAAAATTCTTATGAATCAATCACACAGATTCAAGGTAATATAAAGCAGGAAGCGTTTAATTCTATTTTTTTTAAAATAAGGTTTGCAATGATGATATTTCGTTAATTTTTCGAAGTAATCATCTGCAATCCTGTTACCGATGAACAGTTACGGAAAGACCATAAGCGTATAGGTCACAAGTACCAGTTCGTATGGGAGAAAATATACTATTAAAAAGGAATATAATGCAGTTTGTCTCAGCGCGCGATCAAGTAGAATATGATCAAGATTAAAGGCATCCTAACGAGACTTTTGATGGTTTCTGACAACAAAAAGTCATCAATTAAGAAAGACTATTTTGGTCGAGAGCAAGCTTGGATTATTATAATGTTAACGAGCCCGTTGTTTTATCATATAGTTCAGAATCAATAATGCATGAGTCGATTAATTATTTATGATCGATCGTTCATTATCTGACTTATTTTCATTATGTTAATAAAATGGGAGCAAAGCCGAGCTTTCTTGGCTGATCGATGATTCTGTCAGCTTTTTGCCGGATATGATTTGGCGGTTGCTATTCCTACTTGGAATGTTCTGAGAATAGGGATATTTGATTCTCCGCTATGAGATATTATACGAAAGGTTTTTGGACTCGTAGACCGAGAGATACTGGAAGGATTTGTGAAGTCATTTCTAATAGTATGGCGCTTTTAGGGGGGTTCCTATACGTAACAAATTGAAGGAAAATGATGTTCTTACAGGTGGTGCGCGGGTCGCAATTGCAGAAAAATTAATTGAAATTGCTCGAAAATCCGGGTGTCAAACAATTTCTTTCACAAAATTTATTCGATTTATCGGTATTTTAACAACAAAAAAATCCAACGCTCGCTATATTCTATACTTCTACATTGGTTGTTTATGCCCGCCATACTTTTTTGAAAATGTTTTTTTAAATTTTTTTCAAATTTAATTCTTACAGGCTGTTTTTAAAAAATTGTTTTTTATTAATCTTGTACGAAAATAACCACGCCATACCATTCCGACGGTCCGAAATACCCGCCATACCCCCTCAAACATGTAATTTTTAAAATTCGAAAAACTATATTTCTTTCACCTTGAAATATGGTCTAGTAGTTGTTTTTATGATTAGAAACATAATTGTTATAATATCATACCTGTAGAGTGGGTCATATACTTACAATGTAATTAAATAATTGTAAAATTTCATGCAACATTTGAACAATTTCTTACAGTATGGCACCACTTTTGGACTTCACCATGGGATCAATTTTCCTGAATCATACTTTTTATGAACTTTCCGAAAATTTGCCTCATTGTGAAAAATCGTTTTATTTATTAATTTTTTCACATCGCAGCTTGCGTATCTCGTGTCAAGATCACAGTATGGTGTATTTTTTTAAACTTATAATCGTATTGAGACAATCTGATTTAATTTATGCTATACTGTAAAAAAATACCATTTTTCAAGTATGGCACCACTTTTGTACTGCACTAGAATTATAGCGAATATAATTTTGTCTCACTGTATTATAAACTGAACACGATTCAACTGCCATACTGAAAGAAATAGTTTTTCGAATTTTAAAAAATTACATGTTTGAGAGGGTATGGCGGGTATTTTGGACCGTCGGAAAAAGTACGGCGTGGTGATTTTCGTACAATATTAATAAAAAACAATTGTTTAAAAAAAATCAGCCAGAAAGAAATAAATATTAAAAAAATTTAGAAAAACTATTTTCAAAAAAGTTTGGCGGGCCTAAACACCCACCGGAGATGTATGGCATATAGCGAGCGTCGGATTTTTTGTTGTTAAAATACCGATAAATTCAAGAAATTTTGTGAAATAAATTGTTTGACACCTCCTGATTTTCGAGGAATTTCAATTAATTATTCTGCAATTGCGACCCGCGCACCACCGGTAAGAGCGTCATTTTCCTTCAATTTATTGCGTATATGAACTCCCCTAAAAGCGCCATACAGTAAGAAATGACTTCAAAAATCCTTCCAGTATCTCTCGGTCTATCTGTGAAATCCGCTCTTCAGTGCCATGTGAAATACATATAAATTAAACGTAAAACTGTGATAAATAAATATATGTAGGTACTCCAACGTATGAACATTTCGAAAAATAAAAATTAGTGGGCTTATGTTTTAAAATTATATCATTTAAAACTAAAAATATATTTCAGGTGTTAGCCCATTGAATATAACTCAAAACTAAATAGGAAGATACTAGGTTATTAAATTATAAAAATTACAAAAAATATTGAATTTTCACTAATTCAACATATATATGATGCACTTCAGTAACCTGTATCATCGTCCAATATAATGAAGTTATAAATTGGGTGCAAAAGACTGAATAACTTTATGAATAGAAATAATTGCTTTTACGAATCAATTATATATATATATATATATATATATATATATATATATATATATATATATATCAATTATCGATTAAAAATGGAGTCATCGTTTTTCTGTTTTTACTTCGTTCATAAGAATGAAATGATATAGGTACTTTCAATTAACTTCGTTCGATCGAATATAATCTATAGACCTATATTTCAAATATTTGGAAACTGTGGAACGTATATATATATATATATATATATATATATATATATATATATATATATATATATATATATATATATATATATATATATATATATATATATATATATATATATATATATATATTTAAATTGATGAGGCCGTTACCCGATGAAAATCAATTGTTAACATGGTTGAGAAATGAAACTCTGAGTTTAATAATTTTCACATATAATAAAACAACAACGTTGCACAACGCGTTTCGTTGACACTACAACTTCTTCAGGTGTGAATTACAACTTTACAACTTCTTCAAGCTGTAGTGTCAGCGAAATGCGTTGTGCAACTGTTGTTGTTTTATTATATATGAAAATCGTTAAACTCATTCGTTTAATTTCTCAAACATATTAACTATTGATTTTCATCGAGTATCGAGTATATATATATATATATATATATATATATAAATATATATATATATATATAATATATATATATAAATATAAATATATATATATATATATATATATATATATATATATATATATATATATATATATATATATATATATAATATATATATATATATATATATATATATATATATATATATATATATATATATATATATATATATATATATATATATATAGAGCTATGAATCTCGAATTTAGATGTTTAGGAAAACAACAATTGCATGAATTGAAAAGATCAAGATGGGCATGTAATAAAATTTAATACCTGGGCCCTTAATAGGTGTTAATGATTTTAATCCTTTGCTGAATCACCTAGTAACTATCTTTCTAGGAATTTCTTAAGGTAATTTAAGGCATTCTTATGGGATTACCTAAGCTCAAATTTGGGAAGGGAAGTAACGTTGATGTCACTTGCTTATATATAAGAAATGTTAGGCTTTTGAGTACTAGTATGATTTTAGTTTTGCAAATATATAAGTGCGAGAGAACGTGTGAATCAAGATGGAATCTCTGAGAAGAAACACTAAGAACCAGATAAACCCTATAAGATCGTCGATGAAAAGTGTAAGTATTTTGATTTTTATTATATTAATTTTTTGAACATTTAAAATTTAACTATACTTGAATAGCGAAATTTTTTAATGAATTTTTAATATAGAGAAATTGTAAGTTAGATTTTCTTATTTGTTCGAGGAATGCAAAAAATATATCTATATAATATATATATATATATATATATATATATATATATATATATATATATATATATATATATATATATATATATATATATCTATATATATATCTATATATATATATATATATTTTCTTTTCCTGTGTTTCCTATTACATGTGATTGAGAGTTCACCAAAACAGATTCTTAAATTTTTTAATATCTAAATTATTGTGACTTTCAAAATTTTTTATGTCATCTTCCCAGAATTGTAAACCTCGAAAAGAAAACATTTTTCGTATCTCAATCACCTGTTATTGATGAGAAACGAAAAATACCTAATTAAATCTAGCTCATACAAACATTTTTCAATTATTAATTTTTTCTTTCAGTTGACTAGAGGCGGTAAAAAAGTCTTGGGAAGCATGAGGAAGAAGGAAAAGCCTGCAAAATGCATACGTTCCACTGAATCATCAGAAAAAATTTCAAGAATCAGTTTAACTGAATTCTTGAAAGAAACTGAAGAACCAGAACCTCTTTCTAATTCATTTAATTCCACAATCAGCGTGGCAACATCAACCGATCAAAAACATTATACTTGTCTGTCTCCTGATGAATTGTCCAAAATAAAATCTAAACCAGATTACTCAAAATTAGGATCTACATACAACACACCATTGAGGAGTCAGTCCTCAAATTCATACAATCATGAGGCAGTTGAGGAATTGAAAATGAATAGATTGTGTGGAACAACAAAAATACATTGTGATATGTACAAAACTGCCGAAGAAAAGATAGCATTTTCTGGAGGAGCAGTTGAAGAAAACGAAATAAGGGAACAAATCAGCATTGAAAATATTATTCCTCGCCAAAGTGTTAATAAGGACAACTATACTAAGACTTCTAATTGTATTCGTGAATTTATATTCACTGAACGGTGTTCACACTCAACACTAAATAATATTCGCCATCCTGATAAGAAGTGTCCAAATTTCGGATTGGAAAGTAAAAGAGAAAAATTGATAAACCAAAAATTCATTGTTAACCTATTCGAATCTCGGGATGGAAAGAATTGCCATTCAACCAAACAATCTCTGCCTAAAACAGTGCTGTCCACAAATGTGACATTTATCAGTGGTCCCAAACAATCATCAATTTCTTGTGAAACAGAGAATGGTACTAATTTTAAGCCATCTAACTGCTCAAAGGTTTCCAAAAATGTCCTTCTGAACAACGAAAACGATGAAATCTTTTTAGAGTCTCATAACGTAAGTATTAAATTCATTTGAATAGTATTTATTTTAATTATTAACACAAAAATTATTCTCGATAATAATATTTTGAAATTTTTCTAGCAATCCAAAAATTCGCTCAGAAATAGAAGAAACTACGAGTGTGCTAAAATTGAAGAATTGTCAGAAGCTCTAACAGTCTTAAGAATCGATAATAAAACTCCCGTAGATACTTTACTACAAGCTGAAAAAGCGTTATTGCTTTCGAGTAAGTTATATAAATTAATACAGTAACAAAGATATATAATAATGAATCTTCAGAACGGTATATAATAAAATGAAGAACAATTTTTAGTCGTATTCTCCTATAATAGAACAGCCTTCTATTCGTTTATTTTCTGGACCAGGATTTTCGAAATAAAAATATATATATATATATATATACACATATATAATATATATATATATATATATATATATATATATATATATATATATATATATATATATATACATGTATTAATAAATAAAGTTTAAATTTTAAAATAAAACACACTTGGCTTGAGTTTCACAATATAAAAATATTTATGTATATATGTTTCGAGTTATAAACTCATTATCAAGACTGACTACAGGAGAGTATTACATCTTATTTTATAAAACAGACAAAAAATATATATATTTCGAATACGTATTCTCGAGTAGAATTTAATTTCTGAATGTGAAAAATTAGTTTAGAACTTTTCCAACTTGGAAGGAATTTTGAAAATAACAATAATTTGTTTTTTTTCATTTCAGCTGAAAAAGTTAGATTGTATACTAAGATCATGTTGTTTTCTAAAGATGAATCAAAGATTCCTAGGACTGCTGCTACAGTTACAATTTCAAAAATAACAATTCCCTTGAAGGCCCAATTTGGAATATTGTACAGCAAAGCATACTTCATGTGTTTGTTGTGTACAGATGACAAGATTCTTACTACTAAATATACACAGTTACAATCTAAAGAAGGAAGGCAATATATTGAATTCGATGATGAGTTGGAGTTCCAAAAACTTGCCGAAAATTTTAAAATTTCTGTTAAGGTTTACAGCTTACGAACAGAGGTTCCAAAATTGAGAAGAGATGGTATTCGAAAACTTCTTCCGGTAAGTTTACGCCCAATTCCGTTTTTTCAATAGAGGTAAAAAAATTAATTTCAAATTTGAAGAACAATTTGGAAACTTTTGATAGTCAGAAAATTTTCAGATAAAATAGATTTATTGAAATGGAAAAATTTCAAATTTGAAATATAATTTATATCTGAATTTTGATACAAAGTGTCGATATTGCATCTTGTTTTTCGAAAATAGTTACTTCATTCGTTCTATTTCACTAAAATTGGACACACTTTGATATTGAACAGGAATAATCAAAATTTTCAAATACTCTCTCTTAAACTATGTGCTGAACTAACAAAAATATTATTCGTTTTCATTCATCATATTCCTGAGAGGAAATTTTATTTTATTTTTGAATTTGAAACATCTTCTGCATTCTTTTGGAAACAAATTATATAAAACAAATATACATATATATATATATATATATATATATATATATATATATATATATATATATATATATATATATATATATATATATATATATATGTATATATATATATATATATATATATATATATATATATATATATATCTGTGTTTTTTTCTAAATATCTTGACATTACCCTTCAACTTAAGGAAATTCAAAATGCAAAATCACTGACAATTACCTACTTATGTCCGAATAGTATAAATTTGTTTGGTTCTGTGAAATTAAAAAAATCAGTTGCATATACATTCAATTTAATAGTCTCCTTGATGATATAATAAATTCAAATTATCCAGAATATTATGACTTAGATAAAAAAATAATATTTGAATATTTACTAATTCGGGCAAAGGATATATACTCTATCGCAGCAAGCTGTATTAGAAAATCAATCTCTATGTACTTAGTTATAGTGTTTTTTTAATATGAGGGAAACTTAAATTTGTTTTCCATTAGAATATGTGATTATCAGTACTTCCTCACTGAAAATTCGTGTCATTTTGTCTTCATATTATATCAATCCTCATCCCGAATTTGGACTTTTTTTGAAACCAGATATTGCTCGTTTTAGTTAATGGCCTTCGAGTTCAAATCTCATAGTTTTGGTTACTGTAATTTGGAGGAAATTTTATTTTATTTTTGAATTTGAAACATCTTCTGCATTCTTTTGGAAACAAATTATATAAAACAAATAGTTTTTCTTGAATATTTTACGCCATAGTTTAGTCAATCGTACTTATGGTAGTTTATTGTATAAGTTAAAATATTTCAGTACAAAAGCTAATCAAATAATTCCTACCAAGGAATTTATTATGTTTAATATCATAAGCGCATATATAAAGTATTTGCATTTTTGAAATGACCGAGAAATTAGCGCTATGCATTTCTAAATAAATAAATAAATTTATACAGAGGGTTGCTATACAAGTTTCAGTTTCTGAATAGAGCAAAAATCATCATTGTTTACTGCAACCAGTTATATTAATAATCCTTTATTTTGTCCACAGAGAAAAACAGTAGCCTATCCTATCAAAACATACTGCTATGAAGATTTGCTGACCAATAGCACACAGAAACGTGCTTTTCTACTGCCAGTACTAAAGCAGAATGCCAAATTCATTATTTCTGAAACAAATTTTTCCCGCACAGAAGCTTGTAATTATCACTTGAACTCAATATTTTTTCCATATGCTTCATTTACGAAATCATTGTCAACGATTGCGAATTGAAGTTAAAATGGATGAACTATTTGAGAAAATGAATCATCTTAAAAAAGTTGGAATTCTGTAAGCCACTTTCACTAATGATGATGGGCCTATGCCATGACGTTTCCTTATTTGTTTTAAGAAAATAAAAGTGAATTACTATATATTTCGATTGAGTAAACTGTTAACTTTAAGTTGAAGATATAAAATTTATCCATAAAGAGTTTAACTAGTATATTTTTATCTTTTCATTTCATCAAATTCAATGTATTTTAGATACTTTAAATTTGTGTTAATTTGAATGTGATATGTGTATTTATAATTTAATAGTTATATACATATATTTGTGTATTAAAAAAATTTGATTTTATAATACATTTATTTATTATGTCATTTTTATTATACTGATTTCGTTGTTTAGTTTATTTGACGACTTTTAAAATGTGATGTTCTGAATAAAGATATTTTTATATGAATATATTACTATATACTTTCCATAATCTCCATCATGCTCTTCCACTGAACTTTTGAGTATATATATATAAATATATTTATATATATATATATATATATATATATATATATATATATATATAAATATATATATTATTGTTTATATAAAAAATATATAATATATATATATATATATATATATATATATATATATATATATATATATATATATATATATATAGATAAATATATATTATATATATATATATATATATATATATATATAGAGGCATGGATATTAAAAGAGAAAGTATTTTCAAATTGAACACAAAATTTCACGATATAATAAATTTACTTTATAATTATCAAAAGTTATTTAAAGCATCGCAACACCATTAATCTATTGGTAAAAATAATTTTCATATTGACAATTAGTATAAATTACTAGCCCCACAAAATCGGCTTCAGGAATGGCTGTATAATATTTGATATTCCATTTTGTAGGTATATTTATTATCATTGGTACAATTAATTAGGAATTCTGTGTTATATATACCTATATATATATATATAAATATATATATATATATATATATATATATATATATATATATATATATATATATATATATATATATATATATTTTATATATATATAAATATATATATATATATATATATATATATATATATATATATATATATATATATATATATATATCAAAACGTATTGCCTCTTGTTAATTCTGTGACTGTCACTAATTTTGTGTTTGTATCTATCAAATCAAAATGAGAATTTTTGATATTAATATTTCAATGCTAAAAAATTTGCTACATTACATCCATGAATGAAAAGTATCAAAAAATTATCAATTTGTTTGAAGAAAATTAAACTTCATAAAACTATTTCAAAACAAAATCTGACACTCCGACAAAAGACATTGTTAAATGATAAACAATGTGGAGTATAAAACCAAAACTTTAAGTTTTATATATCGATACCATAAAAACAAACAATACGCATAAAAAGTGAAATGAGTTGCTCTGTGATTATATTTCACAGATGGTTGATAGTAGAATTTATCTTTCATTGCTTCTTTGAAAAACCTGGTAAGAATATTCATTGTTCTTATTGTTATTCATCTAGGCTTCAAGATGAATAAGGACGATTATTTTGTTTAAATATATCTAGAAGAATTCAATATCTTCAGTGCTCTATGCAGTGTGTTTTTGTCAATAAGTTAATAGGAAATTAAGTGTATCACTGTAGAGGTTTTTGCATATTAAGTTGTCAAGAATCGACATGGACAGTTAAGAATAACTTTATTATATTGATATCATAAATCAAGATTGTAAGTATAAGTAGAATTATTATCTTATTTCTTTCTGAGTTGAGTTGTTTGAACATATATATATATATATATATATATATATATATATATATATATATATATATATATATATATATATATATATATATATATATATATATATATATATATAATATATATAATAGAGATTATATTATATATATATATATATATATATATATATATATATATATATATATATATATATATATATGTATATATATATATATATATATATATATATATATATATATATATATATATATATATATATATATATATATTTTCGACTTAAGGAAATTCAAAATGCAAAATTACTAACAATTCCTTATGTCGGAATTGTCTAAATTTGTTTGGTTCTGTGAAATTCAATAAATCTGTTGCATATACATTTAATTTAATTGTCTCCTTGATGATATTATCAATAATTTCAAAGTATCCAGAATATTATGACTAAAAAATTTACTTTTTGAATATTTACTAATTTGGGCGAAGGATATATACTCTATCGCAGCAAGGTGTATTAGAAAATCAATCTCTATGTACTTAGTTATAGTATTTTTTTTTAATATAAAGGAAACTTAAATTTGTTTTCCATTAGAATATGTGATTATTAGTACTTCACTGAAAATTCGTGTCATTTTGTCTTCATATTATATCAATCTTCATCCCGAATTCAAACTTTTTTTGAAACTAGATATTGCTCGTTTCAGTTAATGGCCTTAGAGTTTAAATCCCATAGTTTTGGTTACTGTAATTTGGGTTAAATATGTCTCATTAATCTATCTTCATCAGAAATCATGAAAAAAGGTTGTGTACTTTGCTGGTATTTTTTATTTCATAAAATTCATTATGAAAAATGATGTTTTTTTACATAATATTGAAATATGTATTGTTATAGTTACCATGGATTTTGATGAAGGTGCATCCTCAAGAAGTGGTCCGATGTCAACCCTTAGCAGTATTTTCTCCTTCACTAGTCCGTCAGTGAAGAGGTTGCTTGGCTGGAAGCAAGGAGACGAGGAAGAAAAGTGGGCAGAAAAAGCAGTTGATAGTCTAGTTAAAAAACTCAAAAAGAGCAAAGGTGCGATTCAAGAATTGGAACGAGCTTTGTCATGTCCAGGAATTCCCAGTAAATGTGTAACAATTCCAAGAAGTATAGATGGAAGACTTCAAGTATCACATCGCAAAGGTTTACCACATGTTATATATTGTAGAGTTTGGAGATGGCCTGATCTTCAGAGTCACCATGAGTTGAAATCATTGGAATATTGTCAGTATCCATTTTCAGCCAAACAGAAAGCAGAACTCGTATGTGTCAATCCCTATCATTATGAAAGGGTTACATGTCCTATTTTACCTCCTGTTTTAGTTCCAAGATACAATGATTTTGTTCCTGGATATTCACTTCTTCCTTTTCAACAATCGGATGAGCCAAATATGCCTCATAATGTGAGTTATGCAGAAAATGGATTCAATATAAATCAAAATAGTCCTTGCTCACCATTATCAAACGTTTCGTCTAATGGAAGTATAACATCAAGCTATCCACAATCTCCAAATGCAAATTTTGCCGAAACACCTTATGCAGAGTTTATCCCTGCAATTGAGAACAATCAATACCAAGAACACAGTCTTAGAAAAGATTCACAACCTGTTACTTATCAAGAACAATCATTCTGGTGTTCTATAGCTTACTATGAACTAAATAGTAGAATAGGTGAGGTGTTTCGTTCTCAATCAACTTCAGTTATTGTAGATGGTTTTACAAATCCTAGTAAAAATTCAGATAGATTCTGCCTTGGACAGTTAAGTAATGTGAATCGTAATTCAACAATCGAGAATACGCGAAAACATATTGGTAAAGGAGTTCACTTGTACTATGTGAATGGAGAAGTTCATGTCGAATGCCTTTCAGATTCTGCGATTTTTGTGCAATCAAGAAATTGTAATTATCACCACAACTTCCATCTATCTACGGTGTGTAAAGTACCATCCGGGTTTTCTTTGGTGATCTTCAACAATTTTGAATTCGCTCAGCTTCTATCTCTCTGCGTGAATCATGGTTTTGAGGCTGTTTATGAACTTACGAAAATGTGTACTATCAGAATAAGTTTTGTGAAGGGGTGGGGTGCAGATTATCATCGACAAGATGTAACAAGTACACCTTGTTGGATTGAAATACATCTCAATGGGCCTTTACAGTGGTTAGATAAAGTTTTGAGACAAATGGGAGGTCCACATAATGGGATTGGTTCAGTCTCATAATTATTTCGTGAGTATTTTTACCTTTTTTTGGTGTATAATTTTTTTGTTTGACAAATGTAAGATTTTTATATTAGATTTAACAACTTGAAATGGTCAATAGCATTGAGTTTTTTGCGTTGAAACATAAATGTAAAATAAACAAATTTTGAATATTTTCATAGTATTTAATTTTTTTGTTGATAATTACTTATATAAATTATCAATTTTATGAAAATCAAACTTCGCAAGAAAAGAGAATCATTTACTTTTTTTCTCGATTTAATGTGAAATACTTATTTATAATTTGGTTATGATTTTCTGTGTTTAAATGTTGGAATTATTGTTAGATCATAAATTGATTATAATTTGTGCAGAATACATTTAATTTGTACAATAAGTTTTTCATAGAACAAACGAAAATGTAACGAATAAGTTTAATTCGGGTATGAACAATATACAAAAGAAAAAACCTGTGAAGTGAATATTAAATACAAAAAATTGGATTGTTTGCTGAAGTTCTACATATTTCTGAGATAACCCTTGAAGGGGAATCTGCAAAATGGTAATACATTACTAGTGAATATATCAGTAAACTCTTTCTGAGAAACATTTGATAAGCCCAGCGATCTGAAACATCTGATGAAGAAAAATACGGAGAGTTTTCAGAAAATGACCATCATATTTAAAAATATGATAATTAAGTCATATTAAGGTACAGAATGTATTAAATTATATACAGTGCTTTCATGATGAAAGGAACAAATTCATTAAAAAATTAGGTTTCTATTTCATGTTAAAATCCTCGGACAGGTCGATTGGTATTTTTATTTGGGCAATTTTCGCAATAAAAATTTTGTATACAGGGTGTCTCATTCAAGAGCTATGGCTTTGTCATTAGTTTTTTTAAAGGTAATACCCTGTATATTATTTCACTTTACAATTCTACGATAAATTCTTATCACTTTTTGTGAACATACCATATGCCTCAACTTGATGGATTCCCAGATTATAACGGAGATAGTGGATCACCTGGAGATTTAAAATGTGGATTAAAAGTACAAAAAAAAATTTAGGTAAACATTGTCATTAAATCTGAAGAATGAAATTTCACATTTACCATCTGAATTCATTCACTGGTGCTGTATAGTCCGCAGTTTTCACGTTTTTAACGCTCCAGGCACTACACTACTTCATTGTTTAAGAAAATGCAATTACTTGAGAGAGAACGTATTGAAGTACTTATGATGATTGGTTTTGGAGATAGGGTGCGTTCACAACAAGAAGTCTGCAATCTATTCAATGAAAATCATCCTGATCGTCCGCCAATTACTAGATCGACAGTCAGCAAAATTGAATCAAAATTCAGGAGATACGGCCACGTTAGAAATTTACCTAAAGGAAGACCACCGAGAGTATCTGAAGAAACAGTGCTGAACGTTCTACTAGAAACCCAAGATAACCCTCATACATCCATTACTACAATTTCCAATAATTTCAATTTATCGGACGGAGAGGTCCGATTGAGTGGCCGCCAAGATCACCGGACATAACGCCATTGGATTTTTTCTTATGGGGTTATTTGAAGTCTAAAGTTTATTTGAATAGACCAAATAATATTGATGATCTAAAAGAAAGAATCAGGCAGGAAATAAGACTTATCAGTCCAGAAGTAATTGAAAATGTGCAACGGGAAACATTGAATCGACTTCAAAAATGTCTCGAAGTAAACGGACAACAGATTGAACATATGTAAAAATTAAATTAGTAATTACATTTGTGTGTTTTCATATCGTACCTCTCATTATCCACTATCTCCGTTTCTGGCAATCCATCGAGTTGAGGCATATGGTATGTTCACAAAAAGTGATAAGAATTTATCGTAGAATTGTAAAGTGAAATAATATACAGGGTATTACCTTTAAAAAAACTAATGACAAAGCCATAGCTCTTGAATGAGACACCCTGTATACAAAATTTTTATTGAGAAAAATGCCCAAATAAAAATACTAATCGACCTGTCCGAGGATTTTAACATGAAATAGAAACCTAATTTTTTAATGAATTTGTTCCTTTCATCACGAAAGCACTGTATATCAATTTACTGACTAACTTAGGTTAACTAAAAATTTGTCTTCATTTTTCCAGCACTTTGTGACAACTGCTATCCTGCGAAGAAAATGCAATGACCATTTCTTCAATGAAGCTTAAGTTTTTTCAAAAACAACATAAAGGTTGGCGATTCACTTTTTCGGGATGAAAAGAGACAATAATATATTATCATTTATGACAGATCTTATGTGAGGTAAGACAATCAATAGCTGAAAATCTCCCAACTCGCTTTGAGTAAATAACAAGTTTTTTTAGATTATATTCATTTTACAAGAAATGAAAATGTTTTGTTATCACTTGTAATTAACAATTTTGATTAAATTAACTTATTGATGTGTCTGATCTTAAATGAAATATTTTTTAAATATATTTATTATTTTCTGTAGTTACCATGGATATAGATGAAGATGAATTCTCAAGTATTGGATCTAAACAGTTTTTTATCCTTCACAAGCTCGTCAATGAAGAAGTTCAAAGGAGAAGGGGAATAAAGCTTTGTAGTAAAGGCAAAACAGAATTCAAGACCTGAAGCGAGCATCGTCATCTCCTGAAATTTCTTGTAACTGTGTATCACATTTTCAAGAAATTTAGATGGCATACTTTTTTCATAGACCTATATTAATGTTAAAGTCAAATAAGATCAAATTAACAATTTTGAGTGTTAACATTTGAAAAAAAATTATTTTTGGCAGTTCTCTCAATTTCATTTTCATCTTAGTTTTTGGTACTAATAGTAATCTTTTAAAGTAATTTCAACAGAAAAAAACACAAATTGAATAATGAGGACTTTCTCATTGGAAAACTTGAAAATTATTTACGGACTTGAATACGTAATTTTTGACTTAAAAAATTAAATATTTTAAAAACGGTATTATCATGCTAGACACAATCTGCTTAGAATCATGCCCAAAATCCAAAAACTTAATAATATATAGGATGTTTTTTATAAATAAACAAGTTGACACCCACTTCCGGTGTACCCGGAAATGCCCGTCTTATTTAGGTTAATCTTATCGAAATTAGTCTATTGTTAAATTTCCAAAATTGTTCTAGTTTTACTTTACCATATATAGTTGGACAATATTTCCGGTGGGACACCAGATTATATATATATATATATATATATATATATATATATATATATATATATATATATATATATATATATATATATATATATATATATATATATATATATATATATATATATATATATATATATATATATATATATATATATATATATATATATATATATATAATTATGTATGTGTGTGTGCGTGTGTTTATATTTATATTGTAATTTTAGTTTTGATTATATGTCCAATTATATAGTTAATTTAGCAAAGATATTTCATGTAAAAAATTCGAAAATAAATGATAAAAATTGCCATTATTATTGTATGTCAAATTGAGTGAATGAGTTATATACCTAGCAATATTACCATTAATGTTAACAATAAAATTTGTTTGAAATATATGGTTCTTGTGTAACTGAATTTTTATTAAAAATATGTCATGTTACTTAGTAGAAGAAAGAGACACTTTGCTGAGCTATTTGCTTTCAAAATTGGTATTCTGCTGCTCAACAGAAAAAAAAATTATTTTCATTCATGCTGAATTCTCAAAGACAATTACTTTACAGTTTTTTCGTAATCCCATACTGTTATTTTGATTTAACGGTATTCAGATGACAATTGAAAAGTCAGTGTTAACGGCCGCCGGCCGTTAAGAAATCACTTGTTCAAATATTTATTTCAAAACATCATTCTGCTTACAATAACAACATTGTAATCTTGGTATACAGCGAGTTGGGAGAATAAACCTATGATTTTCATTTCGCATAGGCTAATAATACATCTTCATTAACCACCTTTACATTCTTGCTTTTACGCCACATTTCAAAATTTTCATATTCTTTTTGATATCGCTCTTGAGTTATTTTCGGCAGTTAATCAACACTCGCTGCACTGCACATGATTCTCCCAATATTTCTAAAGGAATTTGATTTTGATCCTTAATTTCATCAATTTCATCCATGGTCGTCGTTAAAGCGAACTTGAGATTACAAAAAACTGACGTTGTTTATAAAACTGTCAAACTGTTCCATGACAACAGAGTGCACGACGTTGGGATTTTTCTTTAGAATTGCGAGGTACGGGGTTTTTTCTTTCTTCGGAATCAAAATATAATCTTTCAACGGGATTACGAAAAAATTTTAACGACACACGGCCGATACGCAAATAACGGATTCGGTTAGTTATGATCCTCGGCTGCGCCTCGGATTACAATATCCAACCTCATATGCTACATATCGACCTTGTTACGTTAGGAAATAAGACTTATCAGTCCAGAAGTAATTGAAAATGTGCAACGGGAAACATTGAATCGACTTCAAAAATGTCTCGAAGTAAACGGACAACAGATTGAACATATGTAAAAATTAAATTAGTAATTACATTTGTGTGTTTTCATATCGTACCTCTCATTATCCACTATCTCCGTTTCTGGCAATCCATCGAGTTGAGGCATATGGTATGTTCACAAAAAGTGATAAGAATTTATCGTAGAATTGTAAAGTGAAATAATATACAGGGTATTACCTTTAAAAAAACTAATGACAAAGCCATAGCTCTTGAATGAGACACCCTGTATACAAAAATTTTATTGCGAAAAATGCCCAAATAAAAATACTAATCGACCTGTCCGAGGATTTTAACATGAAATAGAAACCTAATTTTTTAATGAATTTGTTCCTTTCATCATGAAAGCACTGTATATCAATTTACTGACTAACTTAGGTTAACTAAAAATTTGTCTTCATTTTTCCAGCACTTTGTGACAACTGCTATCCTGCGAAGAAAATGCAATGACCATTTCTTCAATGAAGCTTAAGTTTTTTCAAAAACAACATAAAGGTTGGCGATTCACTTTTTCGGGATGAAAAGAGACAATAATATATTATCATTTATGACAGATCTTATGTGAGGTAAGACAATCAATAGCTGAAAATCTCCCAACTCGCTTTGAGTAAATAACAAGTTTTTTTAGATTATATTCATTTTACAAGAAATGAAAATGTTTTGTTATCACTTGTAATTAACAATTTTGATTAAATTAACTTATTGATGTGTCTGATCTTAAATGAAATATTTTTTAAATATATTTATTATTTTCTGTAGTTACCATGGATATAGATGAAGATGAATTCTCAAGTATTGGATCTAAACAGTTTTTTATCCTTCACAAGCTCGTCAATGAAGAAGTTCAAAGGAGAAGGGGAATAAAGCTTTGTAGTAAAGGCAAAACAGAATTCAAGACCTGAAGCGAGCATCGTCATCTCCTGAAATTTCTTGTAACTGTGTATCACATTTTCAAGAAATTTAGATGGCATACTTTTTTCATAGACCTATATTAATGTTAAAGTCAAATAAGATCAAATTAACAATTTTGAGTGTTAACATTTGAAAAAAAATTATTTTTGGCAGTTCTCTCAATTTCATTTTCATCTTAGTTTTTGGTACTAATAGTAATCTTTTAAAGTAATTTCAACAGAAAAAAACACAAATTGAATAATGAGGACTTTCTCATTGGAAAACTTGAAAATTATTTACGGACTTGAATACGTAATTTTTGACTTAAAAAATTAAATATTTTAAAAAACGGTATTATCATGCTAGACACAATCTGCTTAGAATCATGCCCAAAATCGCAAAAAACTTAATAATATATAGGATGTTTTTATAAATAAACAAGTTGACACCCACTTCCGGTGTACCCGGAAATGCCCGTCTTATTTAGGTTAATCTTATCGAAATTAGTCTATTGTTAAATTTCCAAAATTGTTCTAGTTGTTTTACTTTACCATATATAGTTGGACAATATTTCCGGTGGGACACCAGATTATATATATATATATATATATATATATATATATATATATATATATATATATATATATATATATATATATATATATATATGTATATATATATATATTATGTATGTATATATATATAATATATATATAATATATATATATATATATATATATATACTATATATATAATTATGTATGTGTGTGTGCGTGTGTTTATATTTATATTGTAATTTTAGTTTTGATTATATGTCCAATTATATAGTTAATTTAGCAAAGATATTTCATGTAAAAAATTCGAAAATAAATAATAAAAATTGCCATTATTATTGTATGTCAAATTGAGTGAATGAGTTATATACCTAGCAATATTACCATTAATGTTAACAATAAAATTTGTTTGAAATATATGGTTCTTGTGTAACTGAATTTTTATTAAAAATATGTCATGTTACTTAGTAGAAGAAAGAGACACATTGCTGAGCTATTTGCTTTCAAATTTGGTATTTTGCTGCTCAAAAGAAAAAAAATTTATTTTCATTCATGCTGACTTCTCAAAGGACAATTACTTTACAGTTTTTTCGTAATCCCATACTGTTATTTTTGATTTAACGGTATTCAGATGACAATTGAAAAGTCAGTGTTAACGGCCGCCGGCCGTTAAGAAATCACTTGTTCAAATATTTATTTCAAAACATCATTCTGCTTACAATAACAACATTGTAATCTTGGTATACAGCGAGTTGGGAGAATAAACCTATGATTTTCATTTCGCATAGGCTAATAATACATCTTCATTAACCACCTTTACATTCTTGCTTTTACGCCACATTTCAAAATTTTCATATTCTTTTTGATATCGCTCTTGAGTTATTTTCGGCAGTTAATCAACACTCGCTGCACTGCACATGATTCTCCCAATATTTCTAAAGGAATTTGATTTTGATCCTTAATTTCATCAATTTCATCCATGGTCGTCGTTAAAGCGAACTTGAGATTACAAAAAACTGACGTTGTTTATAAAACTGTCAAACTGTTCCATGACAACAGAGTGCACGACGTTGGGATTTTTCTTTAGAATTGCGAGGTACGGGGTTTTTTCTTTCTTCGGAATCAAAATATAATCTTTCAACGGGATTACGAAAAAATTTTAACGACACACGGCCGATACGCAAATAACGGATTCGGTTAGTTATGATCCTCGGCTGCGCCTCGGATTACAATATCCAACCTCATATGCTACATATCGACCTTGTTACGTTAGGAAATAAGACTTATCAGTCCAGAAGTAATTGAAAATGTGCAACGGGAAACATTGAATCGACTTCAAAAATGTCTCGAAGTAAACGGACAACAGATTGAACATATGTAAAAATTAAATTAGTAATTACATTTGTGTGTTTTCATATCGTACCTCTCATTATCCACTATCTCCGTTTCTGGCAATCCATCGAGTTGAGGCATATGGTATGTTCACAAAAAGTGATAAGAATTTATCGTAGAATTGTAAAGTGAAATAATATACAGGGTATTACCTTTAAAAAAACTAATGACAAAGCCATAGCTCTTGAATGAGACACCCTGTATACAAAATTTTTATTGCGAAAAATGCCCAAATAAAAATACTAATCGACCTGTCCGAGGATTTTAACATGAAATAGAAACCTAATTTTTTAATGAATTTGTTCCTTTCATCATGAAAGCACTGTATATCAATTTACTGACTAACTTAGGTTAACTAAAAATTTGTCTTCATTTTTCCAGCACTTTGTGACAACTGCTATCCTGCGAAGAAAATGCAATGACCATTTCTTCAATGAAGCTTAAGTTTTTTCAAAAACAACATAAAGGTTGGCGATTCACTTTTTCGGGATGAAAAGAGACAATAATATATTATCATTTATGACAGATCTTATGTGAGGTAAGACAATCAATAGCTGAAAATCTCCCAACTCGCTTTGAGTAAATAACAAGTTTTTTTAGATTATATTCATTTTACAAGAAATGAAAATGTTTTGTTATCACTTGTAATTAACAATTTTGATTAAATTAACTTATTGATGTGACTGTTCTTAAATGAAATATTTTTTAAATATATTTATTATTTTCTGTAGTTACCATGGATATAGATGAAGATGAATTCTCAAGTATTGGATCTAAACAGTTTTTTATCCTTCACAAGCTCGTCAATGAAGAAGTTCAAAGGAGAAGGGGAATAAAGCTTTGTAGTAAAGGCAAAACAGAATTCAAGACCTGAAGCGAGCATCGTCATCTCCTGAAATTTCTTGTAACTGTGTATCACATTTTCAAGAAATTTAGATGGCATACTTTTTTCATAGACCTATATTAATGTTAAAGTCAAATAAGATCAAATTAACAATTTTGAGTGTTAACATTTGAAAAAAAATTATTTTTGGCAGTTCTCTCAATTTCATTTTCATCTTAGTTTTTGGTACTAATAGTAATCTTTTAAAGTAATTTCAACAGAAAAAAACACAAATTGAATAATGAGGACTTTCTCATTGGAAAACTTGAAAATTATTTACGGACTTGAATACGTAATTTTTGACTTAAAAAATTAAATATTTTAAAAACGGTATTATCATGCTAGACACAATCTGCTTAGAATCATGCCCAAAATCCAAAAACTTAATAATATATAGGATGTTTTTTATAAATAAACAAGTTGACACCCACTTCCGGTGTACCCGGAAATGCCCGTCTTATTTAGGTTAATCTTATCGAAATTAGTCTATTGTTAAATTTCCAAAATTGTTCTAGTTTTACTTTCCCATATATAGTTGGACAATATTTCCGGTGGGACACCAGATTATATATATATATATATATATATATATATATATATATATATATATATATATATATATATATATATATATATATATATATATATATATATATATATATATATATATATATATATATATATATATATATATATATATATATATATATATATATATATATATATATATATATATAATTATGTATGTGTGTGTGCGTGTGTTTATATTTATATTGTAATTTTAGTTTTGATTATATGTCTATTTATATAGTTAATTTAGCAAAGATATTTCATGTAAAAAATTCGAAAATAAATGATAAAAATTGCCATTATTATTGTATGTCAAATTGAGTGAATGAGTTATATACCTAGCAATATTACCATTAATGTTAACAATAAAATTTGTTTGAAATATATGGTTCTTGTGTAACTGAATTTTTATTAAAAATATGTCATGTTACTTAGTAGAAGAAAGAGACACTTTGCTGAGCTATTTGCTTTCAAAATTGGTATTCTGCTGCTCAACAGAAAAAAAAATTATTTTCATTCATGCTGAATTCTCAAAGACAATTACTTTACAGTTTTTTCGTAATCCCATACTGTTATTTTGATTTAACGGTATTCAGATGACAATTGAAAAGTCAGTGTTAACGGCCGCCGGCCGTTAAGAAATCACTTGTTCAAATATTTATTTCAAAACATCATTCTGCTTACAATAACAACATTGTAATCTTGGTATACAGCGAGTTGGGAGAATAAACCTATGATTTTCATTTCGCATAGGCTAATAATACATCTTCATTAACCACCTTTACATTCTTGCTTTTACGCCACATTTCAAAATTTTCATATTCTTTTTGATATCGCTCTTGAGTTATTTTCGGCAGTTAATCAACACTCGCTGCACTGCACATGATTCTCCCAATATTTCTAAAGGAATTTGATTTTGATCCTTAATTTCATCAATTTCATCCATGGTCGTCGTTAAAGCGAACTTGAGATTACAAAAAACTGACGTTGTTTATAAAACTGTCAAACTGTTCCATGACAACAGAGTGCACGACGTTGGGATTTTTCTTTAGAATTGCGAGGTACGGGGTTTTTTCTTTCTTCGGAATCAAAATATAATCTTTCAACGGGATTACGAAAAAATTTTAACGACACACGGCCGATACGCAAATAACGGATTCGGTTAGTTATGATCCTCGGCTGCGCCTCGGATTACAATATCCAACCTCATATGCTACATATCGACCTTGTTACGTTAATAACTATAACAGTTGGTTTAAAAACTTCCCAGATTTTCCACTTGATTATGTCAAAACTATATACATTGCCAGAAAATTTGAAACATACTTTTTCACAAGATAATGAAGTTCAATTTCATGACATTTTCTTAGAGATTCAAAATGTTAGGTGAAATACAATCTATTCAATTCAAATTAATAATAACAGTTTTTTCATAACAAAAATATCTCTATAAAACGAGTGCAAAATCAAGTTTTTTATCATAAAAGTATATTGTAATAATTATGAATATATTTAGCAAACCAGTTTCCAACATATATCATTCGTAATACATTTAAACTATAAACGAAAAACTACATACTTAACTATGAAGATTCTAAACTAAATACGTTCAGGTACAGTATAAAGTAGGAATACAATGTTACAGGAAGGCTCATACTATTGTCTTATTGCATTTCAAGATTTCTTTGTCATTTATAGTACCCTGCAGTAGTAAACAATTGACAAAATCCAATAGAGATAATGTTTTCACTTAATGTCAAAGAGAACCATCACCGTAATTACCGTTTAGGTATGAGGAAGTCAACATCTTTACTTTTTTAATTGTTGGTCAATATCTCTTTCATTCAAACCATTTTCGAAGTCATTTAGGTGTTGTATAAATATCAATATCCAAAGTTTAAAATACTGAGAGACCGAGACAATCATCCTAGTGTTCCTACAAGTTTATAAGTCATAAGGTAGATCCAGGCGTCGAACCTAGGGGTCGAATGACCTGCCATGAGCTTATCACAAGTGACCCCATAGCGTAAATAATTCACTTATAGTATAGAATACTTAATGAGCAAATGCTGGACCATTACCATACTATGAAAAATATTTCCTCATATCTACGTTTTCCATAAATCATTCGGTCATTAAGCACTTGTGTATACAATTGTATTCTATGATAAGACTGAAGGAGTTCCACCCCATGACTCAAGCAGCTTACTCCTCACACATACTTGAGGGAGTAATGAATCCTTTTGTTAACACCCGGACAGTTGTGTAATTTTGTGGTTGTAAATTAAAGTTATTGGTGCAGATGTTTTTGATATTACGTTACCCAATGAGCTTTTTGTCAAAATATATAACCTGTATATTTTGGCATAATGTTTCTTCGAAGAAAAAAATTGCAACTATCACACTTGTGGTCTAAAACGATTAATTTATGAGCTACAGGTACTTCACTATCCTTTGTCCCACGACGATTATGGCTATAACGTCTGAAACGAGCAATTGCCAAATTATTGGAGTTTAGGGTCATTGGGCAGTCTATTTTTTTGTGGTAACATCTTCATCGACAATATCATTTTGTATATGTTATAAATATACCTATATAGGCGCGGATCCAGGCCCGACTTTTGGGATGGGAACTTTTAAATATTCAAAAGGTAATGGTATTTTGGACGGACCGGAATTCGGTCCCGCTGACCTGACTTTTTCTAACCTTACTAACCTAAGGTCCCTGTGAGCAGGTAGTCCCTTCCGCAGGTAGCGGCACCGAATTCCGAAACACCGGGTATTTTGGGCAATGGTGAATCGAGTAGCTTCCAGTCAAAAAATTAGGTGGGGCCCGGGCCATTGGGGGGGCCCCTGGATCCGCGCCTGTTCCTATGTATATATACATATATATATATATATATATATATATATATATATATATATATATATATATATATATATATATATATATATATATATAGGTAATTATTATGATTATCGTACAAATGATTGTCTCTGGATAAACGAATGTGTAAAACTACTAATTCAGCTGTTATATATTGTTACCAAACAAAAATTATCATATGCAAGAAGATAATATGAGTACTTTGATTGAATTTTACAAAGTGTTGAAGATTTTTCTATGAAATACTCAAACTCATCTTCAAGTGCTTCTAGGAAAAAGCAGGTAAGGAAGGTAAGGAAATTCATTGTTGTAAATTAAGGATTGGGAGAAATAAGTTCAGGGGGCGGTCCATCAATTTCAAATATATAGATTCGGAAGAGTTGAATATTTTCATTTGATTATTCAGTGTGTCATCTGTTGACTAGTGATAAGATTGTGGTTTTCCAGTGCAGAAGATTTTGCTCCATGAGAATAAATTCAATTTAATTGAAAATAATTGCTATGGATAATTTCATCGCTGTGAAGTCATCAGTTAACATTGTAAGTGAACTTATTTCTATATATTAAAATACTTTTGGGAGCTGTGAAATGTAAATATGAAAATGTTTATATATATATATATATATATATATATATATATATATATATATATATATATATATATATATATATATATATATATATATATATATATATATATATATATATATATATATATATATATATATATATATATATATATATATATATATATATATATATATATATATATATATATATATATATATATATATATATATATATATATATATATATATATATATATATATATATGAATATATATATATATATATATATATATATATATATATATATATATACTTACTTGGTTTTTCCTAGCAATAACAGGCAATTTGAGTTCGAAAAAGGAATTTATTGAACAGTTTACTTTTCTCATGAAGTTTCATGAGTTCAAAAGTTTTGAGAAAAATAAGAATTTTATTACGAAATATAAGCTGTTCAATAAATTCGTTTTTCTCACTCAAATGGCCTGTTATTCCTGAGAAAATAAGAGTGAATAACAATACAACTCAGGCAAGAATAACTAAAATATATATTTATTTTAATTTCTCTTGCCTATGTTATATTGATACTTATTTGTCTTTTTTTAAACAATATTACACTGTATTGAAATATATATATATATATATATATATATATATATATATATATATATATATATATATATATATATATATATATACCGGGTATCCACGGAAGGTGGCTCGCCCCTACAACTTTTTTGTTTTCGGAGATAATTAAATGAAATTTACAGGATCTGTTTAATGCATAAAACTGCATTCTTTGACAAGTAACTCATCTTCATGCAACTTCCGGTTTCACCGGAAGTGACATAAACTTTCGATTTTTAAATGGGATACCTGGTATATTTTCAATTTTTTGTCTCCATATGACATCTAAAATATGACCATGTATCATTTGCTTTTGTAGCCGTTGTTCAATTTTTTTTTCGAAATAAATTTTTATTCTAGAGGGCTATAGATGCGTTCAAATAAATAATTTCGGTTCTAAAATGGCCTTGTTTACCTTCCTGAGACGTAGATTTGTGGGCGTGGCTTCGGACTTATTTTGTTTCAGTTGTGTTGGTCACAGGCTACTCGATGATTTCAAATGCTATTTTAATCTCAATAAGATACTTCATTTAAAGAAAGTTCTAAGGTTATGGGATTTCAGGTTTTTATCGAAAGTTTTCTTTCAACCTAATACCTAGAGTGCGGTATCAAATTAATCGTAATAAAATTATCTTTTTTTTTATCAGACGTGCCACCATGTTGCCAATTGAAAAAAATTAGTAATAAAAGTTTTAAAATTAAACTTCACATAGCTGGAACATTTTGATCGAAAACAGTGAAGTTGTATTTTAACATACATTTTAGGACCAAAATTAGTTATTTGAACGTATCCATAGCCCTCTAGAATAAAAATTTATTTCGAAAAAAAAATAAAAAAACGGTTACAAAAATAACAAATGATACATGGTTGTATTTTAAATGTTATATGGAGACAAAAAACTGAAAATATACCCAGTGTCTCATTTGAAAATTGAAAGTTAATGTCACTTCCGGTGAAACCAGAAGTTGCATGAAGTTGAGTTACTTGTCAAAAAATGCAGTTTCATGCATCAAACATATCCTCTAAACTTTATTTCATTTTCTCCGAAAACAAAAAAGTTATAGGGGCGAGCCACTTTCCGTGGACAACCGGTATATATATATATATATATATATATATATATATATATATATATATATATATATATATAAATATATATATATATATATATATATATATATATATATATATATATATATATATATATATATATATATATATATATATATATAGTTCTAGTAATGAATAATTTTTCAACTTGAAAAGAATAATTGGTAAGAATAAATGATAAATTTTGTAAAATCTTAATGAAATATCGGATATTTTATGATACTTATTCAATTAAACTAATTTTTGACCTCAAACAACTCAATAATAATTTTTTTTTATGATAATCATTAATTTTTAGATTTTTAATTTTCAAATTATAAGCGCAGATGTTTTCGGTAAGTTTTGAAACTACGAACTTTATTTATACTGACGTATTATTTCAGAAGTCTGCTCTTTCTTATCTGAACAAGAAAATATTGACTTTTGAATTAATAAATTATCTTCTATATAAAATATGATAGTTGATCATAATGAAAATATAGAATATTTAAATTTACTAGGTTTAATATCATACAATATAATTTAATTATGATTAGATTATCGTTTCACTAAATATAAAATTTCATTTTATAATTTTCTTTTCTTTGAAAAAGCGGATGAATGAAATTTTTTCCTTCAAATTCAAATTATTGAATTTACATTTTCATTTCAATTAAAAGGATAATTTAAATATCATAATTACTTATAATTTCTGGAAAGTAATTTTGAGTATATACTCTAGAAATACTAACATCAATCCCGAATGTTTATAATGAATATCTTCAATTTTCTTGAGCCTTCATAAGCAGATATCACAATTTGTAATGACCCGATAGATGCCTGTCGTCTCAACGAAATTATAGTTCATATCTTAATTAATCATTAATATTATTCACTTGCTTGTATACAAAATGCTTGCACATTCCATCATCTTAGATATTTCAGAAGCACATTGAATACATCTACACAAATAGAAGAAAAATAGGTAAAATTGTAATTAATAGGTAATCATTATTTAACTAAGGTTGCTGAAGTATCATTGTAATTCCAAAAATAATGTGGGGGTTTTCTCCACTATAATTTTGTTATTAAAAAAATTGTGATGAAAAAAATTCGTATTTTTAGGTTTGTAAAAGTGGTGCTAAGGTATGGAAGAAAATTTGCCAGAAAAAAAAGATTAATCCCAGAGTAAGTTTTCGGGCGGATAAAGTAAGATATATCAGCCAAAGTCCCACAGAATTCCTAGATAACCCTCAAGAGTTCACCAAAAGGTTGACAATAAATCATCAAAATGATGATACCACCCAAAAGAAGACTTGTGAAGAGATCCACGAACCCAAAATTGAATTTCAGAAAACTGAGGACAATGAATGTGAAGAGATATTTGAAAATCACGAAGTGGAATTGTTGGAATCGGAGAAATCATTATCAAAATTGGAAACTGCAAGTACTGATCAAAATACGAAGTGTGTTTCTATGTCGTATGACCTAGATAACAAAATTGAAGACAGAAATGCGGCCCTAGACCAAAACAGAAGAAAATCTGGTTTAAACAGATCATTTGTGCAAAATACTCACAGGTCTTTGGATGATGGAGAACCAGAACTCATTAGACATACAGCCGAAAATATTATACAGCCAAAGATTATTGTCAGCCTTAATGAGGCTTTCAGAAGTCGAAGGTCTCCTTTGTTCACACCAATTTGCACAAGTGCAGAAGAACAGCTTGTTGGATGTGCTGACAATTCTAACAACTCGAGCATATTTGAAAGTGATTCCACGATGTATCCTATTTCTTGCGGATCAACTGAACAACTAGATATTAGTTTCTCATCTTCATATGGATCTGAGGATTCGATTTCAGAGCTTTTATCAGAGTATGGAGACCTAGATGAATCTACTGCCGACGAATCAGATACTGTAAGTTTACAACAATACTATTATTTATATATTTATAACTTTAATGGTTTTCAATTCAATATGTAGTGATTTCAATTATCTTGAAAGAAATGATTGACTTTTAAATATAAATAACTCTATTTTCTTTTCAGCACTTCGCGATATTTGTTTTCCTGAGGAAAAAATGCAATGAACATTTCTTCAATATGAAGGAGGTCTCCAGAAAGCTGAAAGTTTTGAGGAATAAAAAAGATAATAACGTTGCAGATGAACTTTTACAGGCTGAAAGGGAACTTCTTCTATGGAGTAAGATACTCAATGTTAAATATGCCGATGATAACAATTTTCTTTCAAATTAAATTTTATTTGTTGTTATGGAGTCATAAACTGAGAAAATCATTATAATCATCAACTTCGATTTACACCGATCTTTTCGAATACTACATTCTCCTATGAACTCTGTGCAGTTCACGAATAAAAATTTTTATCCATTCATTTATTCTAGAAATTGAAATACTCGTTCTTCATATATTCAACACTTACCGGTCGTACATTCTTCAATGACCTTATGTGGTTTACAATATCTGTTAACTCTTTCATATTTACCGCTGATTAATAATTATTTTCTTTGTTCATTATTAACCTTGTCATTTTATTCTATATTTGGTCTAATTCTATTCAGAAATTCAATATAATACTTCGGGAAATATTATGCGAATAGAATACTTTCTTCGATCACTCAATTACTTTACAACCGACCAATTAATTATCAACAATGACTTTATTTGAATAATAACGTCTAATAAAATTTTTGGTTAAAATTAAATACCAAGTTCCATTATAATACATTTTTTTTTTCAGGTGAATGTTATATAAACTGCATTTTGAATATGACGAATTGCAATTACACACTTAGGGAGAACATTTTCAATGATAATGCTACTATTACTATTTCCACTATAAAGATTCCCTTGAAAATTAGATCAAGCAAAGACTCTAAAAGTTACTTCATTTGCATTGCTAGGTCAGATAAGACTGTCCTTGCAACAAAATGTATCCAACCGCAGGAATCAGATGGTCAACTTTACCTTATATTTGAAGACGTGTTAATATTCGAAAAAGTTGAGAAAAGTTTTCGTATTGACCTCAATATATACGAATTCAAAAACAGCGAAAGGAAAACAATATTTAAGGTGAGGTACAAACATTTACATTTACACTTTACCCACTCTTACTTCACACTCGAGTGATCTATATATATATATATATATATATATATATATATATATATATATATATATATATATATATATATATATATATATATATATATATATATATTACGGCTGAAAAGGTGTAACTTCGTTTGGGCAAGTCACGCCCATTTAGGACACTTCAAACAATAAACGTTATTCAACCATATAGAATATGAAAAGGTATATGTACAATAGTCCGGCGATAATAGAAATTTTTCTATTAGTTATACAATAGTTAATTAATTAGGTGCTTGAACATGAAAATTGTGATAACTGTTCAAGTATATATCTGAGATTTTTTCATTCTTGGAGCTATTGAAGTAAATCCCTGTCGAAAAAATAAAAAATTTCAATTTTTCAGTTTTTTATTAACAATTTACGTTTTTGCAAAATCAAAATGAAATTTGTTTTATGAATTTAATGGTTTTTTATCGGAAGCTACATGGAAATGGTTGTTTTCAATGTTCATCTCCTATTGTTTGAAAAATTGTTATAAATAAATGCCTTGTTTATAAGAGAATCAGGAAATAAAAGTTATGATTAGGGTGTTGAATTTTGCAAATAAGTAAATTGTTAGTAAAAAACTAAAAAATTCAATTTTTTAACGTAGATCTATTCTGAAGTCTTTCGAAACTAGTTCCAAGAAAGGAAAAAAATATCAGATTTATAATTTAACAGTTAACACACATGCAATATTCTTGTTCAAGCAGAAAAAAATATTGCATAACTAATGCGCGAAAAATAGCGATAAAAATTCGATGTCGCTGGATTATTGTTCATTTGCCTATCCAGTAAGAACCTGAAATTTTTCATTCCTTAATTTCCATATTTGATATAGTTAAATAATGTTTATTGTTAAAGTGTCCCAAATGGGCAAGCCAGATTACCTGTTTTCGACCGTATTTTTACCCCTCTGAGAAAATTATAAATATTTATCATACAGTTCCGGGAGTTAAGAATTTTTTATAGGAAATTTTCTCCTCTTTTTGTATCTTTATTTAGAGTCAAAATATCTAATAGGAGTACGTGGAGATTTTGGTTGACTTCTTCCTTTCGAAATGAAAATTTTCCATTAGAGCCATTTGAACTTTTCAAACACTTTTTTGCTCATAGTGACCGATTAAACTTACTAATTGAACATTGAATAAAATATGGTCAAAACTACTAGTAACTTTATACTGTTAAAATTATGTCAATTTCTGATTGGTCGGCCTGTTCGAAGCACGGAAATTATACAATACTCAATTGCACAGCCGTCGCAAAAACATATCTAGGTGATTTTTTTATAATTGCACATACATATAGCAGAAGAGGTGTTAGTACTCAGTAAATTGCATGTAGAGGTACTTAAATACGTACATAGATACGAAGACTTTTATTCAGTTCTATAATAATTATCGTAGGCTCATGGGGGGGGATTGATCCCCTTGATCCCCCCCTATCTACGCCACTGTATATATATATATATATATATATATATATATATATATATATATATATATATATATATATATATATATATATATATATATATATATATATATATATATATATATATATATATAGTCAAACTCGCATATAGCGAACGCTCGAATATAGCGATCTATTTTCTTCATCAAATATTGAGATATATTATCGACTACAACGAACTATAGAAGATCTTTCGTCACTTTTTTCCTCGCGTTTTTATGACGTTTGCAAGGGGTATTGAGTAAGGGTATGCCTTGATTTTTCACGATGACGGAATAAAAATCGGTGTAATGAATTTAAGTCAAAAAATTGATATAATCGATAAACTCCAATATGAGGTAGCAAATACTGCAATCTGTAGGGAATATAAACATAGAGATATTACAGATAGAGGCGACAAGCCATAGGCCGCTCTGTAAGTAGCAACGTCAGTCTCGAAACTTAGTGGGAGCGAAAGAGAGAGACGATCGCAGGGTTTTTCTGTCCTTGTCTTTGCGTACCACGTGTGTTATTATTAGAGAGAGACAGCCTAACCTTCAGATTCTCTCTCTCCCTCACCCGAGCTAACAAGTTTCAGACTGGCTTGTCGCCTCTATCTGTAATATCTCTATGAATATAAATCGTCAAGGTCAACTGTTTCAACGATTTGGGCCAACAGAGAAAAATATATCAAAATTCACGCACCTTTAATAAAAACTACGAGGAACGTCAAAGCCAAATATCGATCAGTCTCTTCTGAAATGGTTTTCTTTAAAAAGTCAAAACGTTCCTATTTCTGGATTAAATGGAAGACGAAAATCAAAATGAGTTTTCATCAGATCCTTTAGCTTTGGATGTTTAAACGCTCAACATTATGAATAAGTTTGTCCGCTGTGATAATATGGAGAAAATTTGTATTCAAGCAGTAGGATTACTTCAAACTGAAATTCAGAAATCTATTTTAGTATTAGTATATTACTGATTTTTTTCCACATACTACTCAAGTGATATTTATAAAAAAGGAGGCTCCGTGGCTGAGCGGTATAGGTAACGCTATGCCGTCTTCGTTGACGGAGTTGGTGGGTTCGATTCCCACCGTGTTCTTGGGTGTTTGTATGCGTTCTGAGATTTTAGTGGTTCCCCTCATTTAGTATTTGATGGCCAAATGTCCAGTGTTGACGAAGCCAAATTGTACGGAGGACGGGCATGTGAGAGGGCACACCCCTCCTCTTTAAAAAAATTTATAAAAAACTTTTGTAGCTTTTTTACATTAAAATGTGTTTTATTCAGACCTCCCGTTTGAAAAGTAGGCTTAATGCACACTAAGCTACTATAGGTATATTACGTATATACAACTTTCAAGTTACAAATAATTGCGTTATTCGAATACAATTTCTCACTTACGATATCGAGGAAATGAAAATAAATTGAAATAATTAGTAAATAAGCATATTCTGGCAAGAATCTAGAAATTTATGTGTTAAAAGAAAGAAGTCCCTATTTTGTGCATACCTATTTATAGGGCCGGAAGGGCCGTGACGAATTTGTACAATATAATACAAAGCAAATAAAAGTTAAAGTGATAAATCTTTTTTTCAATTTGAAGTTTGCAAATTGCTATTTTTTAGTACAGCTAATATCAAAGTAACTTATCATTTGGTTATTAATGAATTATTCTTCAATATGTATAGAATATATTGTATGTTAGATCCTCCATTTTCTGAACTCAAAACTTTCTCAATTTTGTTACAGAGAGAAAAAGCTGATCATTCTGATGAAATTAAACACTATTCAAGTCACACACTAGGTGACAAAGGAAAGCATGGCCCCCTTCATTCTGCGTTCAAGCAATGTGGAAAATTTGAAATATCTCTGAAAAACATCCTAACAAATAGCATATACAATAATTTCCCATCATTATCTCTGAACAATAGAGCTGATATAACTAAAATTATCTCCAATTTGTTTATTAATTCCAGTAAGGGCGGTTTTCTTAATTTCGGACAGAAAGATTCTCGAGGTCAGGCGATAATTTGGAATTTGAAATATGTTCTGTTCGAAGAATCAGTACTTAAAATCTTCAACTCGAGAACTGAACTGGATGAGGAACCTCTGGTCACAATTGATCTCAGGAATCTTTCTTCTGAACTGATATGCCATAGCTGTCACTTAAAGTATTGTATTCAGTTGAATATTGTTCCTAGAGATGCCGAGCTTCAATTTAGGTTCATGTGTTCATACTTCTTCAGGGCTAAGACTAGTTCAGATTTCGAAAGTTGGTTAGAGCGTTTGAATAGGGTGATAAATGTACTCAAAAGGTGGAATATGCTAGAGTATATTGACTGATTTGAAATTAAATATAAGAATTAACTTCTTTGAAATTAAATATGAAAAATTGAATACAAGATTAGACTGATGTGAAAATAAATATGAGAATTGGTTGATTTGAAATTTAATGTGACAACTGACAGATTTGAAAATTAAATAAAACAATTAAGTTTAAGTAACAATTAAACGTAAGAAATCTTTTGTATATAATAACCGCGAGTGCTCTATGGTTGGTGACGCCTCTAGCTCTCAGATTTTCATCTTCTACTGTTTCAATGCCCACCTTTGAGCCCTCGTGGTTCCATGTTCTCTTGCTTTTGCCCAGAAGCTATACTTATATATTGTATAAATATTTGTAACTTTATTAATATAAACTTTTAAAGTTTATTTCAGTGAACTAATATATCACTCTCATTAGCATAATAAATTATTATTATATTTTTTTTATTATAAATATTGTTATTTTATTTACTTGTTATCCCATTATCCTTCTGAATCAAAATAGAAGTTATATATATATATATATATATATATATATATATATATATATATATATATATATATATATATATATGTATATATATATATATATATATAATACTTAATAATTTCGACCAATCTGTATAATATAGAAACGCTTTGTATTATCGGGAATGTGGTCTGTAGACTCAATAAACTCTTTGTCTTTTTTTCAACTCAATATTTCGTCATTTATTTTACAGCTTCATCAGGAGTACTGCAAAAAATTTTAAAAAATTAAAAACTTTAAAACCTTTACATTTTCACTATCTCTTATATAACTCTACACAATTAAAATGACATATACAATTTTAAAGCACATAACATTTGACACTTACAAGAATAGAGTTGGTCCTTAGTTGTAATATATCGGATGCATATATCTACCATCTCAACACAAATCTAAACCAACAATGAATTCCCTCTCACTGAAGACAACAAGACGAACACATGGCAACAATGCTACATTGATAAACGATTAGATTTAATTCAAAATATTTATATAGATTTCACTCAGTTGGTCTGTGTCTGATTTAAAATTCACTGTATTCACATCTTGACTTATGTGTACCATTTCCACAGTACTCCTGATGAAGCTGTAAAATAAATGGCGAAATATTGAGTTGAAAAAAAGACAAAGAGTTTATTGAGTCTACAGACCACATTCCCGATAATACAAAGCGTTTCTATATATATATATATATATATATATATATATATATATATATATATATATATATATATATATATATATATATATATATATATATATATATATATATATATATATAGATATATAGAAATATATATATCAAACTATGTTCACGGAAGAAACCGCGCGCGTCATTCCGTGAACCACGTTTTACAAATACTTCCGACCGCGGAAATATTTCTGAACATATATATATATATATATATATATATATGTTTTTGACAAATACATCTTCGAGTGATATAACAGATCCAGCTATAAATAAAAAACATTTAATGGTTATTTATGTACCAAGTGCGTTATAAAGATCCTAACGCCCGGAGAGTAACGCACGTGGTGCATACAAGATTTTATTTGTCACGAAAAAATTTTCTCCGCAAACGTCAAAAAATGACGACTTTTATTAACCTCATTTCTCAATGTTGAAGTTTGATTTCACAGATGGCATTTTGTTTTTACTTTTTTGTACGCCCGTGAGCGTACAAAAAAGTAAAAACAAAATGCCTTCATGGAAAAAATCGCATGTTTTATTCGGAGAAAAGCACTTTTTGTGGCTCGACTAAAATTGTCGGCCTCACTGCGTTCAGCTGACAAACATTTAGTCTCGCCACAAAAAGTATAACTTTTACTCCTAATAAAACAATATACTATTATTATAATGAAAAATCGATTATTAAATCGGTTCATTGCTCCTATACTTTCCATTTTCCTTCTAATAGTAGGCATGTCATCTGTTGATATTTTGACGTTTGTGAATATTTCTGTCATCATATTTAGTGAATGTCATTGCTGCTTTCTTTGTGTAGTCTTATAGAAATAATGGAATATGAATTTACTCAAGAATATCATAGAAAATGCAGCCAAAGCTGCGAATAATTCATTGCCGGAGAAATCCAGAATCGTATACGAATAAGGATTATGAAGTCTTCAATCAATGGAAGTTGCTTCATTTCTCCTCGTACAATTAGCGGGCATTATGATCCATAATGCCCGCTCATAACGCCCTAGGGCATAATGAGTGTTTTTATAGCAACCGTATATAAGATAAAATCAACAAATAATATACAAGTGAAATATTCTATATAAATCGAAAAACAGATTCGTTACTTAATATAGACTATAGAATATAGAGAGAACTCGTGTCTTGCTGCAAAAAAGCAGTAAAATAGTACATGCCTTAACCGGCTCCATAATCGATTGAATTGACATTTATATATATTATAATAATATACTACTATTATTTGAATTGGTTTATTTTGGTTCGTTTTTTTCTGGTGAGGGGGAGCGGGGGGTTGTCATTAGGCTTTCAAGAGGGATGCGTTTCCATCCCTGTCCCTTTCTAGCTATGGCAATGTTAACACAGTAAATTGAATTTTGCAATAATTTCATAATAATCAATTCAAAAACTTCAATAGTTATCTAAAATCTAAAAAATAATTACTATTTATCGTCAACATGAATTTCCAGCATAGGAAGGAATGGACAGACTTATCTGAAATCAGAGTATCTATTCGACAGGCAAATCCAATTCCTATACAAGAAAGATAGGAATAAAAAATTTCTATACTGCCTTTATTTCCCAGTGAGATACATCACTTTTTTGCAAACATTTGTTCGGTTCCGTTCTGGACAAAGGGCCCCGTGCATGTTAATGGCAATTAATGGAAACAAAAACCCGAAGAATGGAGGATATTTGCCGACAAAAACAATGAGAGATAAATACATCTAAATATCCAAGTTGGAAGTTGCAGCGGAACGCTTAGTCTCTGATTTAAATATTGTCTACATGTCTTTGCGTACCATAAGGGAATTTAAAAAAAAACCCGTCTGAAAAGAAACCCATTCCATACATTATATTTAAATGTTAGGCCACCGGCTCGCTGACGTCACATATCTATCAACGGTTGGGGTATTATTCCCCCTCAAATATATGGGATCTTGGAAACGAACTATATACGGCTTTATATGTTTTACATGCCGACAAATCCAACGTAGTCTGCAGAATAATTTAAGAAATTCCATGATCATTTCTAGTAGTTCCTTAGTTGCATATTTTCAGATATATTTATTCTGCACGACGTTTGGAAAATGGCCCAATATCTGATACTATCTAATATAAAATATTCTTGGTTAAATACATCCAAAAAGGCCGAGAAGGCGAATCTCGTATCAGCAAAATTTTTAAATAGATGAAGCTTGTTGATAAACAACATCGATTCACAAAAATGTTTTTTTTTTGATAGCAAATAAGGATAACCAAATATTATGCTAGTTTTTGATGAAATTATTTATTGAAATGCATTCAAATAATTAATTTAGTCATGGAGTTAACCGGATCTAGGTTCAAATCCGATATGTTTCATGATATGGCAGTTTTTTGGAAGACCAAATTGTTGATATACATTCAAGACTATTTATGAAGAAAATGGTCACCTAGTAAATTATTCACTTACACTTGTATAATCAATCTAGTATTTTTAAACGTCATATTTATAAAAAACAGAGAAAATATAACAATATTAGAATGATATCGAATAAAGACAGCTTCTTGATATTAAAATAATTGTTGACAACTCATATCCCAAAACCTATTTTTGATAAAAAAGCGTGAGCAGCAGAGCCTCGTTAATAAGGTCGTATTTTCCCCTTATTTTTGTTCTTTTTGACATACAAACCTCTGAGTCAATTAGAGGGGACTGTGGCGGTAGGCAAAATCTCCACAAGCTATTTCTAACCTCAAAAACATGATGATCATAGCATGGCGCTCCACTTACTATGGAGCCCCTGTAAGTGATTCGTTGAATCAATATTTTTCCGAACTCTGTATTGCTAGGAGTGGTTTCATTGAAAAGCCTTCAATATTGCCAAATTTAACACCATTGAGCTGTCTCTTTAGAAGATCCCCGCAACTGAATAGTGGTAGCATGTGGTGAAATAACCATATAGATATTTTAGATAAAGGCGACAAGCCAGCCTGAAACTTGTTAGCTCGGGTGAGGGAGAGAGAGAATCTGAAGGTTAGGCTGTCTCTCTCTAATAATAATACGCGTGGTACGCGTAGAGAAGGACAGAAAAAACATGCGATCGTCTCTCTATTTCGCCCCCACTGAGTTTCGAGACTAACGTTGCCACTTACAGAGCGGCCTATGACTTGTCGCCTCTATCTGTAATATCTCTATGGAAATAACACTTGAAATTTTGAACAAAAATTTTAGCTCGCAATTTGAATATCTTATTAATCAAAATTTGTTTTTTATTGATTCATTTTACATATCCTAAAAGGTTTTTAATATTCATTTCAACGTAGAACAAACATGTTTAGCATGATTGTAAATAAAATTGAAACACTTTTGCCACTTGACTCCCGTGCATTTAAGATTGTTGAAGGGTTTGCCACTCTGTTTAGGCGGATGACTCTTCTTCCATGAATTGGAGATCAAGAGACTACCCCTTCGGAAGCAAAATCGACCTGCGTAGAAGTATTGAAAATTTAAATTTGCTCTTCAACCATATTCAATAATAATTATTTACTAAAAAAATTATCTTTGGAAGACATTAACTGATACCTAGGAAGACGCTATATTTCATATATAATATTTTGAATTCATAGTTTAGTAAATATTTAGTACCCACATCCGTTAATTAAATAAATATTTTAATTGGAGTATACCGAAGTCATTGTTGTATATGAAATATTCAAAATGAAAATATCTATCGACATAACCTGTTCTGATATTAATGTCTTCGTAAAGTAAATGTCTAAATGGTAAAATCCATATGTTTCATTATAATTCACAGTGAAATTGAAACAATTTGTGATGTGATTTAATTGGAAAAAGGAAAACACTCTTACATAATGATGCTATTATATCTTTATTAACTCTTTTTGTGGGTTACATGTTACATTGTTTGGTATACTTAAATAATAAATAAGGCAAGCTATAAGGTTTTGCAACATTCTTCAACCGTGGCTTTTTTAACAATTTTCCTAACATTTATAATAATTACAAGAAAACAGTCTGTTTCTACTATCTTTGGGTGATGGGGCTGCGGCCGATTTTGGTTCTAATTACGTGCCATTCGGTCCAACATCTGATATCTTTAAAGTTGACAATAGATGATAACAGAAACCACAGAAAACCCTACCCACGCAATCCAATTGAGTAAGGTAATTTCAGGTATAAATTCAAATTGACATTTTGATGACCATAGATGATAACAGAAACCACAGAAAACCCTACCCACGCAATCCAATTGAGTAAGGTAATTTCAGGTATAAATTCAAATTGACATTTTGATGACCAAAAATTCTCGAGTAGCTGTAAGTCAGTTTATGGTTTAGGGTTTTTCCAAACGCAATGAACGATTGACGTTCATTAAAAGAACAATGAGCATGCAATGATCACATATAAAATAAGTCAGTTATGAAAAACTTCTCAGATTCAAACTTATTTGTTTTGAAAGTATCTTATTTCCTTCTAATTTTCTTATTCAAGGTAGATAGAACAATATTTTGAAAATAATCACCTTTAATATAGCAGATTTATTTCGTTATTCATATATGAACATTAATTTTATTGTTCAAGATATGTTATAGAACTATAAAAGATTGGATAAATCATGATGACGTTTGTTAATTGTAGACGTGAAAAATATCACAGATATTTTAATTATAATAGATATCGTGATTTATAATGCAAGTTCCGAAGTACAACTTCTTCGTCAGATTATTATTTATCAGCAGCGAAAAAGTAGTACTTCGAAACTTGCTTTATAAATCAAATATTTGCGAAAATTGTTATCTATAGTGTTTCATTATGTATATAATAGTATATTATTCAACGAGCACAAAATGATTGCTTTTTTTCCCGAGTGAAAAATTGTAATTTTGTGCGAGTAGAATACTATACTTTGTCCACGACTTCCTCGAAAAAATTAGTAATAATCTGCATTTTCAACAATAAAAATAATTATCAAAAGCGTTGACATAACATTTTCTGTGTTCACTGAAAACTGCATACTCACGTAAACGTCAACTATTTCACTTGACATCGATTCCATTCCTTTCTTTCACTCTGATGAAAATGAAATAGATAATTTATTAGAGTAAATATTCAATAAGTTGGGCATTATATAAAATATTAGTTTAATAATTTGGCCTAAAAGTTATCTTAATTACATAAAATCTAAAAATCTAATAACAATACTATCCTAACAATGTGAATGATAGTCTCAAGTTTGGACATACGTTTTGAGTGTGACGTCATGCAGTGTATAATAAACCATTATTCACTAGTGATTAATATGTATAATTTTACTTCAAGAAGCACACGTATAATGAATGATTTATAGTGCAGTCGTGGACAAACATATATCATATCTGCCCTATTAGTCTAGTCAACAAGCGCTTTTTTTTCAACTTTTTTCAACAGTCTCGGAAAAACATGAACGATATGTCATTCGATTCGGAATGGAATGTAGATGTTTTTTGAAAAAAATAAAGTTCCGCTCGCGAAATTTGTAGAAGTTATAAAAAATTTACCGAAAGAGAAGAAGAGGGGTTTGGTTTTCTACGAATAATTCAAAAACTAATTGTGATTTTTGATATCTGAAAAAATATTTGAAATGAAGAGGAAATTTCTTATAATGAAGTCTTGACTCCCGAAACTGTAGGTCAATATTTATAATTTTCTCAGAGGGGTAAAAATACGGCCGAAAACGGATAATCTGGCTTGCGCAAGCCACGCCCATTTTGGACACTTATTTTCTCATTAACAACGCATTTGTTTATAATAATTTTTCATACAATAAGAGATGAAAATTTGAAAAAATTTCATTCATGCAGCTTATGATGATAAAAAACGGATTTATTGAAATTATTATGAAAAAATTTGGTTTTATTCTACAACTACGGAAATTATTGATAAAAAACTGAAAAATTGAAATTTTCAAATTTTTTCTATTCTGAAGCCTTTCAAAAATAGCTCCAAGAAAGAAAAAAATTTCAGATTTATAGTTGAACAGTTATAAGACTTACAATTTTCATGTTCAAGCCCAAAAAAATTGATAATTAACTATAGGTATTGCATACTTAACTAATTGAAAAATCGTGATAAAAATTTTTTGCCTCCGGATTACAGTTCATTCAATATGGTTAAATAATGTTCATTGTTAAAGTGTCCAACATAGGCGTGGCTTGCGCAAACCAGATTACATGTTTTCGGCCGTATTTTACCCCTCTGAGAAAATTATAAATATTGATCCTACAGTTTCAGGAGTAAAGACTCCATTATAAGAAATTTCCTCTTCATTTCGAATATTTTTTCATATACTAAAAATCTCAATTAGTTTTCGAGGTATTCGCAGAAAACCAAACCCCTCTTTTTATTTCTCAGTAAATTGTTCATAACTTTTACAATATTCACGAGCGGAACTTTATCATCAAAACATATCTACATACTATTCCGAATCGAATGACACCTTGCTCATATTTTTCCGAGACTGCTGAAAAAAGTTGAAAAAAAAAGAAATTGTTGACTAGACTATATAACTCTTACAATAAGGTCTACTCAGTTAAATAATTACGCAGGTCACTGTGTACATTGATAAGAACATCTAGTGTGCGCTTGTAAATATTTTTTATCAAATACCCACTGCTAACCTGCAGTCTATTTAATCATTCAAATCTTAACATAAAACGAAGTTCCAAAATTTTTTCGAACTCTTGACCAAATTGTTAAATGAGAAACTTCACCAAAACTCTGTGCCATCTTCAGCTAATTTACAACTAAATTGATGCTCTTTCATGTTTTACAAACTATTCCGAAAAGGCAGAATTCAATCCGATTAATCGATAGGTTTTTTACTACGCCTGTCGGCCGTTATTGGTTCTTGAGTGCAGTATAATGCAATTTCAATAAAATTAATTTTTACAACGAAATCTGCCCGCGTAGGCTCTTATCATACGTAATGAGCCCAAAGCTCATCTTCTTCTGTTTTTTTCTTTGTAATTTTATAGTGGCTCCTTTATGTGCAGGCATATATTTTCAGTAGACAGTGAGGCTGAATTCGATTAAATTTATACAATAATTGCACGTATTGCTACCTGATTGGAATTTCTAACTCACGCCATAAAATTGAAATGTAAGTCCAATTTCATTAAGGGATTATAGTTTGTGGGTAACTCGAAGCGTTGAAAGCTGATGGAGTTTATTTTTATTCAGTTTTATATACAAATTAAAACTATTTAATTAAAGAGTCTTAAAACATACACAGTGTTTCAATGTTATATGGTTAATATTATGACTTAATTTAATTTCATCTTCATGTACCTATATAGAGTTCTTCTCGTATAGTAGGAAGAATTCTGTGTTCAGTTAGAAACTAAGAAACTTGAATCTTTTCTAATATAATAATCAATTTATTTGACTATTCCTCCAATCTGAAAAAATTTACGACGGAATTTCTTCAGGAAACGTAAATTTGAATAAAAATATTATTGGCATTACCAAATAAATATTGATTATTCTGATATTGATATCCTTTTCAAAATTTTTTATTGTGAAATTTTAGCACGGATATATTCATATATTTTATGTTTTATATTAAGATAACATTGGTTGGTTCTTATAATATGTATACAGTACCTTAGCGACCGAGCTTCGCTTGGAATTTTTTTTATATATATGTATATATATATATATATATCAGTGGCGGCTCGTGAGGTTTTGGTTTGAGGAGGCTACAAGAGGTGTTGAAAAATACACCATAGGCGAAAATTTTTAGGATTTCAAGGTCAACCGCCTTATAATTTAGAGAAAATCAAAGTAAAACAAGCACCCTAAGCTATTAATTTGTTTGGAAAAAAATTGTTTTCACTTTCGAGTGTCTACCTTGAGACCTACAACTCCTATTTACAATATTCACAAAAACTCTTCTCAGCCAATTAATCAATTCATCTATTCATCAAATTTTTTTTTCTATCACAAAATAGGTACCTACCTACCTACTTAACGAATTTGTTACTTATTCGAGGAATTAATCAATTGTTGCCCAGCAAGAACCAACGGGGAGGTGAGAGTTTTTTCTTGCCAAAAATAAAATAGAACCCTCCCAAAATACATTAAAATGAAATTCTTGTCATAAAAGTAAAACAAAATAAAAATAAAATAACAAAATAAAATAATAAAATATACATTTAGACCTAAAAAAAAAATTTAAATAAATTCTTTGGCATAGACATCTATTGTTTATAATTCCTGCATAGATGCCAATGCCAAGGCAGAAGCCTTAAATAAAAAATAATGTTTACATAAAATCAAACAGAAAATAAATACTTCAGTAACCGAACTCATTTTAAAACAATACGCGAGCAATATAAGTAAACACGAACACGCTGCTGTTTTCGGCGGCCATTAGACACTACGAATTCACTCGATGTCACGCGAAATTCTATAGTTGTGATTGGTCGACATTGTATGAGAATGGACTTTATCGGTGTTGCCATTTACATGTGTTTTGCTTTTCTATTGCAATGAAGTATTCATTCGGAGTATTTGCACGGTTGTTTGCTTTTCTGTGGCAGGCATAATGAACGTTGAGAATATACCTTTCCATGCCTCCGCAGCGTTGCCACAAATCTTGAAATGAATGAAATGCAGTAAATGTAAATACCTTCTATCGTAATTAATAAATTATATTATATAATGTAGATTGAAAGGAAGGTAGGTGCATAAAATAATATGATTTTGATTAATATGAATATGCTGAATGCTGACTATTCAATATAATATATTAGTGATACACGGAATAGAGGAGGCTTAGCCTCCTTAGCCTCCTTTGACTAGCCGCCCCTGATATATATATATATATATATATATATATATATATATATATATATATATATATATATATATATATATATATATATATTATTATTATTAATTTATGTTTCTAATATGGTATTCGATTCAATTTTGATGGTTATTAAGAAATAGTTTTATGACTTTGTCAAGCTTTCGTAACTATTTAATTGCTTCATCAGGACTTCTACAAAATTAAAATGAAAAATCAAAACATGTTCCACAAAGAGTGACTCTTACCGCACATTGAGGTTATTGCAAACCTGTTAAATTATACAAATCTCCACTACACAAACAAAATTTCAAAAGGACGCTATTTAAAATTTGTCCAAAAATCCTTCCACTGTACAGATCTGTCAGCTCTAATCAAAAATGTTACCATGGTTTCTAATGTTGTCTGTGTTGTGTTTCCCATTTGATCCTACCTTTATAGTCTACTTATTCGTTTTATTCATCCAGTTGTTCATCATATGTTTCATTGTTGTTTAGAATTGTTAAGAAATATGAATAGATGTTGCTTAACTTCTGAGTATCTGTCTTTTTGTTTATGTTTGCTTTATGTTTATGTTATGTATACTCATCATTTCATGAATAATCGTTTTTTGGTAATTTTTTTCCGTTTTTGAGATTTTAACCTGTCCAAATTCTATTATGTGGTCATTGTTGTTTGCGTGTATCGCAAGTGCACATCGTTCTTTATTGTGTGTTATGTCACTGGAATGTATGGCCATTCGACTCTTCAACCACTGCGATGTTTGACCAACATACACGTCATCCCAATCAAAATAGTTCAGTTTATACACAACATTAGGTACTGCAAAGTTTAACAGGGATTTGGTTTTTTAAATGGGAGAACGGTGTCGCTCCTGTCCTTATATTATGTGTTATAATTTTTATATATTTTTATCAATATATATATATATATATATTAAAACAATGGTTAAAAATAACAATTTACACATTTATTATAAGAAATAACGCATGACGCACGTTTCGGTGGAACTTCACCTTCTTCAGATGCTAATGGCAAACTAACTATGATTCTCTGTTATATCGAAAACAAGAAATGACAAATTATGTAGAAGGGGTAAATACAAAGATGGTTACAAATAATTATTAGAAAAGGAAAAACCAATTCTGAACTGCTAGTCAGGTAGTTCGGTAATTTTGAAAAGATTAAGAAGGGGGCTTGAAGTATGATCGATTTGGCTATTCAATAGGAGACCGGAGTGCTTGTATTTATTTATCTGTAATGATTCTAAAAAATTAAGTTCAATTCCCTTACTTTCAGTATTTAATATTTTAAAATCGAAATTGAATATGTGATTTTCTTGGATTAAATGGTTTGCATAATGTGAATCCGACTTCTGATTAACAAAGCTACGTTTGTGTTCTGAAATTCTAGTTTGAAAACTTCTGAAAGTTCTACCAATGTAAAACTTATCACAATCGCCACAATTAATTATATAAACTCCTGATTCATTATCTCTATGAACTTTGGATTTATTATTTTTTATATGATTTTCTAAATTATTACCGGTACGATTTAGGAAATCATATAAAAAATGATAAATCCAAAGTTCATAAAGATAATAAATCAGGAGTTTATAAAATTAATTGTGGCGATTGTGATAAGTTTTACATTGGTAGAACTTTCAGAAGTTTTCAAACTAGAATTTCAGAACACAAACGTAGCTTTGTTAATCAGAAGTCGGATTCACATTATGCAAACCATTTAATCCAAGAAAATCACACATTCAATTTCGATTTTAAAATATTAAATACTGGAAGTAAGGGAATTAAACTTAACTTTTTAGAATCATTACAGATAAATAAATACAAGCATTCCGGTCTCCTATTGAATAGCCAAATCGATCATACTTCAAGCCCCCTTCTTAATCTTTTCAAAATTACCGAACTACCTGACTAGCAGTTCAAAATTGGTTTTTCCTTTTCTAATAATTATTTGTAACCATCTTTGTATTTACCCCTTGTACATAATTTGTCATTTCTTGTTTTCGATATAACAGAGAATCATAGTTAGTTTGCCATTAGCATCTGAAGAAGGTGAAGTTCCACCGAAACGTGCGTCATGCGTTATTTCTTATAATAAATGTGTAAATTGTTATTTTTAACCATTGTTTTAATATGTTTATTAATTTACACCAAGTATCGGCCCAATCAATCCAAAATATATATATATATATTTTTTTTTTATATGACCTGTACTTGCATATTGAATGCAGGGGCTAGTTCAAGCGAAAAACATAGGTAGGTATGTTAGTTCTTTAATTAAGAACGACTTTTTTTCGGACGCATAATAATGTGAATGAGGGAATGGTTTACTAAATCCATACTATGAAAATGCGTAATAGTAATAATCTCTATTACTATTACGCATTTTTATTATTTAATTTTATTATGAATAAATCATTTGTTTAGAATGATATAAATATAATAAGAAGTTTACTTGCATCAAAAAGGTAAACATGATTATAACTTTATAAAGAAATAAAAACTAACTTTTCACAGGTTAAAATAAACAATCTTTTTATACGAAAATTGAATAATAGAGGGATTCCTTGAGAAACAGAATAACAATAAGCAATTTATTCAGAGTTATTAGTATAGATACATTGAACAGATTAAGGAGAGGAGTAGGGTTTACTTCAATCTGGTCGTTAACTAGGTTTCCGGAATTTTTATATTTATTGATGTATAGGGATTCCCAACAGTTGGTTTTATGGAGACTATTTTCTAATTGTAATAAAGTCAGTCCAGTCTAAGTTGGCGTGTACGTCACAGTCATGCGCAAATAACGACGCAAGGCTGCCAACCAAAATAAATAAAATTCGAAATGGTCAAAATTCATATCTGTCGTAAGTATTTTTCTGAAAAAGTAGTTATATGGTGATAGTGACCGGATCATCCATTTCGACAAATATTCTGTTCTTAACAAATCAAATCGTATGTATCTCTCAAGAATAGCTAACATTCCGAGTAATGAAAATAAGTTGAATGTTTGTTAAGTTGTCATTTAATTGAAACATTTGCAATGTTGTCGGACCCTCTCGACCAATGCCGGTAATCGGCATTTCACGTTTGACAGTCGCCGAGTAACCTAGAAGATTTTGTAAATAAGTTTGATTTATCGATAGATGAATATGGATTCCATATAGATAGACACTTCTGGTAGGGAATAATGGTCAATTTGAATTTACCGCTAAAAATCCCCGCTATGTCAAACATGCAAGATATCTCATTTTGTTGAGAATTGGGTTAGCTATTTAGATTTAAAATTATCTATTATGTCTGGCAACAATGTTCACGATCGACGTCGGTGACGTACACGCCAACGGTCGCTGGACAGACTATATATTATAATTGTGATTAAAGGTATGGTTTTCTTGAATAAGATAGCACGCATAATTAGAGTCAGTTTTCTGCTTCATATAGCTACGTTGGTGTTCGTGTATTCGAGTTTTGAAATTTCTAATTGTACGTCCTATATAGAATTTTTCACAATCGTTACAGTCGAGTCTATAAACACCAGTACGTTTATCTCTATGAATTTTTGATTTGTTGTTTTTAATCAATTTTCCAATGCTGTTGTTGGTTTTATATGAAATTTTGAAATTTTGTTTATGAAAAAACAATTTCAGGTTTTCGGAAGGTTTGTCCAAGTATAGTATGTTAGACTGTTAAATAGGTACTCTTCTTTCTTCGGATATAAGTGGGTAGGGTAAAGTTCTGAAATTGCCATTTTGTATTTTTTCCTCTGAATGCGGCTGTCAATCATATTAGATGAATAATCATAATTTACTGCCATTTGTTTAATTATATGCAATTCCTTTCGAAAATTAGTACGAGATGAAGTCAATGTTTTGATGAAACGCGTTTACTTAATAGATTTTTATTCCAACCTGTGAAAAGTTAGTTTTTTATTTCTTTTTAAAGTTATGAATATGAACTTTCACCAGGTAAATGCCAATTCAATTCAATAAACATGATTAATTTATGAATAATTGATTCGTTTTTGAAGGCACTTAATTTTCGAAGAATTATTGTATTCATCACTATTCAACAGTACACTTAGAATCTAGAACTTATACTTCGCTCACAGAGTCTGGATGTGGCTGAATTTGAATTAAAATGCAGCATATGTGTATCGAGCTTTGCACTTTCTCAACCAAGCGCCACTACAATCTCATAAATCTCTGAAATCTTAAACGGCTTACGCTGTATATGTAAATGGCAAAGCTCTAAATTCGCCCCATAAAATCCTACTGCAAAAGTCATACGTTTGGATTCGGGCGTCGGCCAACAGATATATAAGAGTTGTGCGTGTCTATCGGGAGATATAAAACAGGTAGCCTACACAGGCCGGGCCCTAAAAGAGGCTATCAAAGTGGCACAGAAAGACGGACCGCCCGACATCATTCTCAGTCAGATAACATGCAAGAGATGTTAATTAAGAAATGAAGCTACTGGACGCCTAATGAGACTTGGAGGACAAATTAAAAAAGGACCGGTCCGAAAGGTGGATGGGTTATGTCTAAATCAAATGGCCAGGTTGAACCACCTCAACATTAGTGTACCTACTCAAATTTCGCTGGAACAAACTGGAAATAATAGTTGAGAAAGTAACTTCCTCATCCAAACTTTATAATTGAAATAAAGCATGCTATTTTTTGTTTATGGCACTCAAAATTTACAATTTTTATAGATTTTATAACGCATCTTGCCCACATAAAGTCTATTCAGATTCAAAATGACTAATAGATATTTATTTTATTAGGGGTATAAGGAGTAGAGATGTTTAAATCCCTGCGAGTCACATAATGTACCTTACACTCCGAATAATATACAATGTTGTATTTTCAAACGATTTGCATTTGAAAATCGGAAAATTCGTGGATATTAAAAGTGTATATAATCTAATTATACTTCCTGTATAACAAATTAACGATGGACAAATAATTTGGCTTGAATCCATGACAACTGTAAATAATGTTAGTGAATTAAATTAAATGATATAGATAATTTCATTTCTCGAGAAATATAGAGCCGTATTCAATTGTGCTAAGATACTGTAGTATAGCTGATGAATCTAGTACACCATCCACGCCACCAAGAGTTGCAGCAGCAGCAAAATTAGCAGAGTGCAGCAGCTATTACCAACAAAATCCGCGGCCGTTTACGAAGCGTCGTATCAAAGATTTCTGAATTATTGCCAGCGAGAAAATATAAAGAAGTATTCCGAAAATGCTTTAGTGGGTTATTTCATCAAATTGAAAGATCTTCATAAAATAAAGAGTTCTTCACTATGGAGCCACTATTCAATGATCAGGTCCTTGCTACATATCAGGGAAAAGATTGCTATTTCGAATTTCCTCGACCTCCAGGCGTTTTTGAAAAAGTATCAGAGGGAGAACTACCATGTGAAAAAAGGGGCAGTTTTAACAAAGGACCAGTTTGTTAGACAACAATACAAGTTCAGAATCCGATAGAAGTGAGATTTTATGGAGTGCCATTTTACATAACTGTACTGTAAATTTTAACTTCAAATGAAGTAATGTTCGTAAAAAATGGGTTCCTTTATGTTTTATTCTAGATATATAAATATGATAAAAAAGATATGTGACATTATATAAGATACCTGCATTGTTGCATTTCGATAATAAGCCAATAAAGTAAATTAAATAAGTTGAGCGGCGTATAAGTGTAATTTTATCTAGGGACTAATACTGAAGTGAGAATCAAAATACAAAGACGAGAAATTTATACAAAATTTATTCAGTTTTGTAGCGCGTTTCGTCGCTTCTAGAGCTTCTTCAAACTCATTCACCGTTCGGAACCGGAGTTGAACAGTAGGACCCTAGTGAGTAATAATAGCATTTTGACCATATGGATAAACTCAAGTTTTTATTCAATGGAATTATTTGTTTATAATTTGGCGATTATTTCTTGAAAGAATTATATTTATATTTTGTAAAAAATAGTTATATATTTTTTTATTGTGTACACATATCATGAGAATACGTTGTAGTTTAATATATTTGTATGGATAAGGTATTTCATGAATTATGATGCATTGCATAATAAACATAAACATTTATTACCTAGTGGATACTATTTTGAATATCTTATCTGTTTTTATCCCAAAGTCTTAATACATAAATTCAATCAACATTTCATCAAGATACTCAGTAATGAGAGTATTGGTTATAAGAACAGAAAATGATAATAAAATGACATTTTGATGTGCTCAAACTTTATCGAAACTCACGTTATAATTTCAAAAATATATAAATACCAAAGAAAAAGTAAGAATTTTTTGTATGCACCCAATAGAAATTGTAAAGAGATGCAGAGATGAATACCAAAAAATATATTTTCCTATTTATTTATTTTTTTCAATCTATTATAACAATTTCAAATGGTTAGTTATTCACTTATGCATATATATATATATATATATATATATATATATATATATATATATATATATATATATATATATATATATATATATATATATATATCGTCCAAAAGACGAAAACATCATTTTTTCACAGAACCGTATTAATTTTATTGTAACTTAACCAAACCTGCTGAATACTGATATCCTTATTTCATTTTATTTGGTCCTCAATCAATTAAAAATATTGAGGAGGATGAACATTTGTTATTATATATAAGAAATTCTAAGATGATATAAAAAAACAATTAATTCGAAAAAAAAATTTTGTTTCGATAACAGCGCCATCGACTGAGTTAAGAATCATCCTAATAAGAAAAAATGGTCATCCAAATCGGTCATTCCGATTAGGATGAGCATTACGAACAAACTAACACTGAGGTTTAATATATAAAGATACAGAGAGTGTTACGTTTTATAGACTTCAAATCATATTGAAAAAAGAGAGGGTGAGTGGTGGTTACACTGCAGAATCTATAACGTTTTATAGTAAATAAATTACTACTAGAAAATCCCATATAGGAGCAATAAATACGTACCACAGCGAGACCGATGATCATAAAAGCTATTATAAGGAGCAAACCATTCAAAATAACCAATAGCTCATTAATATGTTCCCACATTACCATTAACCTGTACTTGGGATATGAATACAAGAACATTTTTTAAGGCCAATATTGAAACATAATGTAGCTGTCGGCTGGCAACCTTGTTTATGCGTGAAATATTATCTTAAATTGAATCTGTAGATCGCGGTTACAGCAGCATTTGCTGAAGAATTATACTCACTTGGCCTGCGTTGTCTAGACTTCAATAAAAACAAACGCCTGGAATTACCTTCGGAGTTGATTGGGTTTGTTTTTGTTATTTTGCTAAACGAAAAATCGTTCGAGGAGAATAGTCTTCTGATGATGATATCTGTCATAATAATATGAGGTTTTGGCATAAGTAGGGTTGCCATCACCTAAATTGCCGATGCCGGAAGAAAATTTAAAAAAACCCGGACATTTCTGTGAAATTTTGTTTTTCCTCCCGGGGAAATTATTTTGAATAAAATAAAACATCGTTTATATTTTAATTTTTTCATTTATTTGAACTTTAAACCGTTTTTTTGCCATATAAATAGAATAACAAAAAACAAATAATATTCTATTATACACATTTTACAGTTTTCTCTTTTTTTTTGGTATCATCAAATAAAAAACAACTCAATACGATATTTTTTGGTAGATCAAAAATCAAATAGACTAGATTCTACATTGTAATAGGAAATTCTACGATAGGTCATCTAGTTCGGTTAGATAGGTTAGGTACCCAAAAGTCTTATTTATTAACTATAAATCAAAAGTAACTAACAAGTTTCAATTTTAACGAGTTAAAGTTCTTTTTACTAATTCAACTTAACTTGGAATTTTTCAGACTTGCCAATTTTTCCCATAATGTCTTTATTTTTCATCATGAATTTGTAAAAGTCGAGCAACTCAAGTCTTTAAAATTAGACTTTATTTTGATCAGAGAAGAAAGCGTATATGTGTATTTAGCAATTCTTTCCTTCCTCCATTACTGCGACCCTAGCGAAAAAACTCTACATTCGCATTGTGAGCTGGTTTACAAAAATATTACTATGCAATTTTGAGCAGTTTAGAATATAGATGTTTCGAAAAAATTCGGCCACAACGGGTTTGCATTTAATAGCCCTTCTCCGTCACTGACATTCAAGCTTCACACACCCGGACACAAAATTTGTCCGGGTTTTACCCGGACATATTTTGAAAGCCCCGTCCGGACGACCCCCGGACGCCCCCTAAACTAGTACAAATCCGGGGAAACCCGGTCGGATGGCAACCCTAGGCATAAGGAGACAGGCTCATGATATCCTGTCTGCATAGCATATGCTCAAATTAAGCAAACAAAACTAAAGTCCTATTTTTCGTGATTGAGGAATCTATAAATTTAATCGTAGTATTTTGGGAAATCTATCCATCCATATTGAGCTTACCTTGGGGCATTTTTCTTTTCAGTGGACGCATGATATAAAAAGCTTAGCAGTAACTGACTAATAGTATTAGCTCTATTTGAGCTAGTTTTTTAAATTTATAACTGTTGTTATTCAATTAGATAAAATAGTGTGATATTTTAAGGTAGAAATAACTTTCACATTGACTCAGTACGGAAATTTGACCAACGAAAACGATATTAGATTTTATAACTGATTGAATGTTTATTTATTTAATATAGGGTTATGCTGGACCGCGGCCATAAGGCCCTTTAGAGGTCCCATCAGAGCTGTTTCCTCTACTGCGCCATCTACAGCTCGCTTTCTAGTTCCAGCTAATGAACTTCAATATCTGGGAAGGCTTCGAAGAGGTTAGGTCCTCACTCCTACAAGTTTCTTGGCCAAAGCACTCTTTTTCGATTTTTTAACTGTTATCGGTTAATTTATATTTTATTTCAATATCGCAAGTCTATTTTGGTTGGTAAATATCTCTAGATGAGGTAACCAAATGGTTCACGTTGTGTTGGAGTCATTTATTAATTTTTCCATCAAAATGTTTCATGTCTTATCTGTCTTGCAAAAGAAGATCATTTGGTATAAAGTGATAGGGTGCTTTATGCTAAAAGCTCAGAGGTAGTTAGAGGTTTCATTTTATTCACACTTTTTCATTGTCAGTAATGATCATTCATTATTTATTACCAAAGAAAGACAAAACTATTATACTGCCATCAACGGAATTTTATATTTCATTGTTAGATTAAATATATTTGGGTGGAAGATTAGAGCCTTGAGGAACACCAGAGTTTGTGGAGACGTGTTAAAGAATATCTATTCAATTGCGACTTATAGCGATCGGTTTGAAATAATCTCAATTTACATAATATTTTGAGATTGCCACAAATTCATTCAAGAGTGCTCTAAGTCAAAGTCAGCCATAAGATATGGATATTTCAAAAAAGTATTTTTTTGCACACATATTTTATGCAGTTACAACTTTTTATGACTATGCTCAATAAAGATTTAATTTCTATATCAGTTGACGCTTCCGCTGTGATCATAAGTATTTTTCAAACGAATTAATTACTTCATTTTAATATATTTTATTTGAACGGAATACCACATTTTTCTCTGTCTGTGAAACTGTTTAGGACAGCAGCAAAACTAAAGTGTACTCTCATAACATTATAAATTCAATATTTCGACAATGACTACTGTCATCATCAAGGAACTACAAACATAAAAGTCCCACAACCCAACTAACATTTTTTGTTTTATAATGGTAAAGGTTACGTTTCGATTACCTATTTTATAAAACCTAAGAACCTATCAATTGTTCGCGAAACGTTTTCGTTACTCTTATAAAACCCCTATAGCACTTAAATGGAGAATCCTATAAAGGTAACGGTGACTAAATTTTAGTACCATATAAAACTTTCACTTTCCACTTATTTGTAACTAAGAAGTTGTCGTTACCTTTATAAAACATAAATAGGTTTTATAGCGGCAAGGAATATATTTTCGTTACCGCTATAAAACCTCAATATTAAAACATCCTCGCCTATAGAGTTTATAAACACCAAAAATAAACCACCCCTTTTAGCTTCATCTCCTTCTACATTGTTTGTTCACGATTTGTTCTATTTTAAGTCCTTCTCATTATTATTCTGCTTCTACTTTAAAGTTGACAGCAATGGATTTTCACTTTGATATTATGAAAATGGCATATTAAACAATTAGGTATTATAACAACTTTAATACTTTGGCAACTTTTTATGAGGACTTAATTTCATTTGGCACGAAAGATTCATCGAGTAGTTTTATATTTTACCATTCCTAAAACTGAAGCGCCCCCGTTTTGGGCTCTCTAACAATTTATTTTTATAAAAACCTGAAAATTAAAATTATGTCTCATTATTCCTTTTTCTGCAAATAAGCTGTCCAACATTACTTAATCCCATATTTTTGAAGAAATACGTCTTCAAGCTTCAGTAATATTTCTTAAAATGCAATATTTTTCTTCTTTGTGAGGATATTTATGTCAATTCGAACACAAACATAAAAATGGCCGCCATATAAAAGGACGCCATGTTCGCCATTTCGCTTTTTAAAAATTTATAGTTTTATTTGTGCCTTTGAGTAATAATAAACACCTTAAAAACTTTTATAGAACTTACCTAGGTATCTTATGGGATTATTACCGAAAAGGTATTTCTAAAAACTTAAAGTAACCGGAAAACCAATTCAAAGCTACCAGTTCTCAAATGTCAAATATCAATTGCATAACTCCACTTTTGAATGTCGTTTTTGTTTATATAAGCTTTAAAATGAGTGTTGTATTAATATATTTTATTGAGGAAAGTCTGCGTTTTAGTCTATATCATTTTTGGTAAATTTAGTTGTGGGTGATTTATCACCTGGTGGTGTGCTTCGCAAAATATTCTCTCGGGTTTTAGCGTACTTTCTATAAAAGCTGCTACTGTATTTAACCTTTTTCCAATTTTTTCTCTCTTGTGGCATATTTATTTACTTACAATCAATTATTAAATCATAGACATTAACCACGATTACTGATTAAACATTAAGAAAACACGGAAAACAATCTTTAAACATCTTTACCTCAAAAATATAGTTTCGGCCCCTTCTATGAAAAAGTTTTATAAAATTCCTATAAGTTTTATGAAATTCTTTAAGTTTTGTACTAGCTGTAGAATATTTATTGAGTGCCTTAAGATTTGTAAAGGTTTTACGAAGTAAGCTATAAAACCCCAAGAGTAAAAGTTTTATAATGAGGTTTTTAAGAACGCTATAAATCTCTTTTAAAAACTATAAGTAACCAACACCAAAGGTTTTATAGATACGGTAACGGAAACGTTTTGGATGCAATGTTATAAAACTTCAAGTATTTTGGTATTTTCTGGACGTCTTTTAAAACTTGTAACACCAATAGTTTTCTTATAAAACTAAAAAAACTATTATAAAAGCTAAGGTTCTTTATAAACCTCTTATAAATATCCGTTAGGCTCCAAAAATTGTTAGTTGGGAATATATTTCACGAATGTAAATAAGTATCACAAACATGTACCAGAGTGAACCAAATAATTCAAGTTATATAGACAAATACTTGTAAAGCTACAGTTCCATCGAAGGAGCATTGAGGAACATTTTGTTGCTATATGTTTCTTCTTGTTCCAAGGGTAAAAACTTATGGCAAAATACGTAAATTTCTTGTTTCTACTGAAGCAAATAAAATTGTCAATAGTTACATATTAGAACAAACAATCAACATTTGTTGCCGAAAAAAAGAAATTTCAAGGAACATTTTGGAACATTCACGGAAACAAGCAACAAAAATGTTCCTCCGGTGGAAACGTAGCTATATATTTATTCGTTTTCGTACTTCTCTGCATACTGAAAATCTGCGACACGAATGTTTACTAGTTGCGATAGCAACACGGATTTGTTTACACATGTTACCTATTTTCTTTTGAAGTTTACCGCTCAAAATGGAAACCAGCGACAAGTAGGAACAGTCAACATTTGTTGCCGAAAAATAAAAAAAATTTAAGGAACATTTAGGAACATTTTGGAAGATTTTCGGAAACACGCAACAAAAATGTTCCTCCGGTGGAACTGTAGCTTAACAGTTAGCATAATTTTTTTAGAGACTTTCATATTGATACTGTTTCAGACACGAATATAATTGCATTTGTATTAAAAAGCCATAAAATGTAAAGAAAATACTATCACTCTATTGATTTTTCAGCAACTGTAGTGTAAATAATAATATTGGCAGATATTAACCTCTTCGTATACATTCAAATGCTCATTATTATCTTTTCCATGTGGTGAACTAAAATCAACAAGATATTAATGACGTTTCGATGCATAACACTTGATACACGAATAAACAAAATTTCTTCTTCACTTACTTATATCGATGTTCTTGAATTACATGATCTGAAGATAGTTCACATATCGGTATCGGTTTAGAGTTTTATATCTTATGAACCGTTGGATATCGTGTGACAACCACACGAGTAAGCTTGATTGCCATCGGGATAGATGAAGACCCTGAGAAGAACCTGAGGTGAAAAATTTTACAGGTTTTTTCAGAGCAGATGGAAATTGTGAGTAAATACTGTTAAATTCTAATTTTGGAATCAGTGATAATATACTAAATACTAGAGAATAAAGTATAAACTTTAAAATAAAACACACTTGACTTATGTTTCACTATATAAAAATATTTAGATACTGTATTTAGCAGTAACGAATAGTCGAGATGTTTCGAGTTATGAACTCATTATCAAGACCGACTACAGGAGAGTATTACATCTTATTTTATAAAACAGACAAAGCAAAGGTGATACCTGAAAATCAATTTATTCGTTTACAAGAGGTAATTGACTATTATGGGCGGAACTTATTTCGAGAATTTCAAGAAGGTCAAGGCGCTTTCCTTTGTTACCTGAATGTAACAATTGGGTTTTGTTGAAATCCAGGAAATGATTACAATTCATACAAGGTTCGGAGAAGCCAGTGGTATTTTAATTTTGCAAAATTGACTTTTTATGTTCTTCAACACGAATGTTTATATTTATTTCTTGTTTGTCCAATATAGAAAGCAGGACATTCGTCGCAAAATATTTTGTAAACACCACTTTTTTCTCCGATGTTAGATTTTTCTTTATTATTGACCAAGAATGACTTCAAGTTTCTTTTATTTGTAGAAATTGTTTTAACGTTATTTTTCGATAGTCTGTTGCAAATTTTGCTACTCAAATTCGGCACATAATTTATTGGGAAGTATTTTTGTTCTTCATTAATAGTTTGCGTGGGGTATATTGAATGCAAAAGATACTTTATTCGTTTTTTCCCAATGAGCTTATCGATAAGACTTTCATTATAACCGTTATTGGTGGATACTAGAGAGTAATTTTTCTACCATAGATAGATAGATAGATAAATAGATAGATAATTTATTCATGGTAACATACACATTCAGTATTTCCACATGTCACAAAGATAAAGTAAGATTACATGTTTCAAAATTTCAACACAATTAAGATACATGTCACAAAACATTAAAATAAAACATGTACAATTAAAAGGTTAAAAAGCTCTCCAAGTATTCCTGAACTGAATAAAACATCCACTCTTCAACATGTTTTTGAATTCGTTTATTGGAATCTCTCTCATATCTAAAGGTATCTTATTGAAAACCTTTATGGCCAGATACCCAGGGCCATTCCGACACCTCCTCAACCGATGATACCTGCCAACAACATTATCCCGATATCTCGTCTCATGTGCGTGTACATTTCGATACGTCTTATATAGTTCCATATTCTTCCTCACAAACATGAGATTCTCCAAAATATACACACAGGGAAATGTCAACACACCAAGGCGTTTAAATGCCGATCTGCAGCAGTCTCGATACCCCAAGCCAGAAACAATTCTAATGGCCCTTCGCTGCAGCCCAAAAACCATATCAGACCTAGCAGCATGGACCCATACAAGTACAGCATATGCCATGATGGAATGAAAAATTCCAAAGTAGGAAGTTTTCAACACTGCCTCCGAGACACATCCAGCAATGCTCCGCAACGCAAAACAGCTGGTTCCTAATCTCTCAATCAAGGCATCGATATGCGCGTCCCACAGCAATCCCGGATCCAGTCGAACCCCCAAGAATTTAATCTCAGTGCAGTCATTAGCATTCTCTGTGTTCCTCAAAGAAAACACCATCCTCTGAGTCTTCTCTCTGTTCAGGAGTAGCAAGTTCGCGCTGAACCAAGTCTCCAGTCTCTCCTGCATACCAGTCAGCTGCTCCACTGCATCGGTAACTGAATTGGTGGCAACCGAGGTCGTAGTATCATCGGCAAAAAGCGTGTACTGTATAGAAGTATCGGACACTGGTAAATCATTAATGTAGATTAAAAATAGAATCGGTCCCAACACTGATCCTTGTGGTACTCCAGTTGTCACTTTTTTCATCGCCGATAAGGCCCCGGCAACCCTTACCAGTTAGTTTCTGTTAGAGAGGTATGAAGACAAGAGCCCAACACCACCTGCAGTGAAGTGATACAATCGAAGCTTGCCCAAAAGAACCCGGTGGGACACACAGTCAAAGGCCTTATACCAGATTAGGGGGCATCCATACGGGGGCATCCATTAATTACGTGAGGTGTTTAGGGGGAAGGGTATCGAGCAAAATCTCACTCAATCTCACGTGGAGGATGGGGTGTGGTCTCAAGAAATATCGCGTAATTTTTTTTCGCAAGAAACAGTATGAAATTGAATGAAAATTGGGTTTCTTCACTAAAATATAGCTAAATCATTCATAAAAATATTCATCGCGGTTTAATTATGCACTGATGGAAGAATTTTCTAACTATAAATAAATTCATTCGGTTGGAAACAATTTATTCATTTATCAAATATGAAGAAGTATTTTTCGTTATAAATTATTCGTTAACTATTGATAAATATTTATTATCAGTAAATACTTTTTTTTGGAGTAAATATTTCTTATTCGGTACGATGTGAATTTTATTCATTAAAAAATAATGCCATAACTTTTTATAATAAACATACGATGCACTGAAAATTTTCACTAAAAAGCTGTGACTTATTACAACCATTGTTTTATTATTAACTTAATTTTTTTCACATTCTTATAAAATATTACTGATTTACTTGAACTAATGGAATAATCACAAATCAACTCATTTGTATAACAAATATGCATTTAAAAAAATCTCACGTGGGATTCAGGGAGGGGGAGAGGAGGTCGAGCAAGAACTCACGACATCTCACCAAGGGGGAGGGGGAGTCAAAAAATCGCCAAATTATCTCACGTAATTAGTGGTTGCCCCCTTAGGTTGGATTAAAGTAGCTGAGCAAGATTGTCATTTAGTTAGATGAATACCTTGAAAAAAATAAAAAGTGTGAAATTTTACACGCTTAGTTGTTTAACATCATTATAGATATCTGCATTTTGGGGTTTGAAGGAATGAACAAAAATATTAATCGTACAACAGTTTAGATTTTAGATAGGTATACGTAAGTACCAATATAATACATACAAAAATATAAATTCTTCGCCACAACAATTTTATATTAGGTTAGACTAGGTGAGCATAATTGTCATTGGGATGTATGTATATATATATATATATATATATATATATATATATATATATATATATATATATATATACCTATATATATATATACCTATATATATATATATATATATATATTCGAATTCGAATTATTGTTGCCTGTGAACTATTTCTAATCTCTTGATATTTATTAGCAATAACAGGCTTGTTGAATCTCAAAAACTCGATTTTATTAAAAAGTTGACGTTTCGCCACGACATTCGTGGCTTTATCAAAGCTTTTGAAAAAGTGGAAATTTCTTTGTCATTTATTGTGGGGGGGGGGGGGGGTGGGGGGGGGGGGGGGTGGGGGGGGGGGGGGGTGGGGGGGGGGGGGGGTGGGGGGGGGGGGGGGTGGGGGGGGGGGGGGGTGGGAAGATATCATACGAAACTACGTACTCACAAACTTTTAACCATATTGCTACAAAATTGCACCCTTCATCGCGTAAACAAGATTTATTTCCTCCTCCGGGGAGTCAAACCCCCAATCAATTCATATAGAAATGAATACTATCCAAGGTATCATACGAAACCACCTACCTACAAAGTTTCAACCCTATGTTCCCAAAATTGCGCATTCTATCGTGTAAACAAAATTTATTTCCTCCCCTGGGGGGTCAACCCCCAACCAATTCGAACCAAAACCAATTCCATCCAAGATATCATACGATACTACCTACTTACAAACTTTCAACCCTATTGCTTCAAAAGTGCTCCCTTTATCTTGTGAACAATATTCATTTCCCCCCAGGGGGGTCAACCCGCAAATCAATTCGAACCTTAAAAAATCCCATCCAAGATATCATACGAAACTACCTATTTACAAACTTTCAACCCTATTGCTTCAAAATTGGGCCCTTTATCGTGTAAACAACGCTAAAATACATAAGCTTATACATACATATGAACGAAAAACTATCTTGGTCCTAGGTCGAACTTTGCTAATCGCACTCATTTTAATAAGCAGGTTTTCAGAGTGAGAACCTGCTAAAATATTAGAAATCAGTTCAAAGTAGGTAATTAGCATTCAAGGTATATATCAACAGCACAATTTATATTTTTTTCTGTGACTCACGAATGTCGCACAAATACTAAAATTTTCGAAAAAAAGTAGAACCAATATTTTATAACATAAATTCCGAAAAAATTGTCTCCATATTGGCAATTCATTCCATTTTGCGAATTCCTCGAAGAGGGGCCACGATGTGAATTATGATCTAAAATAGCCGGCATAATTCACGGCCGAATAAGCACTTCATTCCATTCCACATTGAATATCTTTTAATGAAAGGGAATTTTTTGAGCCAAGAAATGCAAGGAACTTTTTCCCCTACTCAAGAAATTACAAATATGCGAGATAAATATATAGGCTATATGGCGGTTAATAGCTTCGCCTGGATAATAACAAATTTAACAAATTAAAACGATAGTTGGATAGAGCGATTCGTCTGAGCGCTATCAGAAATGACACGAGAGAATGTCTTTGGTGAGCCCGACTAAAAAGTTGAAGATACTGTTTCCATTTTGCTACTGGTAAATATTTTATATTGTGTGCGTCCCCAACCTTTCGGTTAGCGCTCTTTACTTCTTCAATTGAACTCTAGTCTTTTGAAGGTGTAGCTTGAAATTGATGATACGGAATGCGCCAATTTAAATGTACTTTTCAAGGCACCTACTATTAAAAAACACCAATTTATGGGGAAATTTGAAATTTCTAAATTTACATGTTACCTTTGAAACATTCAGTTCTGAATTTTTGGTATAAAGTGCTCTACATCTACAAGTGGTTTTTATAGTATGAGTTCATTTTTTAAGGACTTTTTGCGTATCAAGAAGTATTCATATATGCGTATTGTTGTTGTTCTATTAAAAAAAATGAATTGTGATTCGGTGGAAGTTGAGGATAGCGATGATGATGACAGGTAAGTACCAGTGTTTGTAAATTTTAGTCAGATAATTTATATAATCATGAAGATATGAGTAAAGGTATCAGTGTATTTTTATAAATTACCTATGATTTTTAAGTGGGAAACACATAATAATTAAAAATAAAATGTTTATTTTCATAACTTAAAAAAAAACCATTTTATCACCATTCCTTCATTTATTCATTTTTTAATTTCTATGAAATAATGTTAATTTACTTTATTATGGCTCATATTGAATATATAATATACCTACAGCAAAAGAAACTTCGTTTTAACCGGATACCCACGACATGACTTTTTGTTTCAACAAAGTATTTCAGCTATGTATGGCCGGCTACACACGGACGTCGATGTCTTGATACAACGACGTACATCCAAAAACGTGCAACCTATATATTTTGTCCAGTCTACCAAAATGTTTCGCAAGATATCTGAGGAAGAGGTCTCTACACACGGGCGTTGATATCTTGATATATCTACGTGCATCCAAGAATGTACAATCAATAAATTTAAATCGCATCCACACGTTCACACCTGTACGTGTTCGTTGGAATGCGCATCCAAAAATTCAAGCGACTCAGAAAACATCAACGCAACGTTCATCCGGGTTGTGCATTAAAAAACGTGGGTATTTTTGCATCCATATTAACGTTATTGGTTGCAATTCTATGATGGCATTCTATGACGTCATCCGCGAGCCGAGGAATCCTAAACAACACATGTGTAACACATGTCCTTTATACCTAATAATATTTTCCTTAAGAATGACAAACATGTTTTTTTAGTGCCTAATCAAAATTTTTATTATTGGTGCCAAAATCCTGAATTTTATGATACCATAAATGTTCCACACACAATAATATCATTCGATCTTCAATAAATCATGAATCAGCCTATTTTTTCAAAACTTTTCATCAAAATTTGTTTATTTAATATACAAATCATGATTTTTAGTTAAACATTACAGAATGTCATTCCATGACGTGAAATTCGAAATTATTAAACCCTCAAACACATGTTCATTCTCATATAAGTATACAACGTTATAACTTAAGAAATAATGATTTATTAATGAAAAACAACCATAAAAATACTGTTGACATTAAAAATCTGATGGAGAGTGGATAATTTATGGAAAGTAGAAAAAGGTAAGGTTCCGCTAAAACCCCATGACTAATCAGTCGAGTGGTAGAGTCTGGGATTTGATCTCAGAACCTACCAAATGCTAGTCAGCCTGCCTACACACTCTGCTAACTAGCCCGGTTATATATATTTATATATATATATATATATATATATATATATATATATATATATATTATATATATATATATATATATATTATATATATATATATATATATATATATATATACATATAATATATAGTCGTATATATATTTTTTTAATATTATGCTTGAATGAGGAATTTATTTGTGTTATCATTTTGTTTAGGCAGAGTATGGACTTCTTAAAGTATTTCGATAGAGAAGATAATTAAAGAGTGCTTAAAAAAAACCAATAGATAATTCTTCAATTCGGAAAAAAAATCAACCGTTATTTTTCTCAAAAGAATAACTGACGTATGTTTTGAAATAACTGAGAACATTAGCAGAAATCACTCTTAGTCTTTTCTAGACCTTAATTAGAGGAATTTATTGCTCCTAATGAATGAACAATATGGTTGTTTTATAATAGTTTATGAATTTTAGGATCCATACTAAAGTATCATCTAACAATCTCAATTATTGATTGACTGTTTCATCTAAATCGGTAGACAAAATTTTCAAATAAAACGAAACGAATCTTCAGTCATAAAAATAAATACATCCAAGCTCGTTAGCAACGTGAGTTACACATATAACTTTTGCAATCCATAAACAACAACTACTTAATTTTGCAATGACATTATGGCACTGATCTGAATGAAAAATATGGCCAGACAGTAAATTATGGAAAATAAAGAGCCGAAGTCTCGATATCTGGTTCTCTTCGCTCAGGCACCATAACATATTTCAACACCTTTACTCTTGTCCTTTTTTTTTGCAGAACAGACAGTGCTAGACGGTAGGTAACCCTGCAGATTGCGATTTATCTTTATATCTAAATGAGTCACTTTTGTACGGATAAAACTGTTATTTATGGGAGAATGCTGATACTTCACTTTGAATTGCTCGTAGATTTGTTCAAGATTAATTTGAAGAATATATATATATATATATATATATATATATATATATATATATATATATATATATTTATATACATAAAAAATATATATATGTGTAAACTGAATTGATTAAAGTTTAAACTTAAAATAAAACACACTTGCCTTAAGGTTCACTATATAAAAATATTTGGATACTGTATTTAGCAGTAAAGGATAGTGACATGTTTCGAGTTACGAACTCATTATCAAGACTGACTACAGGAGAGTATTACATCTTATTTTATAAAACAGACAAAAACAAAGGTGATACCTGAAAATCAATTTGTTCGTTTACAAGGGGTAATTTACTAAGGTCAAGGCGCTTTCCTTTGTTACCTGAATGCAACAATTGGGTTTTGTTGAAATGCAGGAAATGATTAAATATTATACAATGTTCGGAGAAGCCAGTGGTATTTTTATTTTGTAAAATTGACTTTTTATATTCTTGAACACGAATGTTTATATCCCTTCCTGTTCGTCCAATATAGAAAGCAGGACATTCGTCGCAAAATATTTTGTAAACACCACTGTTTTCTCTGATGTCAGATTTTTTTAATTATTGACCAAGAATGACTTCAAGTTTCTTTTATTCGTACAAATTGTTTTAACGTTATTTTTCGATAGTCTGTTACAAATTTTGCTACTCAAATTCGGCACATGACTTTCATTGTTCCACAATGTTCCTCGTTCCTCCGGTGGAAGCTTTAGAGAATAAAAATATAGAGTAATAAGTGAACTCATCAATACATAATCACGTATAAGTTTACAAAATGAGGATATTCAGTCAGGTAGAGCTTTACAAAATATCCAATTTCCAATTTTTAAATTGAATGAGAAGATCAAATAATGATTACTGGCTTTAGAAAAAGGTGTGAACTTTCGAATTCAAAAATCTCGCCAATATCTATGTAAATTCAACTTGAAACTATGTGTTATTTGATAGGTACCTACGTCAATGAAGATTATCTGAAGTAGAAATGAGGAAAGCATTACAAGTCATATAGTTAAAAATATTAAATTGAATGATAATTCTTAATAAAAATAATAACAAAAGAAGTAAATCTTATATATTTAATTATCCAAATTCAATAATAAATGAAATGTCATTAAAGGTCAAAGTCGTTTAACTATGATCGTCTTTCATTGTGGGCGTTTCATAAAATTTGAATTATAAGAAAACAAATAACATATTAAAGTTAATGAAATAATTGATGATATAATTTCAATTCAAACCTTATACAAGATATGAATATCAATTATAAATTCATGAATTTATGTGTGAAGAAATTACTAATAATTTCTTTTAGGACAGTTCCAAATTGATTTCCATAACGAGATGATCCTTTATTGTATGAAAAAAATCCTATAATAACCTAACTAAGTTCAAAAGTGTAATGATACTCAGTATTAGGAATTCATTAAAAAAACTAATATCTGCCAAAAACTCAAATCATAAAGTAAATTCCTGGAAGCACTTTCAAATAAATTACGGTCTAGGAAGGAGAAGAAAAAGGAAATTAATTTCGATTGCTAACTACATCGTAAGCGGAAGAGAACAAATTGGACTAGACAATTTAATTCTAGAACTGTAAATAGAAAAGCGTGAATCACCTGTGGAGTAATTCAAAGTGAGTTTTTATATTTGTTTTTGAAGAATATAATATTATTCTGAACTATAATGAGAAAATGTATTGCGGCAGTGGCGTAGATAGGGGGGGGATCAAGAGGATCAATCTCCCCCCATGAGCCTACGAAAATTATAATAGAATTGAATAAAAGTCTTCGTATCTACGTTTTTAAGTATACATGGAATTTATTAAGCACTACCACCTCTTTTGGTATTATGTATGTGCGATTATATGAAAATCATGTAGATATGTTTTCGTGACGACTGTGCAATTGTGTGTGCAATATCTACTTATAATTTCAACATTATAATTAATCATGAAATTAAATCGTTTTTCTGATTTTGGGTGAAGTAACTATTAGTTTTGAGCATATTCTATTCAATGTTCAATTAGTAAGTTTAATCGGTCACTTTGAGCAAAAAACTTGTTTAAAAAGTTCAAATGGGTCTAATAGAAAATTTTCATTTCGAAAGGAAGAAGTCAACCAAAATCACCTCGTACTTCTTCTCTTTATAAATTGTATACTATACTTACTATTAAACAAAACTGCTCGAACTTTTGTTAACTGGTGTAGTATTATCTAAAACACGAGCAGTTTAATAGTATAGGTAGTATAAAATTTGGAAAGAAAAGAAGTGCGAAGAGGTTATGATTGACTTCTTCCTTGGTTAATAAAATTTTCCATGTCCCACACTTATTTTGTTCCTAGTGACTGATTAAATTTCTGTTTACATAGAATAATTTCAATCAATATTTAATATTTCGAATATTTTTGAGGTAGAGTAGGTATCAAAATATTAGTAACTTTTGGCTTTGACAATTTATTTACTCCATAACATTTTGAAGTGAATAAAAATTTTCTGTGATAGCGTTCAATCCATTTCTGGACTTGGAGAAAGATTTACTAATCATGAGAATATAGTGTAGTCAACAAGTGATTTTTTTGTTCAATTTTGTTCATGAGTCTCGGAAAAATATGAACAAGGTGTCATTCGATTCGAAAGAGCATGAAGATATTTTTTGAAAAAATTTAAGTTCCGTTCTTGAAAATTGTAAAACTTATAATCAATTTACTGAAAAAAAAAATTATCTCAAAAACTAGTTGATATCTAAATACATATACAAAAAGAGGAGATTTTTTAAAAAAAAGTCTCCCGGAACTGTAGGATTAATATTCAAAGTTTTCTCAGAGTAAAAATACGACCGACAGCGGGTAGTATGGCTTGCGAAAGTAGCGCCCATTTGGGACACTTTAACAATAATCATTTTAAAAATTTATTAAATATTAAATTAAGAAATGAAAAATCTCAGGTTCTTACTGGATAGGTAAATGAACAATAATCCAGTGACGAAACATTTTTATCGCGATTTTCCAATTGTTTATGCAATAGTTTTTTGCTGCTTGAACAAGAACATTGCAAGTGTAATAACTGTTAAACTATAGATCTTATACTTTTTTCCTTCCTTGGAGCTAGTTTCAAAAAAATGCAGAATAGATTCCTGTTAAAAAAATTTAATTTTTCAGTTTTTTATTAACAATTTACGCACTTTGACTAATCAGTACTCTCTTTTCTTGATTCTCTTATAAACAACGCATTTTTTTATAACAATTTTTTAAACAATAGGAGATGAATATTGAAAAAACCATTTCCATGTAGCTTCCGATAATAAAAAACGGATCATTAAAATTATAAAAAAAATTCATTTTGATTTTGCAAAACTATACCTACGTAAATTGTCAATGAACAACTGAAAAATTTCAAATTTTTTCAATGGGAATTTACTCTGAAGCCTTATAATAATAGCTCCAAGAATGAAAAATAATTTCAGACCCATAGTGAACATTTATCACACTTACAATTTTCATGTTCAAGTACCAAAAAATTGTTAATTAACTATTGCATAACTAATTCAAAAATCGCTATTATCGCTGGATTATTGCTCATTCACCGATTTAGTAACTGTCTGAATTTTTCATTCCTTAATTTTCATATTTAATATGGAAAAATAATTGTTGAAGTGCCCTAAGTGGGCGTGACTTGCCCAAACCAAATTACCCGTTTTCGGCCATATTTTTACCTATCTGAGAAAATTATGAATATTGATCCTACAGTTCCAGTAGTTGGGTCTTTTTTTTAGGAAATTTCCTCTTCTTTTCGAATCTTTCTTCATATTTCAAAAATCTCAATTAATTTTTGACATATTGGCAAAGAACTTGTTTACTTTCACAATTTTTGCGAGCGAATGTTTATTTATCTCAAAAAGTTCTATATGCTATTACGAATCGAATGACACCTTGCTCATATTTTTCCGAGACTGCTGAAAAAAGTTGAACAAAAAACTAGACTAAATATATTAGAAAGATTTTCGATGTTTTTCAAGCATGATTTATACGGAATTGACAAAGCAGTTGATAAATTCATCAAAAGTGATGAGTTTTATCAAAAATTTCTTACTGCCACACCTGCTGTACTCGTAACTTGAAAGTGTGGAAGAAATATTTAATTCGTAAAGGCGATGTTAAGCCTAAAAATTCAATAATAGAGCTTGATGATTGCCTAGAAATTTTTTTTTCGAATATCAATATGTTGTTCAGAATATTAGCTATGCTGTCGGTATCGACGTTTGAAGCGAATAGAAACGATTCAAAGGAGCACGATAAGAGAAGTGGACTTGTAATGACCCTTCTGAATATATAAAATTCATTGCAAATTAAAAACTCATGTTTGTCTAATTTTTTGTTTTTGAAAGGTTTGGCTGCTCTGGCAATTCATCGTGAAATTGGAATCACAGTTGACGAAGTCAGGAATGTCGAAAAACGCCGAAAACTAGATATTCTTCTTATTTTCCCAAGAATATGTTCAATGATTTATATATCCAATTTAATATAATTCAATTTTTCACTAATTTTTGATAAATTTTTTCCAATTCAAATAATTTGATTTTTTTGCAATTTAGTTCAATTTTTCTGCTTATTTTGTACTACCTACATGAAAGATTATTTTTATCAACAAGAATAGAACTTTAGAAGAAAAACTTATGAAATTTTGCACTAAGTCATATCCCCCCCCATCGCAAAAAGCTATCTACGCCACTGTTGCGGGCTACACACGGACGTCGATTAATTAATACATCGACGTGCATTCAAAAACGTGATTGCATACACACGTACGTACAAAACTACCGTTTTGTCTTGATACATCAACGTGCATCCAAGAATCGTACAATCAATAACGTTAAATCGCATCAACACGTTCACAGTATAGATGTTCGTTGAAATGCGCATCCAAAAATTCAAGCGATTCAAAAAACATCAACGCCGCGTTCATCCGGAGTGTGCATTCAAAAACGTGGGTATTTTTGCATCCACATTATTGGTTGCACGTTCTTGGATGCACGTTGATGTATTAACACATAAACGTCCGTGTGTAGCCCACTTATAGGAAATCATATGAATGTTCACCTTTGTATAAATTTAAGTTGCCTTCTTATATGTGCATCGTTATAAATGTTAATTTTCACTTGTTTTACTTGTTATTAGTAAATTTGTTTATAATATATCCATCATAATTTTATTGAGTTTATTGAAAACTTTTGAATTTTGTATGCTAAAATTTCTATATTCAAAATAATCCTTTCAAACTGTCAAGTGAACTGACTGAGTATAAGATCTCAATTACGAAAATACATCCATAAAATAAACCGTAAGGCAAGTACAATTTCCTATTATAAGTTATATATACCTATAATTAATTATAAATTTATATAATATATATATATATATATATATCTATATATATATATATCTATATATATATATATATATATATATATATATATATATATATATATTCAGAAATTATGCTCGACTTCCAGATGAACTCTAATGAGAATTTGTATAATTTCAAAGTTTTTGCTTTTGCTTCAATATACATCTTCAAGATGATAAAATAATGTTATAGCAGTATTTAGTTAGCATAGTCAGTTGCAAACGTCTGCAACTAACGTATTCAAACTAGCTGTTTGATATGCTCGATTTATGTACAATAGATTGTCTTTATCACGAACGGATATCTACATTTTCAAAGAAATAACCAAGGAAAATCTTTTAATCATTCTCCTGGATATAACACACTGAAAATTCAACCTACCAGCAACGGTAAACCAACTATACAGCGGGCATTATTTCGCTTGGTAGTAGTCTTTTTACAGAAAGTGTTTGAAACCTGAAGATAAGATAATTCTAGTGACAAATATACCTTCAGATGATAGATGTATTAATTCTAAATTAATCCAAGACTCTCGAGTGAATTATTGAATCTCAAATGTTCTACAATCAATATTTATTTTTTGTCATTATATTATAATTACTTAACCTTAGTTCGTGTTAATGAATGAGATGTTAACGTAAACACAGATAGGTTGCGTATAAAATAGAGCAACTGTATCATTACATGTCAAATGTCAATGTCCAACTCGTCTATTGAACAACTAGTTTATAATGCTATGGAGACTATAATCTGTGGAACGTCCTCAGTAGCTGTCTTTTGGACTTTAAATGCGATAAATATGGCGAAGCCTGATAATATTTAACGAAAATAACATACTACTATCTTTGTGAAATATAAATATCCTTATTTAACATTCAGGACTAGATATTTGACACGGTAGGCAGCATCCTAAGTATATATTGAGAAAGAATTTACTAAAATGTAATTCAAAGAACGATGCTGTGAGTAAATCTTCATTCTCGGAATATATTTTATTTTATTTTTTTTTGAATCGAAGTTACCTTTACATGATGGAAATTCATATTAAGAAAAGAGAACACGTTTTTTCGAATTTAATTCCACTATATTTACAATTAAATGACAATTGTTTTGACAACACAGTGTCTTCATCAGATTCAGTTACGAAATAAATCTGATGAGGACACTTTGTTATCCAAACAATTGTCATTCAGTTGTAAATATATTGGAAATTAAGTTTGAATAAATGTGTTCTTATTTCTTTTATTTTATTGATATAATATGAGAAAATTGCAATTTTTAGTAGTACTTTTCCATGATATACCTACTAGAAACCTGCACCTAGAAACTATGTTGTGTCAGTTGTGTCGGACATAGTTTTAGGCCTATCTTTCATTTTCAAAGTATCTGGTTTGAAATTATTCTTTTTTGATAATAAGAAACTTCAGACAATAAAGAGTAGAATTTACATAATAATATTCTTCTTTCATTGATATTTCTTTATTCATTCAAAAAACCTAAAATGCTTCCCTCACTTCTATTTTATTCTCATATCGTCATCTTAATTTATATATAATATAACAATAAAAAATATTTCAGACCTAATAAAATATTTTCCTAAGTGATTTACATTCAAGATCTACAGAATTTGTACCATTAATAAAAGCCTCTCACGCAACCTTAATTAAGACCTTAATGTTCGTTCTATGCAAATTGAACTCGCACGAACCTGGATTTATGTATTCTGCTTTATTCGACTCAAGTTTGTTACTTTTTACCAATACACTAGCACCTTCTCAGATTTACAGTCTGTCCACGAATTCCTAATTTGTAGAAAACCTAACGTCTTAAATTTTCGTGCAAAATATTGGCATACAATTTAATTAATCCATGTCTGGTGGGTATATCGTGCATGTCTGTCTGGCTGGAAATCTCAAATGAGATTTCTAGCCAGACAGACATGGACTATTGTCATAATTATTTTCAATTAATTGAACCTTTGATATATATATATATATATATATATATATATATATATATATATATATATATATATATATACACAGTGCTGTTGTTCCAAAAAATATAATTTCACTAGTGTGTTGTTTTTTGGTTCTTTTTATTGTTTTTCAAAACTTATATATTTCATAATTGATGGTGCTTTAGATTCTCAAAATTTAGAACAATTCTATCAAAAGCCTTTGCTTTTGGAAGAAAGCAGTTAATTCTGATATTCTATGCCAATTATTTATATTAAGACCCTAAGAACCAAATAAAATTGGAAAATTAAAATTCAACACATTCACAGATTTTTTGTATACACTTAAGTTTAATTTACTGGTGCTAAATAATGTACACGAAATAATTCAAAGCCATGTTATTATGATTATTATTATTTTTTGGGTCCGTGTTAGAGGAAAACCTTTTCATAGGCTACCCTGAGAAGAACCGCACTCTCAGGGGTGTAAGATTTCAGTTCTTGGTTAGTTACTCACTAAAAAACCTCTCACACATTCCTTGCAGTAGTTTTTCGTCCTGCCCTTACAGCTACCTTTCACGGCAGAGATGACCTGCAAGCAGCCTGATGACCCGGAGTGATCTGAGCAACTCTACATTCTGCTTGCCAATACCTCGGCCAGAGATCTGGAAAGATTGGCTATAAACAATTCTCTGAGATCTTTGTCTAGCAATAATATATATGGCTTCATTTCCTAGATCTGCCGAGTTGTTGGAGAAGCATAGTTCCAGCACATGATAGCTCTATCATTCTCAACAATCGCTTCAATTCCTAGAGGTACATATTGCAGCACTGTTTCTTTCTATATACCATAAATTTCTGTCAGATAAAAGAAGACAATTTGGAGTGCCGCTTTGTGTCACGCTATATACCCTATAGCCTATACTATATGGATCATGAAGTCTGCAAGTAGACGGGATATGCATAACAGTTGCTTGCTGGCTATGGAATGTCTTGCAAGTTGTTGGTGTGTCCACTTTCATTATTTTATTTTCATACCATCTTTTATTTATCACTTCATGTTGATAAGCCATAACAAATCTTTCCGTTTCCGACTTGAGCCCAGCTGACTTCAAGAAGGAAAGAGATAATTCTTCCTTTTGAAATATATGAAGTATGTACAGATTTTCACTTTCATGATCTTCGAGTAGTGTCTTCAATTGTGTCTGTCTTATCTGTATATCTACTCTTCTTTGTTCTGTTGCCGTGCTCAATGTTTTTGCTAGTTCATGATCGATTAATATGTCATCCATACTGAGTTCCTTCAAGACCCTCCATCCAGCCTTAAATAGGAAGGCCACTTGATCTCTGATTTCATGATGAGCTATAATTTTCAGAAGCGAGTGGTATTATTATTATTTTTATTGACATAGACCTTCTATTGGCCAGTCATACTCACCCACAGATTATTAAGGAGATCTTTCACTCATCCCAGATACTCATAGTTCATACACGACGATCTTTCTTGCATTTCTAGACTATATTTGATGTCCCAAGTAGTACTGCTTTTTGTAGTGGAATGTAGAGGTCTTTTTCAGTTTTTATGTTGTTAGAATAGAAGCAGCTGGTTAGACATTACTCCAGTAGATACTATTATGGTGGACGTTATGTCTACATGAAGCATATTCCACTGCATTTTCATCTATATTATTATGATTACTATTATGAATATATTGGATTCACAATCTATAGGAAAACAGTTTTAGCATTATCTTCTTCTTCTTGCGGTACCTTATTCTCTGCGAACGTTAGCATTATCATGGCTATTCTTATTTTATCAGCATATAATTGTAAAGATGTCATCCAAAACCACTGGCGCAGGATTTGCAGCCACGAGTTCCTTCTCCTTTCTGGTCCTCTCCTACCGTCGACCTTTCCCTTAAGGATAAGTTACAGTAGTCGATATTTATTTATCCTCATGATATGTACAAAGTACTCTATTTTTCTTCTCTTCGCTGTGAATGTCATTTCTTTCTTTACCCATTCTTCCAAGTACTTCTTCGTTAGATACATTAATTTAGGTGAGTAGTTTTCCTCCTAAAATGTACAACACTTAGATTATTATAACTGTCTCTTTACATGTTCATATTTTATATATTACATTTTATATTTAGAAAGCGTTTTCAACAATAATTGCAAAAGTGTGTCTTCACACTTTGTGGACTGCAAAAATGATCATAAATGTAACCTTCGTCCATAATATACATGTCTATTGATTTAGCAGATGAAATCTTGAACTAGTCCCTTTCATGTGACATTTATTCATCGTGCCAGACTATTATCATCGCCATCTCATTATCCTCGCTAGCTTCATTTTAGCGAACATTAGTTCAACTGGCAACGAGGACGAAAAGTCCGTAAAGCTTCAAGCGTGGAAAAGAGGTAGCTGTAGCTCACATAAAATCAATTAGCATTGAAATTACAGTAGATAAAGTTATGTGATAATCCGGTGTAATAAACTCGTTAATTGCCATCGAGCCAATCGGGGTCCCTATTGGTCTCTTATAATAAGAGTGCACCGGCCCAGGCCAGTTATTTGTTTGGACTTGCTTTCTTAACCGAGTAGATATAAACTGCGTCAACTTTTTTGAGGTGTTTTGATGGGCCCAATTTAAAAAGAATCGACTACTTAAAAATCTACACGACTCACTATACATAAACTCAATTTTACAGATGGGCTCAATCGAGATAACGTGTGACATAAAATTGAAATTTCACAAAATTGTTGAATAATTATATGTGTAATACACCATTTTGGAAAGAGTTTATTTATCGCACTCCAGACAATAGTCGAGTGGAAACTAGGCCTAAAAAATGAGAAAACGTTATGTAACCATTACACTCTCAAGGTCTGGTGTATTCGTATAAGCGTATTGATATCTATTTTTTCGTAATCCCATACTGTTATTTTGATTTAACGGTATTCAGATGACAATTGAAAAGTCAGTATTAACGGACGCCGGCCGTTATAATTTTATAACGGCCGGCGGCCGTTAAGAAATCACTTGTTCAAATATTTATTTCAAAACATCATTCTGCTTACAATAACAACATTGAAATCTTGGTCCACAGCGAGTTGGGAGAATAAACCTCTGATTTTCATTTCGCATATCGTTAAAGCGAACTTGAGAACACAAAAAACTGACGTTGTTTATAAAACTGTCAAACTGTTCCATGACAACAGAGTGCACGACGTTCGGATTTTTCTTTAGAATTGCGAGGTACGGGGTTTTTTCTTTCTTCGGAATCAAAATATAATTTTTCAACGGGATTACGAAAAGTCTTTAACGACACACGGCCGATACGCAAATAACGGATTCGGTTAGTTATCATCCTCGGCTGCGCCTCGGATCACAATATCCAACCTCATCCGTTATTTGCTACATATCGGCCTTGTTACGTTAATAACTATAAAAGGCGGTTTTTTTCAACCCAGGCGGCATGCTGAGTTTCAGTGCCGGATCAATTTAATCTTTGATTTAAAAAAAATGTAATATTTCTTCTTTCAAGTACATATAGAACCGTCTGTAGTTCAGATGGTTGGGAAATTGGGAAACAGACGGTATCCTGGATAAGATATGGATATTGTGATTGTTCAAAACTACAATTTAAATTAATGATCTGCTGGGTAATGTACTATCTTACGAACCCATGGGGTTAGATGATGGAACACGCAAATATTCGCTTGTTCCCCACCATCCTCTTTAAAAAAAACATATAGAATATTCTTGGAAATTTCCTATTGATTTTAATTTTCACAAACAACCTACTATCTATTCGTATAGTGATCATGGAAAATCGACAAATTTTCTAATATATAAAGCCACGAATGTCGTAGCGAAACGTCAACTTTTTAATAAAATCGAGTTTTTTAAGAT